>CM038723.1:7248053-7340553 GCA_021613375.1 Megaleporinus macrocephalus
AAAGTTTGGTCTTAGACATTGGTTGGAAAATATCCCAAACACACTGTGGGTTGACCAATTTGTTTTGTCTAGAGTTGAGTTGCCTTTATTTTGTCTAGTGTTGAGTTGCATTCTTTCTGCCTAGAGTTGACTTACCTTCTTTCAGCCTAGAGTTGAGTTACCTTCTTTCTCTCTAGCGTTGTTACCTTCTTTCTCTCTAGCGTTGTTACCTTCTTTCTGCCTAGAGTTGAGTTACCTTCTTTCTCTCTAGCGTTGTTACCGTCTTTCTCTCTAGCGTTGTTACCTTCTTTCTCTCTAGCGTTGTTACCTTCTTTCTCTCTAGCGTTGTTACCTTCTTTCTCTCTAGCGTTGTTACCTTCTTTCTCTCTAGCGTTGTTACCTTCTTTCTCTCTAGCGTTATTACCTTCTTTCTCTCTAGCGTTGTTACCTTCTTTCTCTCTAGCGTTATTACCTTCTTTCTCTCTAGCGTTGTTACCTTCTTTCTCTCTAGCGTTATTACCTTCTTTCTCTCTAGCGTTGTTACCTTCTTTCTGCCTAGAGTTGAGTTACCTTCTTTCTCTCTAGCGTTGTTACCTTCTTTCTCTCTAGCGTTGTTACCTTCTTTCTCTCTAGCGTTGTTACCTTCTTTCTCTCTAGAGTTGAGTTACCTTCTTTCTCTCTAGCGTTGTTACCTTCTTTCTCTCTAGCGTTGTTACCTTCTTTCTCTCTAGAGTTGAGTTACCTTCTTTCCATATAGAGTTGAGTTACCTTCTTTCTCTCTAGGGTTGAATTACCTTCTTTTTGTCTAGAGTTGAGTTGCCTTTTTTCATCTAGAGTTGAGTTACGTTCTTTTTGTCTAGAGTTTAGTTGCCTTCTTTTTGTCTAGAGTTGAGTTACCTTCTTTCCATCTAGAGTTGAGTTACCTTCTTTCCATCTAGAGTTGAGTTAACCTCTTTCCATCTAGAGTTGAGTTCCCTGCTTTCTCTCTAGGGTTGAGTTACCTTCTTTTTGTCTAGAGTTGAGTTGCCTTCTTTTTGTCTAGAGTTGAGTTACCTTCTTTTTTTCTAGAGTTGAGTTGCCTTCTTTCTCTCTAGAGTTTAGTTGCCTTCTTTTTGTCTAGAGTTGAGTTGCCTTCTTCGTCTAGAGTTGAGTTACCTTCTTTCTCTCTAGCGTTGAGTTACCTTCTTTTTGTCTAGAGTTGAGTTACCTTCTTTATGTCTAGAGTTGAGTTACCTTCTTTATGTCTAGAGTTGAGTTACCTTCTTTATGTCTAGAGTTGAGTTAACCTCTTTCCATCTAGAGTTTAATTACCTTCTTTATGTCTAGAGTTGAGTTAACCTCTTTCCATCTAGAGTAGTTACCTTCTTTATGTCTAGAGTTGAGTTAACCTCTTTCCATCTAGAGTTTAGTTACCTTCTTTATGTCTAGAGTTGAGTTACCTTCTTTTTGTCTAGAGTTGAGTTAAACTCTTTCCATCTAGAGTAGAGTTACTTTCTGTCCGTCTAGAGTTGAGTTACCTTCTTTCTCTCTAGCGTTGAGTTACCTTCTTTTTGTCTAGAGTTGAGTTACCTTCTTTTTGTCTAGAGTTGAGTTAAACTCTTTCCATCTAGAGTAGAGTTACCTTCTGTCCGTCTAGAGTTGAGTTACCTTCTTTCTCTCTAGCGTTGAGTTACCTTCTTTTTGTCTAGAGTTGAGTTAAACTCTTTCCATCTAGAGTAGAGTTACTTTCTGTCCGTCTAGAGTTGAGTTACCTTCTTTCTCTCTAGCATTGAGTTACCTTCTTTTTGTCTAGAGTTGAGTTACCCTCTTTCCATCTAGTTTAGTTACCTTCTTTATGTCTAGAGTTGAGTTAACCTCTTTCCATCTAGAGTTTAGTTACCTTCTTTATGTCTAGAGTTGAGTTAACCTCTTTCCATCTAGAGTTTAGTTACCTTCTTTATGTCTAGAGTTGAGTTAACCTCTTTCCATCTAGAGTAGTTACCTTCTTTATGTCTAGAGTTGAGTTACCTTCTTTATGTCTAGAGTTGAGTTAACCTCTTTCCATCTAGAGTTGAGTTACCTTCTTTCTCTCTAGCATTGAGTTACCTTCTTTTTGTCTAGAGTTGAGTTACCCTCTTTCCATCTAGTTTAGTTACCTTCTTTATGTCTAGAGTTGAGTTAACCTCTTTCCATCTAGTTTAGTTGCCTTCTTTATGTCTAGAGTTGAGTTAACCTCTTTCCATCTAGAGTAGTTACCTTCTTTATGTCTAGAGTTGAGTTACCTTCTTTATGTCTAGAGTTGAGTTAAACTCTTTCCATCTAGAGTTGAGTTACCTTCTTTCCATCTAGAGTTGAGTTACCTTTTTTTTGTCTAGAGTTGAGTTAAACTCTTTCCATCTAGAGTTGAGTTACCTTCTTTCCATCTAGAGTTGAGTTACCTTTTTTTTGTCTAGAGTTGAGTTAAACTCTTTCCATCTAGAGTTGAGTTACCTTCTTTCCATCTAGAGTAGAGTTACCTTCTTCTTGTCTAGAGTTGAGTTGCTTTCTTTTTCTATAGTGTTAAGTAATAATAATAATAATATATTTTTTAGAGCACTTTTCATACCAACATGCAGTTGGCTGATATTCATATTAGTCTCAGAAAAGCTTGTTGGGCAGTGATTTATGACGATGGTGATAATATCAGCCGTTGGTAGCGTGTAATTGTTATCAGTTGGTTGAATTGTGTGTTATGGTTTCTGTGGCAGTGTTTGGGGGGCATCCCGGTGCTGGGCTGCATGTACGGCTCCTGCAGAGGGCTTTTGATATGTGTAGAGATTTGTCCACCCTGTCTGTGTGATGAAGGAGCGTTGAGGTGTGTGTGGGCGTGTGGCCTGGGGATGTCAGGGCTGTAGGCAGGAACAGAAGCTTTTTACAGATGTTGAGAGGGAGCGCATGGAAAGTTTTTGCGGTTATCAGTCCTACGGCTGCTCCGTCTGACATGAAAAGGTATGCCACATATGTGGCTGGTGGCCAACTCATCTGGGGAAGAAAAACAAAGGAGAGGAAAGGAGCGATTAAAACCTCTTTTTTGTTGTTTTCGTTTTATCCTGCAAAGCAATTTTCTTGACTACAGGGGCCCCCGTAAAAAAAAACATGGCTGCGTTTAATTCTCGTGGATGAAAGATAGTTTTCGCAAGCGTGAAAAAGAGAGACAGGACCAGAAGGGAGAGCGTGAGGAGGAGAATATGAAACAGTGAAATGGAGAGAAAGAGAGGTGGGGGACAGAAAATAAGTAAGTGAGTGAGGAAAAGAGAGTGAGAGACAGTAAGAGTGAGCAAATGTGGGGAGAAAGAGAGTGACAGGTTTTAATGAGAGAGTGAATAAGAGACAGCTGAAGACAGAAAGCATACACATAAGAGAGAGAGAGAGAGAGAGAACGAGAGAGAGAGAGGAGGGAGCAGAAGCTGAAAAACATGTTTACCAGCGGTGGGCTGGCGGGACGTCTAAGGTTTCCCCGCTGGAGGAGCTCCCGGAACGGAGGCGCTCGAGATTCCCTCACGGCTCGCTGACCAGAACGTGAGCAGAGCACGTCATCCTGAAGCATGCAGCAGTCATCAGCCCTCAGCTTACTACCCCACACCTTCACCGAGCGCCCATCCTCTCAGCCTCCTCCCGCACGGCTGGCGGCTCTCGTTTACAGTTCCATTAAAGGAGAACCTTCCCTGAAGGTAGCCCTGCTAATGAGGAGCTATAGGCTATAGGGGCTGCTGGCAGCGCTCATTATTGCACAAAAATCAGCCTGAAGAGAAACGTTGGCGCATACTGACTGAATTTAAAGTGCACCGTTAACTACTAAACATATTCGATTAGTTTTATTTCCATGTGAAAGGTCACACTAGTAGTACAGATCGAGTATTTTGTTCTTTACAGCTACAGCGCGCAGGTGTGAGAGAATCTTCAGTTTATTTTATGGGAATCGAACATTTTCACATATCTTTGTGTTCTGAATTCGTGAATGAGCTTGAATAATTAAATGTAAAGCTTGAAAACACTCAGCATGGCATCTGTTTAAGGAGAACGTTCCACCCTTCAAGAACAACCTAAAACCTATTTACTGTTGACCTTTTTGACCTTTAGTTTACAGTATGTTGGTCTGTTTGGTCTTGTATTTTGGTATTCTGGTCTTGTATATTAGATGTTTTGGTGTTGTATATTTTGGTATTCTGGTCTTATATATTCGGTATTTGGTATTCTGGTGTTGTATGTCTGGTTCTTGGTATTCTGGTTTTATATATATTTGATAGTATTCGGGTCTTGTATTTGGTATTCTGGTGTTGTATGTCTGGTTCTTGGTATTCTGGTTTTATATATTTGATAGTATTCGGGTCTTGTATTTGGTATTCTGGTGTTGTATGTCTGGTTCTTGGTATTCTGGTTTTATATATATTTGATAGTATTCGGGTCTTGTATTTGGTATTCTGGTGTTGTATGTCTGGTTCTTGGTATTCTGGTTTTATATATATTTGATAGTATTCGGGTCTTGTATTCGGTATTCTGGTGTTGTATGTCTGGTTCTTGGTATTCTGGTTTTATATATTTGATAGTATTCGGGTCTTGTATTTGGTATTCTGGTGTTGTATGTCTGGTTCTTGGTATTCTGGTTTTATATATATTTGATAGTATTCGGGTCTTGTATTCGGTATTCTGGTGTTGTATGTCTGGTTCTTGGTATTCTGGTTTTATATATATTTGATAGTATTCGGGTCTTGTATTCGGTATTCTGGTGTTGTATGTCTGGTTCTTGGTATTCTGGTTTTATATATATTTGATAGTATTCGGGTCTTGTATTTGGTATTCTGGTGTTGTATGTCTGGTTCTTGGTATTCTGGTTTTATATATATTTGATAGTATTCGGGTCTTGTATTCGGTATTCTGGTGTTGTATGTCTGGTTCTTGGTATTCTGGTTTTATATATATTTGATAGTATTCGGGTCTTGTATTTGGTATTCTGGTGTTGTATGTCTGGTTCTTGGTATTCTGGTTTTATATATATTTGATAGTATTCGGGTCTTGTATTCGGTATTCTGGTGTTGTATGTCTGGTTCTTGGTATTCTGGTTTTATATATTTGATAGTATTCGGGTCTTGTATTCGGTATTCTGGTGTTGTATGTCTGGTTCTTGGTATTCTGGTTTTATATATATTTGATAGTATTCGGGTCTTGTATTTGGTATTCTGGTGTTGTATGTCTGGTTCTTGGTATTCTGGTTTTATAAATATTTGATAGTATTCGGGTCTTGTATTTGGTATTCTGGTGTTGTATATTTGGTATTTGGTAATCTGGTCTTGTATTTGGTATTTGGTATGCTGGTTTTGAATTCGGTATTCTTGAATATTTGGTTCTTGGTATTCTGGTGTTGTATATTTGGTATTTGGTATTCTGGTCTTATATATATATGATAGTTAGTATTTGGGTCTTGTACTTGGTATTCTGGTGTTGTATATTTGGTATTGTAGTCTTGTATATTTGATGTCCTGGTGTTGTATATTTGGTATTTGGTATTCTGGTCTTATACATATTTGATAGTTAGTATTTGGGTCTTGTATTTGGTATTCTGGTGTTGTATATTTGCTATTTGGTATTCTGGACTTGTATATTTGGTATTCTGGTCTTGTGTATTTGATGTTCTGATGTACATTTGGTTCTTGGTTTTCTAGTATTAGGTATTAGGTATTGTGGTCTTTCTGTGGTTTGGTATTCTGATGTTGTATATTTGGTATTCTGGTCTTGTATATTTGGTTCTTGGTATTGTGGTCTTATATATTTGATATTAGGTATTCTGATGTTGTATATTTGATATTTGGTATTGTGGTCTTGTATATTTGGAATTTGTTATTGTGGTCTTGTATGTTTGGTTCTTGATATTGTGGTCTTGTATGTTTGGTTCTTGATATTGTGGTCTTGTATATTTGATATTAGGTATTCTGATGTTGTATATTTGGTATTTGTTATTGTGGTCTTTCTGTGGTTTGGTATTCTGATGTTGTATATTTGGTATTTGGTATTGTGGTCTTTCTGTGGTTTGGTATTCTGATGTTGTATATTTGGTATTTAGTATTCTGGTCTGGTGGTCTTGACTGAACAGACGTTCTTATAAGGACTATGTTCTGTCCGAGTAGTTGACCTCATTCATTTAACTCAAGGCAGAAAATTGTTGCACTTTCTGCTTCCTCCAGAAAAAATCAGGCAAAACGAGACACATATTACCTTCTAGAATAGCCTTAGTCTTGTTACAGCAGCTGGACCTTCGGCTGAAACCTCTTCTTCTGTAAATCCCATATGCTTAAAACCTTTTACACAAGCAAACAAAAAACCCTGCAGCCAATATTTCCTAACACTGAGACCTACAAACAGAAAACATTAAAACATTAATTCACAAATAACTCAAGTATAGTTTCTCATCAGGTGTAATCAGATGTTTTGCTACAAAAGAACATGTAAAGGTTATTTCGCATCATGCAAATGAATCCCCAGCTTATTCTTCCACCTCCCACACACACAGACGTTGCCGTTAGGACGAACCTGCATGAGATCGTTGATCTTGACAGGATTTGATGAGAATAACAGATCAGTGGAAAACTCTGCAGTGCCCCAGTTTTAGAGTGGGGTTCAATCTCCGTATTGATGATGATTAACCACATCCTCCTAACTCTGTCTATCAGTATGTCCTTTCCAGCCCTGCACTGTTTAATTAACATCTTCTCACACGTAGCCCAGCGAGTAAAGCTGTCACACGTACAGCAGTGAGTCTTTGGGTGGACAGGAACATTATTTTAAAGCGGTTTATCTTGGCAGTGAGAGTATTTGGGCTGTGAAAACATTGGACAACTTGGGAATAAATTCAGTAAAATGTAACAAGGCTTGGTTGCTGACTCCTCACTGCTATTGCCGGGAGTTCCCTCAGCAGCAAACTGGATATAATTTAATGAAGGACTGATTAGATGAACTAGGTATTGAATAGTAATTTCAGAAACTGGTCTTCCTTAATGAGACCTTTGGAAATGTTAATGCACGTACATGCCTTTGCTTATTTGTTCATTTGTCTGTATTATAGATGTTTTAGATATATAGGCCAATATAGATTATAAACTAGCATGTTATGGATACATATTTCCCAAGTTACAGATATTGAACTGAATCGAATCGAATTGGAAATAGAATTGAATTGGGACCTTGTGAATCGGAATCGAATCGATCCGGGAAATCAGTGGCGATACCCAGCCCTAGTCAGTCAGGGTCACGGCACCAAAAAACAAAAAAGCCTCACTAGCGTCTCTGCTCTTTCTGCACTGCAGCACTGATCAATGGTGTGGTGAGAGTGCTTCACTGCTTCAGGGCTGATCTGAAAACCAGACTTTGAAATAAGTGTTCTGTCTGGTGTGGCATTACAGACAGAGAAGGAGTTAGAGTGCATTATGTCATTGACTGGCTCCCTGTAACCCTTTTGCTTGACGAAGCGTCTATTTCCTAAAATAACTCAGGAAGCGAAAACGAAGCAGGAGGTTTAAAATAAGCAAAGTGGGTTTACAGAGCAGGGCAGTGTTTCAGACTCGTTACTAATTGGGATGACAACATAGAGAAAGCGTTGCGGGTAATAACGAAGGCGTGATGCAATCCGTGGACGTTTACTCAGGTGGTCAATTACGTCTACGTCCGCAGCGAGAGGCCACAACAATGAGGCTAAGATGTTAGGAGCGTTGGGTTTTGCCACTGAATAACAGAAAAGTTAACTTTTTATCAAATTGAACTTGCGGGCGAATGGATTCTTTTCCACTTCCACACACGGTGTGGAGTGAAAGTTCTCTCTGGACTGAAAGTGCACAGTGATCTACGAGTAAAATAAATAATGAATATTGAATTACAGCCCGCTTTTGTTATGGATGGCAATAACTGTGACTTCGAAGTGTTAAGTACAGCAGGGCACAGTAATGCACTGTTGGATTCTGAAATGAATACACATAACAAGATTGTTGTACATCGATTATGGGCTCTGTTTTCAAGCACAGTTTAGTGGTATAACACCTGATATTGATAAACGTGTGCATCCTATAGAGGCCTAATACGTTCAAATCCCTCACTTGCCCTGTTTGTTGCAAGTATAGAGGTGGAGAGTTGGTGCATTTCAATGCTCGAGGGTTCTGACCTGCAGAACCAACCACACCTCATATAATATCACATGTATAATAAACAGGCACTGATTTTTGAAAATGAGAAAACAACTGCAATAAAAAAAACATATATATATATATATATATATATATATATATATATATATATATATATATATATATATATATATATATATATATATATATATATACCAAACAATATTAGTAAATATCGCGATAATTTAAATTCATGACGATATCATACCAGTCATCGTCCAATGAAAAACAAGTATCTCCAAATTAGAGGCCAGGTCTTCACTTTCAGTGGAAGTCAATGGAACAGTAATTGGTTTTGGAGTATTTCTATTGGTCCAGTCATCAAGAAATTGTTTCACACTGTATATATATATATATATATATATATATATATATATATATATATATATATATATATATATATATATATATATATATATATATATATAAAACTATATATATGATCTGGTATGCGTGACTTTCCACTGTACCGCTTCATGTTGCACTCTGCTGCTAGGGGCAGTAGTGAGCTGGTGGTTAGGGATCCCATAAACTGATAGGACACGACTGAAGGGCCCTTGAACAAGGCACCTAACCCCTGGCTGCTCCCCGGGCGTTGTGGTAAGGCTCACTACTGCCCCCTAGTGTATGTGTTCACTAGCTTGTGTGTATATTGGAGTGTTTCACTGCACGGATGGGTTAAATGTGGAGATCTTGAATTTCCCCCCGGGGTCAGTAAAGAAGTCTCTATCTTGGGCCAAATTTGGGCCACTTTTTTAGTAACACTGTCCATCGTTTTTTACACTATACACAGAAATACAGGATGCTTTTGAAGTAAAGGAGTAATTTTGTGCCAAGTCCACAAGGGACTGTGAACATCGAAACTTTTGTTTTTCTTTAACTGTCCTGCCGAAGCACAGTGAGCTCTGAACTCTTGTAATGAGAGGAGATGATTTGATTTGATGCTGTGCTAGGACCTCCAGCACGCCCGTTGATAATGGGTCATTGAGGACCAGCTCCTTCTTCTTTACACCCAGTGTTTGCATGGACCACACTCAGAAGTGAGCCGAAAAAGTGGTGAGATATTGTTCGGCACAGGGATGGAGTGAGAATGAGGTTGTATAAATAGGAGGTAGAGGTCATTAGGGCGTGGTCCAGCTCCCAAAACTAAGTTACGCGGTAACTCCACTATACGTGCCACACCAGCTGTGAGATTTCACAGCTTGAGATTCTGAATGTAGAGCTTTCTTGTGGACTTGATTTGTGATTTGTATCTTTTTTAACATTCGTGTATGTGTTTTTCAGTTTGGAGGCTGTAGATTCAACCAAACCGTAAGGTTTGGGTTTGGCGAACTCAGAGGGCTTGGGCTGGAGCTCTGAGTAGCTTGGTGCTTGTGCGTGAACAGTGCCCCCACTAGATGAAATGTATGGAGGAGATGGGAAGGTGGTGGGTGCGATGTTGTTCAGCTCGGGGATGGAGTGAGAATGGGGTTGTATATATGGTAGGTAGAGGTAATTAGGGCGTGGTCCAGCTCCCAAAACTAAGTTTCGTGGTAACTCCCCTATATGTGCACCAGCTGTGAGATTTCACGGCTTGAGATTCTGAACGTAGAGCTTTCTTGTGGACTTGGTTTGTGATTTGTATCTTTTTTAACATTCGTGTATGTGTTTTTCAGATGGGCACCATGTGTGGGAAACAGAAGCCAAGGTGGACAAGGACGCCCTCAAGCCTGTAAGTACATCAGTAGTTGTATTAAATCGTGTTATTGTAATGATCCCAGCAGTTTTTACTGATATTGTTTGACGTGAAGTTTTATTTTTTTATCTGTTTCTCTGATAGTCTGATAGAATTTCTTTTTTTTTTTGATGATGCAAGGTTTAGTCAAACACTCGCGCCGCTTCTTCTCCCTCCCTCTCTCTCTCTCTCTCTCTCTCTCTCGTTTTCTATCTCTCTGATGTAACTTTGGCTCACTCATTACTCGAAGTGAAAAAGGCCGCTGATTAGCTCGCGCAATCCTAAGCCGTCTTTTCACCGATTCACGTTAGTCTCCGGTCTCACCTGAGACGCGACCGTAGGACCGTGTCCCGTTTTCCATTAGACAACCTCAAACAGACACGCAAACGTTTTGTCATCATCCTCATTTACTAAAGCACCCACAGAGCCGGCTCTCGTTTAGAGCGCGCAGTGTCATCATCCTCATTACCGCCCTCCCAAAATAACAAGTCAGAGACCACCGCTCATTTGTTTTAATTCCCAGTCAAAACTGGCTTCGGCTACATGTTGTTTGTTGTTCTGCCCGGGGGGACAAACACTGAAAACCTATGATAGAGCTGAATATCGTCACTGTCCAATGAAAGACAAGTTTCAACTTTACAGGAGAGACCAAAAACCTACTTCACTTTCAATGCAAGTCAATGGAACCAGAATTCTTTCCAAGCTATTTTGGAGCACTTCTATTGGCCCATTCATGATGAAATTATTAGACAATGTAAACGACAGCTGCTGCATTCGAATTATGTAGAAAACTAAAAATCGAAAACGTTTTTCATTGGACAGCAACGAGATGCCACTCGGTCCATGCTTAGTCTATACAACAGCTTTCGTTCTTTAAAGGTTTCCTGCTTCTCACCTCCAGGTAATTCACTGTTCTGAGAACCCCAGCAGCTTCTGTTTGATTTGCAAAGGCTCTCCTTTTTTTTTTTTTTTCTCAGTGAGGAGCTTCTTCTTGAGCAGCTACACATCCTTTCAGACCCCCCATAGCACTGAGGTGCTCTTCTCACAGTGGAGGGATGGACAGAAACACCTGTGGATGTTTTTTAATCTGAAGCCAGAGTGGAGCTTGACGTTCTGCTCTCTCTCTCTCTCTCAAAGACGAAAGCTTTATATGGTTGGGGGGGCGGGGGCAGTTTTGTTTGTCCATCAGGGTCTTGACCCATTTTCTCTTTTAATCATATATATTATATATATATATATATATTTTTTTTTGTTTATCTTATGTCGGATCTCCTTAGACATAATATTAATAACATCAATAACATGTACCTTAAATGACCTACAATGAAATAAATGAAGGATGGTCTCTGAATTGTGCTCAGTTCTGTACTTAGGTCTCTGCTTTAATCCTCATCTACTCTCATCACACATACACACACACATACACACTCCTGCTTCTCACACGCCAAGCCCAGATTACACACGCGGCGTTCACCTGCTGCGTTTTCATGAGGGAAATAACGAGAAAATAAAGCGCTCCATGGCTCTGTCACGCGTTCAGGAGAAGAGAAGAGAAGAGAGCGGCAAGCTCCGATTGGATTTTTATTGCTTTGCATACAGCTTTATATTGCCGCTTGCGTTCCAGAAAGCTGGTTTTGTTTTGAGTTTAATTGAAACGCGCCCCTCTGCGTTCAGCAGGCTGAGGACTGTTCTCAACGTGGGATCAGTTTAGCAATAGAAGGACGTCTGTGTGTTTGTGGTTTGTTTTGTTTTAAAAAAAATCCTGAAAGCCTACAAGCAAAACACTCGTGGATTTTAAAGTATGCCACATTTATTTAATGGAAAGTTATACAATAAAATTTAGAGGCTGTAAACCCAAATGGGATCCTATGGGAGGAACAAATGATGAATAAACAACAAATAGAGGAGTGCGGGTCAGTATGTACAGCCAGTTTGGAGGGTGTGGGTTCAACCAAACTAAATGGGATCCTATGGGAGGAACGAATGATGAATAAATGAAAAATAGAGGAGGGCAGGTCAGTATGTTAGAGGTTGAGGGATCTGCCCTGAGTGAGTATAGCCAGTTTGGTGGCTGTAGGTTGAACCAAACTTGATGCTTGGGTTCGACTGAATATGAATGGGATCATATGGGAGGAACAAATGATGAATAAACAACAAATAGAAGAGTGCGGGTCAGCATGTCTGTGGATTAGAGGTTGGGCGATCTGCCCTGAGTGAGTACAGCCAGGTTGGAGGCGGTAGGTTAAACCAAACTTAATGTTTGGGTTCGACTGAATATGAATGGGATCCTATGGGAAGAACGAATGATGATGAATAAACAACAAATAGAGGAGTGCAGGTCAGTATGTCTGTGGATTAGAAGGTGGGGGATCTGCTCTGAGTGAGTATAGCCAGTTTGGTGGCTGTAGGTTGAACCAAACTTGATGTTTGGGTGCGGCAAAAAATGAATAGGACCCTATGGGAGGAACTAAGGATGAGTAAACGACAAATAGAGGAGTGCAGGTCAGTGTGTCTGTGGGTTAGAGGTTGGGTTGGGGGATCTGCTCTGTGTGAGTACAGCCAGTTTGATGGTGGTAGGTTGAACAAACTTGATGTTTGAGTTCGAATGACAATGAATGTGATCCTATGGGAGGAACTAGGGATGAATAAACAACAAATAGAGGAGTGCGGGTCAGTATGTGTGTGTATTAGTGTTTGGGGGATCTGCCTTAATAGAGTAAATGCAGTTTGGAGGCTGAAATGAAACCATGAGGTTTGCGTGTAACCGTAAATTAATAGGACTCTATGGGGAAAAAAGAGGGATGAAAAAAAAACAACAAACAGACGAGTGTGGGGCGAAGCAACACTGCAGTCATGGTTGGGGGTCTGCATCGAATCAGTATATGTGAAACAGTGTCTGTCAGTCAAGCAGAAGTTCAGTAGATTGGCGTGCACTTTTCCATCCTATTCATTCTCTATTGGAAAAAATTTGTGATAAAGTTGGTTGTATTTTGGAATCCACGCATCCAATCACAAAACTGTATACGAGCCCGAATCACTCAAACAGACCGGACACTCTGGAGCTGGAACGGAGCTGATATTTCAAAAACTGTGGGACGAGCTATGCGGCGAAGATCTGGCAAAACATAAAAATGTGTAACCATAAAAAATGATATAATATTTAATATATTTATATTTATTTTTGGTTCCTGATGTTAAGTAGGAGTGTGAATTACCAAAGACCCTACAGTAAAGTATTATCACCATATTATTATTATTATAATATTATAATAATATTATTATATAGGTACCTAAATGTCATCAAACAAGTTACTTTACAGAAGCAGCACAACACGCAGTTACCAGATACACTTATTATAACATTATTTCACGTTTTAAAAAGTATGCGTAAACAAGCTGAATTATCTGATGATGAGGTGAGATAATTGAACGGAAATCATTACAAAAGTATAAACATTTAAAAAATAAGTTGGTTAATCTTTTAATAACCTTGCAACAATCTTAAAATGAGAAATGTAAGATACACGAGATATAAAATTATTTTTCTTTCCATCATATCTTTTTTAAGGTATGAAGAAAGTGTAAATGCAATGTTTTATTGAGACAGAGATGATATATATATATATATATATATATACAATACATAGGGAACATATGTAACATATTACAAATAGGTACTTTCATACATACACTACCGCTCAAAAGTTTGGGATCACAGTGAAATGTTCTTGTTTTAATGGAGTATCTTCTTCCTTAACACAACAATGGACTGACGGGTCTCTAAAGAAAGTTGTTTCTTTCTGGTCATTTTGAGTCGGTCAGCAAGCCATCAACTGCTGATCTTCAGATACTAAACTAACCTAGAATGTTGTTCCCTTTTATACTCACTTATTAGTAGAATGTTTTTCAGCTGTGCATCACAATTGAGCAAGAGTGTCCAAACAACCAATTAGTCCAATAACATCCTTAACTTGGATTGGTGGTCGTACCAAGAGATTTAGACAGAGGACTGAGAATTACTGATAATAGAACTATATGTAAAATAAGCCTCTATACAAAAATAGACTTTAATACAAACATTTTTATTCTTTAAAAATCATCTGATACACTTACATTAATTGTGAAATGGACAATATTGTTTGTGAATTGCATGAAAATTGCATGAAATTAAATTCTAAAGTGATCCTAAACTTTTGAGTGGTAGTGTATATATATATATCCCAAAAAGTATTTATACGTATAGGTTCTTACACATGTATGTCGCCGCAGTCTAAAGAAAAACAAGGATCTCCGAATGCCAATTCAATGGAACCAGAATCTTTTCCAAGCTATTTTGGACCATTTGTATTGGTCCATTAAATGCTTACACAATGATGTAGTGAAATAAAAATGGACAAAAATTAAATACTCATATTTCTTTGGACAGCGACAATCTATAGGATATGTTTTCACATATAAGTACGTGTTGTTTTTAGTGTGTGTGCTTTTGCTTTTCTCATTACAGTGATGACACCCATTGCATCAGCTCAGTTAAACATGACCCTTCCCCTTCCACTAATTGGCCTTTAGGGCAAGCTGGTGTTAGGACTAGACCCACACTGGAAAATGACGGTGGGTTTGCGTTGGGGGGGTGTAAGGTTAAAGACTAATAGAACAGGCTACCTATTTAGAGCTCACAAACATGACTGTCTCTCATTCTACCTCCCCTGATGCCGGGTGAGAGCACTAACACATACACACACACACATACACACATACACACATATACACACACACACACACCTGAGTGTAAGCAGCCAGGCGGGTAGTGCAGGGCTTCTGGCCATGACCTCCAGACAGGCCCACTGTTTGAAAGAATGCGAAGTCAGCAGGAAGAGTTTCCTCTGCAGCTTGGGTCCCCTCCGTCCTAACGCCGTGAGCCAGACGCTCGCTGACGTCACCGCTGCGCCCTCGTATGCCCGCCTGCCCGGGGTCGTCTCACCCCCAGGACCTGCTCTCGGGGCTACTCCAGTCAGCTTTGTGTAAACACATAGTGACCCTCTCAACTACCCTCCTCTCTCACTGCTAGACTCTCTCCACTATTTCAGCTCTCTCTTTCACACACTCTCCTAAGCCCACCCAGACACTGATAAGGGACCCCCATGACACACTTTTACAGCGCACGGAATCAAGATTTACACTGCAAACTGGAGCACAGAAGCAAAAGCGTTGGGCCTCATTAACCAGTACCTTCTTCTGCTGATTCTGTTTGTGGTGATAGAGTCTTCAGTAGAAATGTATTAGTAAGAATGGTGGGAGTATGAAGCCCCATGTTCTCATTTATATATATTTATATAAACATGTTTTTATATTTGCAATGAGTAGCATGTAACATACTAGTTAAACGTTTTAGATACACTACCAGTCAAACGTTTTAGATACACTACCAGTCAAACGTTTTAGATACACTACCAGTCAAACGTTTTAGATACACTACCAGACAAACGTTTTAGATACACTACCAGACAAACGTTTTAGATACACTACCAGTCAAACGTTTTAGATACACTACCAGTCAAACGTTTTAGATACACTACCAGTCAAACGTTTTAGATACACTACCAGACAAACGTTTTAGATACACTACCAGACAAACGTTTTAGATACACTACCAGCCAAACGTTTTAGTACACTACCAGCCAAACGCTTTAGATACACTACCAGACAAACGTTTTAGATACACTACCAGTCAAACGTTTTAGATACACTACCAGTCAAACGTTTTAGATACACTACCAGACAAACGTTTTAGATACACTACCAGACAAACGTTTTAGATACACTACCAGACAAACGCTTTAGATACACTACCAGTCAAACGTTTTAGATACACTACCAGTCAAACGTTTTAGATACACTACCAGCCAAACGTTTTAGATACACTACCAGACAAACGCTTTAGATCACTACCAGACAAACGTTTTAGATACACTACCAGACAAACGTTTTAGATACACTACCAGACAAACGCTTTAGATACACTACCAGTCAAACGTTTTAGATACACTACCAGACAAACGCTTTAGATACACTACCAGTCAAACGTTTTAGATACACTACCAGTCAAACGTTTTAGATACACTACCAGCCAAACGTTTTAGATACACTACCAGTCAAACGTTTTAGTACACTACCAGTCAAACGTTTTAGATACACTACCAGCCAAACGTTTTAGATACACTACCAGTCAAACGTTTTAGTACACTACCAGTCAAACGTTTTAGTAACACTACCAGCCAAACGTTTTAGATACACTACCAGCCAAACGTTTTAGATACACTACCAGCCAAACGTTTTAGATACACTACCAGACAAACGTTTTAGATACACTACCAGTCGAACGTTTTAGATACACTACCAGACAAACGTTTTAGATACACTACCAGTCAAACGTTTTAGTAACACTACCAGTCGAACGTTTTAGATACACTACCAGTCAAACGTTTTAGATACACTACCAGCCAAACGTTTTAGATACACTACCGGACAAACGTTTTAGTAACACTACCAGACAAACGTTTTAGATACACTACCAGTCAAACGTTTTAGATACACTACCAGCCAAACGTTTTAGATACACTACCAGTCAAACGTTTTAGATACACTACCAGTCGAACGTTTTAGATACACTACCAGTCAAACGTTTTAGATACACTACCAGTCAAACGTTTTAGTACACTACCAGCCAAACGTTTTAGATACACTACCAGCCAAACGTTTTAGATACACTACCAGTCGAACGTTTTAGATACACTACCAGTCGAACGTTTTAGTACACTACCAGACAAACGTTTTAGATACACTACCAGCCAAACGTTTTAGATACACTACCAGACAAGCGTTTTAGTAACACTACCATCAAAAGTCTGTTATTGAGACTGTACGTCTAATGCTGTGTTGTCTTGTGTTGGACAGACTTCCCTGGTGGTGGAGATCCCACCGTACCGTAATCAGCGAATAGCCAGTGCCGTACCGGTCAGTTTCTACGTGTGCAATGGCAAGAGGAAGAGGAGCCAGTACCAGCGCTTTACTTACCTGCCTCCAAACGGTAATCCCTCATTCCTCAACCTCTCTGACTTCTTCTCTGCATGATAAGATCTAGGCTCTCTAAAACGTGTCTCCTTTGTTTCTCCTTGCTTTCTGCTCGTTAACCTGTTAAGATTCTTCAGATATTAACCCTTTGATGCACAAGCTACGCAAACCCCTTCTAATGCACAACATGGCTCAAACTTGACCCCGTATTCATTTCCTAGTATATTGTATGTATTGCTGAGTGTCTCTTTGGTAAATCTACTGAAATCAGTTTTTAATTGAATGTTCTAAGTGTTCATCAAAAATCATTATTTTAATTCTTATTTATTTACTTATGTTCCTGACTGCAAATGTTTATAAATTTTAATAGCTCCCATCAAATTCCATAGTGAAAACATAAGTGTTAATTCTGAGCCATGTAGAAGGGCAGTGATACAAAAATAATTTTAATTAAAAAACTAAATAAAATAAACTAAAATATGTATTTGTGATGACCAAAACAAGTTGAGAAATTGATGGAAGCTTGAATGATGAAATGAATTAATATTAATATTACAAAGATATAGAGAATAAAACCTCAGTCGAGTCACTTTTGACCCAGGTTGTGCATCTTAGGGTTAATAAGAGAAGTAAAGGTGACAGACATTATATAATAAATGAGTAATATGTATGGCAGTGTCTATGGGTCTTATATGTATTGGGTGCTAATGGAAATATCAGTGTTGTTTAAACAGGGCTGTGAAAAATGACAGTACAGTGATATATTCATTCAGCTTGCAAAAATAGGCTAAATATATTTATAACTTAAGTAAAACTATAGCACTGACTTCTTATCAGCTGCTTGTTAGTCTGGAGTTCATGAAGTCACTACTACACTGATTATTGTGAACAGGGTCTGTAGTTTTGATGTCTTTTCTGAATACAAGCAGTAATTCAGTGTTCTAGATAAGAAATCATATTATGGGTCAGCTAAGATGGTTTCAGCTAAGAAGGTTTTAGGGCAGACACCGTTGACCAGTAATTAGGTACACCAATAAATGATATTTGGAGTTTAATTCAATTCAATTCAATTCAATTCAATTTAATTCAATTCAATTCAATTCAACTTTGTCATCATGCACGTAAAGGGGTATAATACACAGTATAAGGAGTTCTGTGAGGTAGTTCTGTAGAGGAATGTTGTATATTTACCATAAATGTACCTTGTACTGTGTTTAATAGTCAACTGTGTTTAATAGTCAGTGGTGTTTAATAGACAGTGGTGTTTAGTAGTCAGCAGTGTTTAATAGCCAGCTATATGTAATAGTCAGTAGTGTTTAATAGTCAGTGGTGTTTAATAGTCAGTAGTGTTTAATAGTCAGTAGTGTTTAATAGTCAGTGGTGTTTAATAGTCAGTGGTGTTTAATAGTCAGCTGGGTTTAATAGTGGGTGATGTTTAATAGTCAGTGGTGTTTAATAGTCAGCTGGGTTTAATAGTGGGTGATGTTTAATAGTCAGTGGTGTTTGATAGTCAGCAGTGTTTAATAGTCAGTAGTGTTTAATAGTCAGTGGTGTTTAATAGTCAGCTGGGTTTAATAGTGGGTGATGTTTAATAGTCAGCTGGGTTTAATAGTGGGTGATGTTTAATAGTCAGTGGTGTTTGATAGTCAGCAGTGTTTAATAGTCAGTAGTGTTTAATAGTCAGTGGTGTTTAATAGTCAGTGGTGTTTAATAGTCAGCTGGGTTTAATAGTGGGTGATGTTTAATAGTCAGTGGTGTTTAATAGTCAGCTGGGTTTAATAGTGGGTGATGTTTAATAGTCAGTGGTGTTTGATAGTCAGCAGTGTTTAATAGTCAGTAGTGTTTAATAGTCAGTGGTGTTTAATAGTCAGTGGTGTTTAATAGTGGGCAGTTTTAATAGTGAGTGGTATTTAATGGTCTGTTTTGTGTAATAGTCAGTGGTGTTTAATAGTGGGCAGTGTTTAATGGTCAGTGGTGTTTAATAGTCAGCAGTGTTTAATGGTCAGTGGTGTTTAATAGTCAGCAGTGTTTAATAGTCAGCAGTGTTTAATAGTCAGCAGTGTTTAATAGCCAGTGGTGTTTAATAGTCAGCTGGGTTTAATAGTCAGTGGTGTTTGATAGTCAGCAGTGTTTAATAGTCAGTGGTGTTTAATAGTCAGCAGTGTTTAATAGTCAGCAGTGTTTAATAGTCAGTGGTGTTTAATAGTCAGCTGGGTTTAATAGTGGGTGATGTTTAATAGTCAGTGGTGTTTAATAGTCAGCAGTGTTTAATAGTCAGTGGTGTTTAATAGTCAGCTGGGTTTAATAGTGGGTGATGTTTAATAGTCAGTGGTGTTTGATAGTCAGCAGTGTTTAATAGTCAGCGGTGTTTAATAGTCAGTGGTGTTTAATAGCCAGTAGTGTTTAATAGTCAGTGGTGTTTGTAAGACAAAAAATGTAAGTGTATGAATTAAATGTAACTGTATATAGCCTGCACTAACTAATAGTAAAGAATTGTAAATGTAACCCCAGTAAAATTATTTCAGTAAGTGTCTGAGCAGTTCCGAATTGTCCTTCTTTCCTAAAGACGAGAAGTCAGAACATCGGCTCAGATTACTGGTTAGGCTGATAATTGATCGCCCCAATATACTATAACAACAAATATCATTTTACTGGTTAGTGTCAGGAGTGGTGGAGGCCTTCAAGACCGGAGCTTCTGACATATATGGTATACCACTGGCCGCGCTCAAAGCCCAGGAGCCAGCACAGGGCACACACAGCTTAGCGCAACTCGGCCGTAACCTGCAGAGAGGGAGCAACGCAAGCATTGTTTATTTTGTTGCGGTGTTGCATTTTCCTGCAATGAGCTGTAGCAGCTGACTGCCGGAGCCTGCAGGCAGTGTTTATGTAGGGGAGTCTCTTTCACGCACACACATACCCTTAGACACACATCCACCTCCCAGAAGTCCAACCCTGCTCAACGCCTCCTGACAAGCCACAACCTGAGTCTTCACTCCCTGGACCCACACAATCTGGAGAAACAGACATTCTTCAACCAGAGAGTCGAACATGGCTGTTAATGAATGAGAGCAAATAGGAAGCAGCTAGTGTTGTGAATGAGTCTCCACTAGCCGTCAGACTTCAGTAAAAAGCTATTGAACCGTGACTCCAGCAAAGCAGTGTTTATACAAGGGAGCTCATGTATACTATAGCTATGAGCTTCATTCCTCAAGCAGTGGTTGGAGCCTAAACGTTCTGTTGAAGCCGTCAGTGGCAGAGATCACATTTTGGTTCAGTGCAGAAGTAATTAACCCAGAAATGCTAAAGTAGCTACCAATAAATTTTTAAAAAATGTGGATCGGTGAGCATGCGCCTGTTTACATAATGCTTAAGTGGCTATATTACAGCATTGTGGTGTGAGATCCACCATCTCTGCAAGAGCTTAGACTCAAGTTGTATGTTGTATAGCATCCTAACAGCACACACAGAACCGGAGTGATTACATACCACAGTGCATGTAAGAGGACATCAGTAGCAGTGACAGTGATGTTATGCCTACAACAGTATTCACTTCACTTTTAATGTAAGTCAATGGAACCAGAATGTTTGGCAAGCTGTTTTGGCGCATTTGGTGGTCCGGTAACCGTGAAGTTTCCAGATGCTGCATTCAAATGATATTCAGTATTTCAGTAAGGTATCATGGTGGTGTAGTGGTTAGTATGGTGGTGTAGTGTTAGTGTAGTGGTTAGTACGGTGGTGTAGTGGTTAGTACAGTGGTGTAGTGGTTAGTATGGTGGTGTAGTGGTTAGTACGGTGGTGTAGTGGTTAGTACAGTGGTGTAGTGGTTAGTATGGTGGTGTAGTGGTTAGTATGGTGGTGTAGTGGTTAGTATGGTGGTGTAGTGGTTAGTATGGTGGTGTAGTGGTTAGTATGGTGGTGTAGTGTTAGTGTAGTGGTTAGTACGGTGGTGTAGTGGTTAGTACAGTGGTGTAGTGGTTAGTATGGTGGTGTAGTGGTTAGTATGGTGGTGTAGTGGTTAGTACGGTGGTGTAGAGGTTAGTATGATGGTGTAGTGGTTAGTATGGTGGTGTAGTGGTTAGTATGGTGGTGTAGTGGTTAGTATGGTGGTGTAGTGGTTAGTATGGTGGTGTAGTGGTTAGTACGGTGGTGTAGTGGTCAGTATGGTGGTGTAGTGGTCAGTATGGTGGTGTAGTGGTTAGTACGGTGGTGTAGTGGTTAGTATGGTGGTGTAGTGGTTAGTACGGTGGTGTAGTGGTTAGTATGGTGGTGTAGTGGTCAGTATGGTGGTGTAGTGGTTAGTACGGTGGTGTAGTGGTTAGTATGGTGGTGTAGTGGTCAGTATGGTGGTGTAGTGGTTAGTACGGTGGTGTAGTGGTCAGTATGGTGGTGTAGTGGTCAGTATGGTGGTGTAGTGGTTAGTACGGTGGTGTAGTGGTTAGTATGGTGGTGTAGTGGTTAGTATGGTGGTGTAGTGGTCAGTATGGTGGTGTAGTGGTTAGTATGGTGGTGTAGTGGTTAGTATGGTGGTGTAGTGGTTAGTACGGTGGTGTAGTGGTTAGTACGGTGGTGTAGAGGTTAGTACGGTGGTGTAGTGGTTAGTACGGTGGTGTAGAGGTTAGTATGATGGTGTAGAGGTTAGTATGGTGGTGTAGTGGTTAGTATGGTGGTGTAGTGGTTAGTACGGTGGTGTGGTGGTCAGTATGGTGGTGTAGTGGTCAGTATGGTGGTGTAGTGGTTAGTATGGTGGTGTAGTGGTTAGTATGGTGGTGTAGTGGTTAGTATGGTGGTGTAGTGGTTAGTGTGGTGGTGTAGTAGTTAGTATGGTGGTGTAGTGGTTAGTATGGTGGTGTAGTGGTTAGTATGGTGGTGTAGTGGTTAGTACGGTGGTGTAGTGGTTAGTACGGTGGTGTAGTGGTTAGTACGGTGGTGTAGTGGTTAGTGTGGTGGTGTAGTAGTTAGTACGGTGGTGTAGTGGTTAGTACGGTGGTGTAGTGGTTAGTACGGTGGTGTAGTGGTTAGTACGGTGGTGTAGTGGTTAGTGTGGTGGTGTAGTAGTTAGTACGGTGGTGTAGTGGTTAGTATGGTGGTGTAGTGGTTAGTATGGTGGTGTAGTGGTTAGTAAGGTGGTGTAGTGGTTAGTATGGTGGTGTAGTGGTCAGTATGGTGGTGTAGTGGTTAGTATAGTGGTGTAGTGGTCAGTATGGTGGTGTAGTGGTCAGTATGGTGGTGTAGTGGTTAGTATGGTGGTGTAGTGGTCAGTATGGTGGTGTAGTGGTTAGTATGGTGGTGTAGTGGTCAGTATGGTGGTGTAGTGATCAGCACTGTCTCCTCACAGTAAGATGATCTGGGTTGGATTCCCGGTCTGGGTGGTTCTGTGTGGAGTGTGTATGTTCTCTCTCTGTGTTTGAGTGGGTTTCTCCAGGTACTCCGGTTTCCTTCCACAGTCCAAACACATGCATGTTAGGTTGATCACTCACATGGTCTGTTGGCCATGTGATGGACTGGTGACCTGTCCTGTCCATGGTGTATCCCAATGCTGGGATTGGCTGATGATGATATTAGGTTTGTAAATATGTCCCAGGTTAAATCTGGGGCAGTCGTTAGCTGGAGGTTAGGTACCCGGTCTGTTTGTTTCCCTGAACCAACAGGGCATGGCTATAGTAGCCCTTGAGCATGGACCCTAACCCCCTACGGGATAGGGCAAATTCTACTGTAGTATAGTTTTAAAATTCTAATATTTGTCGAGTAGAGTGAAGTGCTTGTTCAGATTCAGAGTCCGCAGCACAAGCAGCGTGACCCCTAATAGTGGCAGGCAGGTAGCCGAGCCAGGGCCTTGTTGTTATTGTGTACGTACAGAGAGACAGAGCGAGGGGCGGGGCACGGCGAGGCCGCTGTCATCACTTCCTGCTTCACTCGTGTGAATCGGTCCTGCCCGCTTGCTGCTGGACCACTTCAAGCACCATTGTGGTCGTTGACGTTTCTCATAAAGAACATCTCACACTCTGAGTGAAAAACACACACACACAAAAGCCACCGGCTGTGAAAACCGCCTCTAAATTTAGCCTCACTTTCTTTAAAAAGCGGAAGGACGACACAAACACGTTGCGGTCTGTGGGCGGTTTCGAAAACAGCCCTCACTTTCCATTCATCTGACGTGCGACCTGTCCCGCAATCAAACGGCACCCAGACGTTTTATTCGCACCCACCGAACAATCAAGGCCACGTATTTGTCCCAGTTAGGTAGACGGCAGGCTTCGCATGCATATTCACACGGGCCTCGGATTCGGTTTCCATTCTGTAATTATTCATAAGCTTGTTTTTATCGGCGCCCATTCATCTCCAGAGAGACGTATTGTTTGTGTCGTGCAAACATAATTTGTTTCTTATCTGCGCGTAGTGGCGCGTAGGATATGCATTATTGCTGATTTTATCTAAAGCAGTTTTTTGTGGTGAGTCAGACACGCGCACACAAACACAAGCGCAATGGCATTCTCCGCTAGGCTAGACTGAGATAAGCCTAATCGATGGTGAAATAGAACTGTGTTTTTCCGAGTCGTTTTCAGTCCCATACGATTGTTATTTTGTTTGGCCGCACAGCGATGCTGTTTCTTCAGCAGCTGGCAGTCTCCTTGAAATCAGTGGTCATTTTACCCGGTTTATGAGCTACACTGTCTTAAAGAGCGAGCCTGTTTGTATGTAATTGATTCAAGATGTGCAGGCTTCTATTTGATATTGCGAGAATATCTATTTGATATTCCAAATATATATCCAAACTAATTCTCCAATATGGAAATTGTGGAGTCAGTGCCAATATACAGTAGGGCTGTTTATTGGTAAAAACCTGGCGATACAATATGTATCGTGATACAGCGGTCACGATTCAATATCGCGATATACTGAGTGATTATTGCGATTTTTCAAATCCTACTACTAAAACACACCACTATTCACACTATTTTCCATGACAACACTGGGGGGGCATCTTTGTTAACTTTGTGTTAGAACTTCTGGTGCGCCAACGGATACGTTGATACTAATTAAAAGCAAAATGACAACAAACATATAAAATGACTAACATGTTCAGTTAGAGGGAGTCAGTAATTGGAAGAAGAGGAATACTTGGTTTGAACAATAGTTACGAACACAGCACATAAAGATCAGAGTGTTGGGGGGCCGCCTTCCAAAGAAGAGGACCTACGTCTATGACTGAAGCTCTAAATTTAAAACATCCACCCAAACCTCCGTATGTCTGCTCTTACCATTCTGTGGAGGAGAACCAGCACCAGAGCTTCCTTATCCAGAGAAACGTCTCGCTTATGAAGCTCAGAGGAAGCAGACGTGTCGGGTGCTGGTGAGTCTATCAGTTCAGTAACTGTTTTCTGATCAGTGTCCACCGCGCTAGGCTATCTGGACTGTAACTAACACCCACGCAGAGGGGCTCGGGCAGCTGGCTGGACTTGGGTTTAACCGGCTTTCAGAAATATAAACTCACCGTCTGTGTGTAGGAGGACACGCCCACCTTCCCACTGTGCAGGTACTGATACGCTTCAGTACTTTTATAGTTTTTCATTACTGAACCGTCTACACCTTCCGAGAGTACAGAGTAATTAAACATGTCTCCATAAGTAACCTCAGACCACCTTCTCAGATCACCCACCCACTGTGTTATTAACCTCAGACCACCTTCTCATATCATCCACCCACTGTGTTATTAACCTTGGAGGAAACAGTGTTGTACCATTTGAACTTCTTACTGTCTCTCTGGTCTCCTCCCATGTAACTGTATTCATTTTGGTTAGCTGAGCTAAAGTTCTAACACAAAGGCGGAACAAACACACGCTTGAAAGTGGGTGTGGCCAAATACAGTGAATATGAACAGGTTTGCCAATGCTTACAATAGCATTACGCCCTTGTGCTGCTTGTTAATGTTGGAGTGGAGCTAAACAAACGAATTACAGCACTGCCGTCTAGTGGTCAGAGGTTTAAACACAACACACAATGAGAAGAATCTGTGTATCAATACGAAACATAATGTCGCGATATTTGATATTTCAATATTTTCTTACACCCCTGATATACAGCATGTGCAGCATCTACCAGCACTGATTAATAAGCAGTAATAATGATAAAAAAATTATAAAAGTTAGGACTAGCTTACATTAGCATTCAGAGGTGCAAACTTCTCGTCTTTTGGAGAAATTCATAGATTTGAGACCACATCAAGAAGATGTGATTAGAAGCAGAAGTTCAGAAGGCCTTGTTTACCTCCTCTCTACTCTACTCTATATCTTCTCTATGTCTAAGGTATCCTCTTACTCTAACCATCTCCCCCCGGCACTGAATGCTAGCCAATCAGATGTAGGGTAGGGCAGGCCTTTGCAGAAGGCTGGCAAATGTGTCTGACGAATGTGAGATAAACTGTGTTTATTATATTAGCCAACACTTGCAGACCAGAGTGATCATTAATAATAACACTGGCCAATAACGTTGAACTAGAAAAGTGCATTTCCTGAAGGAAGCAAAGGATGGTAGTGTATAAACGACCAATAGAGGAGTGCAGGTCAGTATGTGTGTGGATTAGCGGTTGGGGATCTGTCCTGAGTGAGTACAGACAGTTTGGAGCCTGTAGGTTGAACAAAACCAAAATGTTTGGGTTCAGCTGAAAATGAATGGGATCCTATGGAAGGAACAGGGGATGAATAAATGACACATAGAGGAAGGCGGGTCAGTATGTCTGTGGTTTAGGGGTTGGGTTGGGGGATCTGTCCTGAGTGAGTACAGGCAGTTTGGTGGCGGTAGGTGGAACCAAACTTGATGTTTGGGTTCAGCCGAAAATGAATGGGATCCTGTGGGAGGAACGAGGGATGAATAAATGACAAATAGAGGAGTGCAGGTCAGTATGTGTGTGGATTGTGTGAGCAGATGCAGTTTGGAGGGTCTAGGTTAAATGAAACCGTAAGGTTTGCGTGTGTCCAAAAATGAATAGGACTCTATGGGAACAGACGGACTAGTGCAGGTAAAACCTATATATATATATATATATATATATATATATATATATATATATATATATATATATATATATATATATATATATATTCATGGTTGCCCTAAATCAGTGTGTATGAAAGTGTCTGTCGGTCGCAGAAGTTCAGTAGAATGGTAAGTACTTGTCCATCCTATTCAATTTATGGGACAAAAGAATTCCATGAAATTCCGCTCTTGTCCAGTATCTGTGCATCCAATCAGAAAGCTGTATACCCGAATCACACAGTCATACCAGACACTCTGGAGTTGGAGTTGTTTTTTTGTAAACTGTGGGCCGGAAGCAAAAAGCGAATAGCAGTGTAGTTGTGCGATACGCTACCATAGTAAAGTTATTAGAGTCGTGTTACAGGCTTTGTTAGTCGAGGTCGGTAGTTAGTTTAAAGTAGCTGGCCAACTTTCTAGCACACAGTTGTTCTAAGCTGACGTAGTGGACAAGTGTGAAACTATCAGCTACTGATACGCTATCCTCGGTTTAGAAAATCACACCTCGAGTATCTGAAACTGGGCTTATGCGCGGTGGTCTGCGGATGTGGTTGGTTGTTGTTGGTAAGTTAGTTCGTGTCAATTTAAAACAGGCTCCAGACATGCAGTCCATGCATTTCCTATATTTGCTTAATACAATGAAGGCATTGACAAAGTTAAACTGGCTTAAAAGTTAGCTATAAAATTTTTCCGACCTTAAATTATCTGCAGCTTATATGTACAGTTGAACATTTGAGCAACGTTAGATGTTTCTGTGTTGCCTTTTTGTGTTATATGTTGGGTGTAAGCTTGGCTGAACCCATAACGGCTGTTAGAATTAGTCTTCAAACAGCTGCACATATATTATCAATAACTAGGATAACTACAATATTTACATTTCTAAATGTTCTTCCAGAGGAGCAAGCCCCCTGGACCCCTATGGTTTATTTACAGTGTTCTCACCTTGTGCACCTCTTTTGTGAACATGTATTAGTTTATAACTGGGGTAAACGAAGAAAATATGTATATTTAAGCAGCAGAAGTAGCTGAGCACAGTAAACACGTCATCAAATATTGGTTTTAAGTATCGGCCCTATGTTTTAAAACAAATATCTGCCAATACTGATATTATTCCAATGTCATTGTGCATCCCTAATTTAAACATTGAGCATCAGTATCGGTGATACTGATACAATATAAAGCATTTCACAATCTATCAAGTAGTAGACTATTGTGGTAAACTTAGTCAGACACTGTGCAATAGTGAAACCTGATATCAGGTCAGTGTCATCTCTGCTACGTAAACAGGAAATTTGTACAAAAGGTGAGAGATATTGTAATTATCCTAGTTATTGCTAGTCTATGTGCAGCTGTTTGTAGGCTAATAACAGCCATTATGGGGACAAGCAACCTTACATAAAACATATAACACTAAAAGGCAACACCGAATATCTAACATTGCTCAAACAGTTCAAGTTTCAGACCTGCCAACTTTCACTTCAAACACGAGAAAAGTCATTGATGGCTTTGAGTTCAACTGTCTCTGTGCACTAGGTAACTCGTCTATGGGTCTAGGCAGCAATCAAAGCTCTAGTTTTAAACTTAAAAAAACATTGGAACATGTTCCAAAATTTGAAGTGAAGCACGGAAAACTGAAATATACTGCCTTTTCATTACAGGAGTTCTTGTTTTCCTCATATTCTCCTTGTATGTTGAATAACTAGGTATGGTGGGTACTATGTGTTAGAGGTGAGCCATATCCTACCGTACACAATAATATCGCCAACATTTTTGAATATTGTAAACAATATTATACCCTGAAATATCTTGCCATATCACCCATCCTTAATTATCACATCAGGTACTACTTTTTACTGTTTTTAGTAAAAAAAAATTCACACTTTCCTCATTTCCCATTATATATTTACTAGAGACAGATTTGATCTGTCCAGTATTATTCATTTTACTTCAGTGCTGGATATATGGAGATATTTGGAGTGTATTATTTAGTATCCTCACATTCTGGATCATTGACTTCTGTTACAATCTGATGAAAATTCTTGTATTTTTTAATATCTCAGTTAGGGGTGTGCCATATCGTATCATATGGAATAATAAAATTTTCATTTTGTTGCAGTAGTGAATTCTTGAAATATATATTTTTTAAATCAATGTTTTGTCATATCGCCAAGAGTATCGTTATCACGAAAACACCATGAAATATCGTGATATTATTGTAGGGCCATATCGCCCACCCCTACTATGTGCTTAAAAAAGTTTAGTATCACTTAAGAATTTAATGCAATTTTCATGCAATTCACAAACAATATTGTCCATTTCACAATTAATGTAAGTGTATCAGATGATTTTTAAAGAATAAAAATGTTTGTATTAAAGTCTATTTTTGTATAGAGGCTTATTTTACATATAGTTCTATTATCAGTCATTCTCAGTCCTCTGTCTAAATCTCCTGGTACGACCGCCAATCCAAGTTAAGGATGTTATTGGACTAATTGGTTGAAATATATATTTTTTAAATCAATGTTTTGTCATATCGCCAAGAGTATCGTTATAGCAAAAATACCATGAAATATCGTGATAATACTGTAGGGCCATATCGCCCACCCCTACTATGTGCTTAGTAATAATTTGTAATGAGCGAGCATGTGAACTCAATTAATACTGATCAACACATGTACCGTAACCCACCACAAGAGAATTCTACTCAAAATAACTTTCCCAGGTTGGCAGGTCTGAAATTTACATCACCAAACTACGAGACCAGGCTAAAAATGAGTGCTCATGTATCTATAAGGTGGAGATAACTCCAGGTCTGAAACCTTTATGTGTGTATGTGTGTGAACTCTCGGAATCTGTAGACGCGGAGATGTGAGTACAGCAAATCCCGCTCCTGATGTGAGCGTTGCTTTTCCAATCACGCGTCCAATAACTCGCTTAAGTCATGACGCGGCGTCGTCTTTGTTTCTTTCAAACGAGAAGCATTCTTTCGCAACCACATTAAACGACGCAGGCTGAAGCTGCTGGCACCGAGGGAAGCCCACTTGAAGTCAGTTCTCGGAATCCCTTTATTTTTACAAGCTCTTCGAAGATTCCTCCGCAATATCGAGTTCTATTAATAACACCAGCAGCAGTGCCTCTCCGGCTGAAGGCTGTGACTGCTTCTCGGGGGTTACGGCGTGTTAAAAAAAAAACAACACGGACCACTCGCCGCGTAATGTTCCGACCAGTCTCGACTTCGACCGGCAACCCAAAACCTGACTAAGCACCATAAAACCGTCCACGTGCCGCTCCGCATGTGGCGCTACGCCCCCACGCCACAGAGCGTGTCAGTTTTCCAGTGACGGCATTATGTCCCGTACGGGACGCGGAGAGTTTGCGGTCCAGCTTTAGCGACTGACCGCGTGCCAGCTTCGAGGGGACGTGCTGCTTCTTGGCACCCGAGTTGGTGATCGTGTAGAACTGGACTATCTTTCACAGGGCAGGAGTTGGCATAGGTTTGGGCCAGCGACAGACAGAACCAACTGGTCCATACTGGCCACCAGCTGCCTGCCAGATTGTTTCTGCCCAGGGGCTTGTAATTATGGCTAGGCCCTCGTGACGTAATTAAGAGTCAACTGTGTCACATGGAGACTCCTTCATCCTTTCCTTCTGTCTCAAATATCAAAGCCCTGAGACTGCATAAGCATTTCACTCGGTGTACAGTACCTAGCACAGACATGCTGGTATGTGGGTCAATGACAAAAGATGATAAGACTCTTATCATGATTTTAAGATATGTTAGAAGAGCTTATACATTTTTATAACTGCATATATATATATATATATATATATATATATATATATATATATATATATATATATATATATATATATATATATGTACACTACCGCTCAAAAGTTTAGGATCACTTTAGAATTTCATGCAATTTTCATGCAATTCACAAACAATATGGTCCATTTCACAATTAATGTAAGTGTATCAGATGATTTTTAAAGAATAAAAATGTTTGTATTAAAGTCTATTTTTGAATAGAGGCTTATTTTACATGTAGTCCTATTATCAACAATTCTCAGTCCTCTGTCTAAATCTCCTGGTACGACCACCAATCCAAGTTAAGGATGTTATTGGGCTAATTGGTTGTTAGGACACTCTTGCTCAATTGTGATGCACAGCTGAAAAACATTCTACTAATAAGTGAGTATAAAAGGGAACAACATTCTAGGTTAGTTTAGTATCTGAAGATCAGCAGTTGATGGCTTGCTGACCGACTCACAATGTCCAGAAAGAAACAACTTTCTTTAGAGACCCGTCAGTCCATTGTTGTGTTAAGGAAGAAGATACTCCATTAAAACAAGAACATTTCACTGTGATCCCAAACTTTTGAGCAGTAGTGTGTATATATGTTCTCGCGAGGCTGCTGCTTTAGTCAGTCTGTTGAAAAACGAAACGTTATGTATTTCCACCTAGTGGTTCAGATATGAATTGCAGGGAGCTGGCCGGAGGGGGTTTCAATGAGGTCTCCTCTTGCTGGATGAAACACTAGCTGGAAATACAGAAATTAGACTTGTTGGTTTAACGCCATCGATCGGATCTCAGGATCGGCTAAATTGGAGAAATATTAGCCGATCACATATTATGATTAAAAATCGACCTATACCGATACATAGCCATTCCATCTCTAGATAATATCAATGAAAAATTGGCAGAAAGTGGAAAGAATGAATCTAGAATATCTCGTATTAGCTTGTAGCATAACATTATGTAAAGCAAAGCCAAGCAAAGCAGGTCATGTGGTGACCTTAATAGCCCATCTGTAGTCGACCACTGGCATCAGTTCAATGAGCAGCTAGCCGATGTGCCCAAGGTTTCAGTATCCTGAGAGATAAAGTGGTTTTGTGCCACCGCTGCAATGTATTAAACACACCAGATAAGAAAAGACCATCAAGGCTCTGCCTCTGCGAGAAGATCCTCATTCTTAATATATTTAATATACACCTCGGGGCTGCAGAGTGGGAGGAAGAGGAAGACTGAGAAAGATAAGGAACAAAACAAGGATGAAAAGAGAGAAAGACAGACTAAAAGAGTGAAATCAAAACAGCACAGAAGTAACTGCGGGCCATAACCAGCTGGGGGTGGGGAGGAAATCAGAGGCAGCTGGGGACGAGGCTAACAGGGTGAATCTTCACGCCACGCTGCAGACTCCCAGCGCTCAGAGAAGGCTGGAAGGCTTCGTCAAGCCTGGCCCAGGGCCCTCGGCCTGGAGGCTGGGGGAGAAATACGAGCACGTGTCAGACAATAACGGAGCCACAGCTCTGCCGAGTGTTTGTTAACGTGTAAATTTAAAGGTTAGGGTAGACTGACGAGGGTAGACTGGACATCAGGGCACGTCTTTGGGGTGCAGGTTAAACCCGGTATTGGAGTTTACTTCGCTTTTTGTCCTCGTCTGGGAGAAGATGAGTACAGAATAGGGGTGTAAGAAAATATCAAGAATATCGAATATCGGGATATTATGTTTCGTGATACTGTATCGATTCCCAAAAACACAGTATCGATACACAGATTTCTGGCAGACAGTGAATCATTGTGTGTTGTGTTTAAACCTTTGACCACTAGATGGCAGTGTTGTAATCCATTATCAGCTCCACTCCAACATTAACAAGCAGCACAAAGACGCAATGCTATTGTAAGTATTGGCAAACCTGTTTATATAGTTGTGTGTTTTAATAGTAGGATTTAAAAAATCACAATATATATCTTTGCTTGCAGTATCGCAATATATCACTATATATTGAATCGTGACCACTGTATCACAATACGTATCGTATGGCCAGGTTCTTGCCAATACACAGCCCTAGTACAGACTATTACTTGGACCAAAAACTTTCGGAAGCATCGTCTTTTGGTTTGTTTGTTTGTTGGTTTGTTTGTTTTCCATCGAGTGCATAGGGTCGGCGGTTGCAGATTAAACAGAGAGTATTGCATGCTGTTGAGTCGTCCAGCTCTTCTTACCAGGACACATCATTTTCAAGGTGATTTAGGCAAAGAGCATCATTCCAGACACACCAAACAACATCCAGGCCAAAGCTGGTAGGAGCAGTCTCCAGGCACCAGCATCTCACTCCAGAGGAAGGGCTCTGGGACCGCCGTGGGTCCTGGGAGCCGCTCACTAGCACCATGCAGGTCACAGGGGGATGCCCTGAGCACTCCCACGCCACTTAGAGCAGACAGCAATGACGTAAATCTGCGGTGCGCTGGGGACGCGGAGAAGGCACCCGCGGGCCGAGGGTGCGAAAGATCCTTTTCGTTAAAGAAGTAATGACATACAGCGACGGAACAATAGAAATTCTAAAAGTTATCAGGTACCAATAGCAAGCTGGGTTCTTCAGCTCTTCGGGTGGTGAAAGCTGTGACTGTTCACTCAGCCCTGTACATAGGGTGTGTCTCAAATCCTAGTGAGCTCCCTACATAGGCAGCATTTACCATCATAGTATGTGCACCCAACATGTAGACTGTCCCAATTCTTACATACCTTAAACATGCTGTCTACTGAGGAACCTTATTTAGACCTGATTGTAAAGAAGTATCGAACGCTTCCTCAGCCGCTAAGACAATCCCATGATGCAACACAGGCTAATCTATTTTTTTCCCAACGTGTTGGACAAAAGCGGAGGTGCGAGCAGTGAAGTGGTTTTAAAATGTGAGTTATTTTGATTCTCTCTGGTGTTCTAATGTTTTTCTTATCATTTGGGCTCTGTCTCAAACCCTAGTGAGTGTCTAAGTAGGCTGTCTAGGTAGGTAGCTGTTTAAGTAGCAGGCTTCTCTCCTCATCTCTCCTCATAAAACAGATTACTGAGACGCTCTAGTTAGAGAGAGACTGCGCCACGGCTTGTTCCCGCCCACTGCAACATGCCACCGGTGGTTTAGCTGGTTGCTAAGCTAACGGCCGGCATCCAAAACAATAGCTAGAGGCTTAAAATGCTAATAAATGCTAATGACTCAAGTATAAAACTGCTAAATAGGGAAGGACTCGTTACATGGTTGATAATAAAATACTGTTTTGTGTGATTATATGACCAGAAACACATCAAAATAACTCACATTTTAAAACCACTTCACTGCTCCTAGATTAGCCTGTGTTGCATCATGGGATTGTCTTAGCGGCTGAGGAAGAGTTCGATGCTTCCTTTAAAAAATCAGGTCTAAATAAGGTTCCTCAGTAGACAGTATGTTTAAGGTATGTAAGAATTGGGACAGTCTACATGTCGGGAGCGCATACTATGAAGTAAAATGCTGCCTATGTAGGAGCTCACTAGGATTTGAGACACAGCCTTAGTTTGCTCTCGTCCAGTTGATGGACATCAGGTTTGGTGGATTAGCAAGTCAGTGTACTTTGCGAACCGTGTGGAGACATCCGAACCTCGACTAGTGGTTAGAGGACCTCCCCTGGCTGTCTTCCTCTCCAAGGTTTCTACAGCCACGGGCTGGGCGGACTCACTCACCCAGCTCTAAGTACCTAATCAAAATCAAATCATTTTCTCTAACTCTTCTATTTTTTTTTTTAGGCCGTTAGAGCAACAATTGCTTCTCCGTTGCGGAGCCCCTGGGGTCTAAGGCTCCTGCAGCAGCTCTCGCTTTCAAAATGCTCTTTTATAGCATATTAGAGCCCAAACCCAGTCCAAAGAAAATAGGGCTTTTCATTATTAGAGCCAGCTGTGGAGCTCTCCTCTGATGACTCATCCCTTTTTTCTTTCCCTTTTTTGTCATTTTCTTCTCTGTTTTCTTTTCCCTTTTTTTCCCTCTTCGTTGGGGCTGCTCACACACACTCATACATACATACACACACACACACTGGTTCACGAGAGCTGATTCGATTGAGCCAGTTTAGGGGGGTATCCCGGCCACAGTGTCTCACTTGTATTCCTGTAACCTGCTCACACTTGCCAGCTGCCCTTATAAAAAGGCTTTATTAATACAATAAGAAATAAGAACCAGGATTTCTGTAGTGATGTGTAATACCCACAAAATATATCTAATATATCTAAAATATGTGTGTGAGTGTGCATATATATATATATATATATATATATATATATACAGAATTGATCTCCAAAATTGCAACCAAAAACCTACTATACTTTCAATGTAAGTCAATGGAACCAGAATGTTTTAAAAGCTGTTTTGGAGCACTTCTATTGGTCTATTAGTCATAACATTTCCACCTAACATTACCACTCAAAAGTTTAGGATCACTTTAGGATTTCATTTCATGCAATTTTCATGCAATTCGTAAACAATATTGTTCATTTCACAATTAATGTAAGTGTATCAGATGATTTTTAAAGAATAAAAATGTCAAAAGAATTGATCTCCAAAATTGCAACTTTACAGGAGAGACCAAAGACCTACTATACTTTTAATGTAAGTCAATGGAACCAGAATTTTTTAAAAGCTATTTTTGAGCACTTCTATTGGTCCATTAATCATAACATTTCCACCTAATGTAAACGGCCACTGGCGTGTTCAAATGATGTAGAAAACTTAATAAGGATATGTATATATATATATATATATATATATATATATATATATATATATATATATATATATTATAGTATATAAGTATTATTATAGTTCAGCATTGTGAAACTGAAGACAGTAGGAGATAAGACGTCTAGACGGCCACAGAAAACCTTCTAGAACAGAGGACTCAGACGTTGTCCAATGCGGACCCATACGGCTAAACTACTGAGAAGGATTTAATTCTGACAGTGTTGTACAGTCAGTGAGTTGTACAGCGCTCGTTGGCCAATCAGATTCGTTCTGATTTTTTATTGTAGCTTTTGTTTTTATTAAAGTGAGTAAAAATAATTTATTAGAAGTTTATAAATAATTCATTCAGTTCAGCATTTAAACAGTAAATATCCTGAAATATACTGAAGGGTATGTGTGATGTGTTGGTGTTTCAGTAGCTGATGGTATAAGATGCTGATACTAGACTACTTCAGTAAACAGGATACACCACTGAATCAGAACACACGTTAGAGGTGATGACGGAGGAGATCTCCTCTAACTGGACCATACTGAACTCCAGTACTAGACGTATAGCCTTCTAGACCCTATAACCTTTGATTTAGCCAGTTTACCACATCTGCTTTGACCATGGCTGAAAAAATAGTTTGTTTAAAAAATGCTAGATCAAAACAATCACAACCTAAATAATGACTATGGGACGAGGAGGTGAGCCAATAGGGGGCATCATCTTAGGCCTTAGACCACAGAGGTGTGAGGTGTGTGTCTGTGGTTTATCATTAGAGTGATTTACTCATGCTTACGCCTTTAGCTACCTGTTCACGTTCTCTGATTCGCTCTCGTGCTCTTGTCTTCTTCCGCAGTTCCTATGATTAAAACAGAGCCAACGGATGACTATGAGACGCAGGGCGCTCCGAGGATGCCCATGCACTCAAAGCCCTTCTACAGTCAACAGAGACTGCCTCCCATGATGCCTTTGGGTGACAGTGATTCCTGCATGGTGGGCAGCTACTCTCCCTGCCCTCCCCGCCCCACCGCCATGCCTTGCTCCTCCCCCGGCTCCAGCCCTAAGCTCCATGACCTGTCACCCGTCCCCTTCCCTAAGTGCCTAAGCAGTAGCCCCACTCACGCCACCATGCCTGGCGGTGTGGCCTCCCTACAAGACACACCCACACACCCCAGCCTGGCCCTGCCCAGCTCCCCCGACCACACCTCCCTCACCATGCCCCCTCACCCCCTGGGCAGTCCACACATCAGCAGCCCCACTTATCACCCTCTCTACCCCAGCAGTAGCCCCTCCTCCTCTCCCACCTCCCACCCCTCCACGCCCGGGGCTGCAGCAGAAAGCCCCTACCTGCCCCCCTTTGGGTCTGCCCAGCCGAGAGGAAGCCCGCCCAGCCTGTTGGCGGAGGACAGTAGCTCCCCTGCACTGTCCGTCACCATCAAACAAGAGCCTCAGGAGCTCGACCAGATGTACCTGGATGATGGTAGGTCGCTGGAATATTATTATATTATAATATTCACCCAACAGCCGGCACCAAACACCAACATTCAGATCTTTGGAAGGTAGCTTCACAATGTGCCAGAGTAAAAACTGATGAGCCTGAAAAACAAGGTTAAATGGTTGGAACACTGGTAGAACACTAGAACCAAAAACTGGTCACCAGCCTTCTTCAACCTGTAGAACCAATTCTGAACAACCCACCTATTCCATTTTACTATTGCTAGCCACAATCCTTTTGTTAAACTTGGGCTGGAGAGAAAACCTGCAGGAATGTAGATCTTCAGGAAGGTGGCTGGTCACCAGTGTTGTGTAGGGTCCAAGCTAGTGGCATGTATTGTGGTAATATGTGCACCAACATTCAGATCTTTGGAAGGTAGCTTCACAATGTGCCAGAGTAAAAACTGATGAGCCTAAAAAACAAGGTTAAACCGTTGTAACACTGGTAGAACACTAGAACCCAACACTGGTCACCAGCCTTCTTCAACCAGTAGCACCAATTTTGATCAACCCACCCACCTATTCCATTTTACTATTGTTAGCCAAAATCCTTTTGTTACACTTGGGCTGAAGAGAAAACCTACAGGAATGTAGATCTTCAGGAAGGTGGCTGGTCACCAGTGTTGTGTAGGGTCCAAGCTAGTGGCATGTATTGCTACTGAGCCTGAAAAACAAAGGTAAACGCTGGTAGAACACTAGAATCAAACACTGGTCACCAGCCTTGTTCTCAGAGATTAACCTGTAGCACAAATCCTAATCAAGCCAACCACCTAATCCATTACTGCCATCCAAGATTCTTGGACTGAAGAGAAAACCTCTAAGAAGGTGGCTGGTCACCAGTGTTCTGTAGGGTCCAAGCTAATAGTATGTATTGTGGTAATACGTGCACCAACATTTAGATTTGTTGTTGTTTACTAGAGAACGTTGGGTCAGTGAGCTCTGTGCTTTAATCAGTCTTCGTCTGGCGAGCAGATACACCTCCATTTCCAGTAGATGTTCTGGTGGATTGCTGCAAAACATTACTAGATCAGACGTGGGTCCCACGTCCAGCAGAACGTGACTCCATAAATATGCAGCTTTTAAGGTCGAGGTGATTTAAGGTTACATACTGTTAATCCCAGAGCAGACCGACTCAGCAAAGCCCGACATAACCGAAGGTTTTGTTGGTGCGCCAGACCTGTTTGTGATTTTTGGAACGTCTCGAATGTTCTTCCTCCTTCACGCTGGCTTATTGTTTTGTCAGTTTCTACACATGCTAATCCCAACTGTCCGAATGTTCCCATTCGTTAAGACCTTTTTTCACATTACACGAAAAAACCGCCACAACATCGTTCACACGACAAGCCAAGATGTTCCAAAACGGCATGCGTTCGGTGTACTGCCTTCAAGCAGGCCTTCCCCTGCATCTGCATTCTACCGAAATCCCCAAATATCCGCCCCGTGAGCTCGTACCAGTGATGAAACCGCGGTGAAACAGTCATTAGAAGCCAGGTCAATGTGCGCCGGGCCTCATAACAAGTAACCATAGCACTTCATATTAGGGATTTGTTGTTGCTGTGATATTAGTCATGGTCACGGTGGGTTGTATTAAGAAGCTGTTGCAGGCTGTTCGAGCCCCACCGACTGCAGGTGCATGGACGCGCGTGGGTGTGCGCGCAGGCCGAACGTATGAATCCACTTGTTATGCGGCGGCGGCGGTAAATTAGCACACTGGGATTTGAAACAATCTGTCCAAACATGGCAGGCGCGCGGGAGGTCAGAGGTCAGGCTGGGAGCGGCCCGGGCGAAAACAGTGGCACACGCACGGCGGTCCAGCCTGTTGACATGAGCCCTAATGAAGGAAGCAAAACAATAGGTAGGGGTTTCCTGAGGTGAGAGCTGCTCGTTTTTCTTTTTTTATTATTTATTTTTTTTTCTCCCAGAATTGGATTTGAGGGGCATGAGGAGTGGAGAGGGGGCTGAGGCTTTTGTTTTCATTGCGCCTCCCCGCGGAGCCTCCTGCGCTGAGCTGGCGTCATCAAGGGAGCCTGGGGGGTCACCGGGGTCTCCCCTGGCTGTGTGCCCAGCGACACCCATGGGGCCGTTGGATGTTGAGCCCTGAGCCTGAGCCCTCCCGCTGCTCCTCTAATAATTGCCAGTGGTTCTCGCCCCCCCTGGTCACCTGTGGCTGTTCTAGGTTCTGGCTTCATGTACATTTATGGCATTTAGCAGACACTCTTATCCAGAGCGACTTACAGAAGTGCTTAGTGTTCGGTCCGAGTATGTATCTCTATCTAGTACAAACAGGTTTAAGTCCAAACTACTCAAGCTTCTTTAGAATCAGAATCAGAATCGGACTTTATTTTCCAAGTATGCTCACACATACAAGGAATTTGTGTTTGGTTACAGTAGCTCAACAAACACACCCAACCTGGCCTTAACGAACTTAACGAATGCAGAGTTGTAGATTAAAAGTAAAGGGCTGAGTGCAGCAGTAAAGGACAGTACAGACTGAATTAAATAGATATGAATATGAAGAACAGTAGAGTCACTGGTTGAGACGATGGTACAGAGTGTTCTGAGACTCTATCAGATAAATAAAAGTGCAGTACAGAGAAGAAAAGTGGTAGAACATCTGGATATGGATATATGTATGTAGTAGACTGTATCCAGAATGTAGTGTTGTAATGTTCAGCTGTTCATGAGTGTGATGGCGTGTGGGGAGAAGCTTCTCTAGAGTCTGGAGGTCTTGATCCTCAACTGGCTGAAACGCCGACCTGAGGGAAGATTCTGGAACAGGTGATGTCCAGGGTGTGATGGATCAAGGACGATGTTCTCTGCACGCTTCCTTAAACACTGCCGTAAACAAGAGCCAGTGCTGATACCTAGAAAGAAGATGCAAGATATAAGATATAACACCTAGCAAGACTGGAACACCTACAGAGAAGAGAATAAATACACTACATACAGTATCAGTGCAGTACTTATCCAATGTTCTTAGAAGATCAAGTGCAGTTATGGTTTCTACCAATGCTTCAGTAGAGTAGTGTTTATAAGTGCTTCACATAAGAGATGGGTCTTCAATCTGCGTTCGCGGAAGTGGAAGTTCGTTCCATCATCTCGGTGCCATGAATCTTGAGGGAAGGCGGGTCAAGCCGAGCCGTACTTGAAGCGCGAAGGGCTCGAGGTGCGGATCGACTTTTGACCATTGCCGTAAGGTCAGGAGGAGCTGGTCCGTTCTTGGCTTTGTAGGTAAGCATCAGAACTTTAAACTGAGCAGCTACAGGAAGCCAGTGAAGGGAGTTCAGCAGTGGAGTGGCTTCAGTAACTGAAAAAGCAGGGCAGGGCCACATACGGACGGCATACCTTCCCCTGCAGCTCCAGCCATAAACAGGCCTCTTTTATTGCGAACAGGGAAAGCAGGGTTAGAGGTGGCTATCGGGCTCCTGAGAGGACATTGTTTGATTATGTGTGCGTGTCTGCATGGCTGCCTGCGTGGGTGGGGGGTATTTAAGGGCTGAGCAGAAATTGAGTTAGTACGTAGCCTTCACTAAATCTGTCATCCCGACGTCCTCAGCTCATAAATAAACAACACGGGGAGACCCGAGGTCATCTATTTGTCATCGGCCCCTGTTAATAGCCTCAAACGGAGTCAGAAGTGACGTTTTGAAAGTGCTGTCAATTCACACTTCAGCCAGAGCCGAGCCGAGCCGAGCGGAAATCGAATAGCCCCTCAGATATGGAGCGTAACTTCTTCAAACATAAACTACACAACGCCGAGCGGCATGTTTATTCTTGTGTCGTGAACTATGGCAGCATTAAGTCAATAGAGGCGAAACTCTAGCCCCCTTTGATGCTGTATGAAAGCTTGTTATTGGATCGTTTTACCTGGTACCTTAGCCCAACGTGAAAGTATTCCGAATTTCCTGTGCGCTCACGTCAGGAAAAAAAAAAAAAAGCACGAGTAACCTCGTTTCCGTGTTCCCCCGTACCTCATCTCCAGTCACTTTAGCTCTCGCCCCGTGCCTCCGTGCCTCCGCCTCGGTGGCCAAATGCATTCAGCCTGTGATTACAGTTGCATTAAGCGAGCTGCAGGAATGCGTATTGATTGGCCGGGCCCGTCCAGAGCACGTCTCGTAAAACCTCGATCGGGCCGCCATCTCGCGCACTCTAATGCCTGAATAAGCGTCTGTGGTCGGCTGCTGGAGTCCCGGTAAGTGTGCGGTGGTAACTGCATCCTCCGAAGGCATCTGCCTGCCCCCACCTCGCTCCAGCCCACCCCCAGCTCTCGGGCTTCGGCACTCTTTCAAACGAGCTGAAAAACGAAATAAACAACATCGGTGCAGCAGGGAGCGCACAAGCCCCAACTCCCTCCCAGCTCCTCCTTTTCCACCTTCATTACTTCGGTGCACATAAGGAGTCTTGGCAAGTTAAGGCACTGTAAATGGAGGGGCCGCTTCTAATATTTCTCATTGTAAGATTGTTATAAGAATATTATAGGATTATCCAGGCTGTTCATAGACAGTTAACCTAATTTAGAAAGTGGGATTATCTTACTGCACTGGCAGGTAATTGAACTGTTCACGTGGACGTGTTTCTCTCTAGCTACAAACTTTCGAGATCCTTGGCAGAAGTTTCTTACAACTATTTTGGAATGAGAAATATTATGCCTACATTTTTGAGACATGTCCACTCGCCAGGATATTGTTTATAGGGCTTCTGGTCTAGAGACAATCGTCTGTGCTGGGAGGGACAGCTCTGCCATCATGGTGTGGACTGGATGACCCCTAGACTGCCCCAAACCCAGGGCTAGCCATGCACCCTTGGGCATCCAGCCCACCGACGGAAAACCTCTCTCAAAGAGGGAGCCACTTGAGAAATTACCTGACTTCTCAATGGATGGCTGCTGGACCAGCAGGGGCTCGGGGATGATGCACATGTGTCTTGAGGGGGCATATTAGTCCCCCAAAGTTACCCACCAGTCAACACAGTGTTTAGACCTTAGACACCTTGAAAGGAGGTGTCTGCTAGCAAGAGACAAAGCTGTCTGCTGGGAGGGAGAGCTCTGTCGTCATTGTGTGGACTGGAGGCCCCCAGACTACCCCAAACCCAGGGCCAGCCGTGCACCCTTGGGCATCCAGCCCACCAATGGAAAACCTCCCTCGAAGAAGCAGCCACTTGAAAAATTACTCAACTTTTCAATAGATGGCTTTTGTACCAGCAGGGGCTCAGAGATGAGTCCCCAAAAGTTCCCAACCAGTCAACACAGTCTTTAGACCTCCAGACTTTTGCTAACAACTTGAAAGGGGTGTCCGCTAGCAAGAGACAAAGCCGTCTGTGCTGGGAGGGAGAGCTCTGCCGTCATGGTGTGGACTGGAGGCCCCTAGTCTACCCCAAACCCAGGGCCAGCCGTGCACCCTTGGGCATTCTGCCCACCAGTGGAAAACCTCCCTCAAAGAAGGAGCCACTTAAGAAATTACTTGAGTTCTCAACGGATGGCTACTGGACCAATAGAGCCTCACAGATGATGCACATGTGTCTTCAGGGGGCATATTAGTCCCCCAAAGTTCCCCACCAGTCAACACAGTCTTTAGACCTTCAGACTTTTGCTAATAACTTAAAAGTGGTGTCCGCTAGCAAGAGAGACAATTGTCTGTGCTGGGAGGGAGAGCTCTGTCGTCATGGTGTGGACTGGATGACCCCTAGTCTACCCCAAACCCAGAGCCAGCCCTGCACCCTTGGGCATCCTGCCCACCAACGGAAACACTTTCTTAAAGAAGGAGCCACTTGAGAAATTACTCAACTTCTCAATGGATGGCTACTGGACCAGCAGGGGCTCGGGGATGATGCACATGTGTCTTGAGGGGGCATATTAGTCCCCCAAAGTTCCCCACCAGTCAACACAGTGTTTAGACCTCCAGCCTTTTGCTAACACCTTAAAAGGGGTGTCCGCTAGCAAGAGACAAAGCCGTCTTTGCTGGGAGGGAGAGCTCTGTCGTCATGGTGTGGACTGGAGGCCCCCAGACTACCCCAAACCCAGGGCCAGCCGTACACTCATGGGCCTTCCCTCCCGCCCACCAGTGGAAAACCTCCCTCAAAGAAGGAGCCACTTGAGAAATTACTCAACTTCTCAACGGATGGCTACTGTACCAGTCCCCGAAAGTTCCCCACCAGTCCACACGGTCTTTAGACCTCCAGCCTTTTGCTAACAGCTCGACAGGAGGTGTGATAAAGCGCGAGGATATGTTCTCGTCGCTGTTCTCGTCGCTGTTCTCCATTTTCACCAGCTGTCTCTGTGATCCACTTCTCCACGAGTGTCGCTCTAACTGTAGTAGCTTCTTTGCTGAAAGGATTCAAGTAAACAGATCCTTATCCAATCAAGTGCTGAAGGCTGGAGGGGCCGAAGCCAAGGAGCGAAAGATGGCTTGGAAAAATTCTTCCGCTGCTCTTAAATCAAAAGCATGCCTCCACATCGAACGTCAAGTTTTCGGTTTTTTTTTATTGTTTTCTTTTTTAACGTGGCATCGCTCCGTGTCATTGTTCCTGTGTCTAGCACTTGCGTAATGCAGCCTGCGGTCTCTAACTGGGCAGCATCCAATAAAAGCCTTTGTTGGGTCATTCACTTCTGTATTCCACAGCAATTTACAGCGCATGTGGCACAGAGCGAGAAAAAAATTGCATGCATATGGCATCAGGGGGAACAATAGCGTTTGAAAACAGGAGTACGGAATTCGCGTCAGACTCGTTTTCCTCACTAATTAAGCAATAAAAGGCCGGCTGGAAGGCCAAGACGCTGGAACGCGCGGTCACAGTTGCCGAGGAGAGACGGTTAGGGTGACATCATGCTCCCTCATGTGTATGTGTGCTCGAGAGAGTATGAGCTAAGCCACTGGCTTTGGCCTTTCATATCAGTATTGGCTTTCAGTTCGCACAGCATTTTAAAACCTACATCGCCGAAGTGGGTGGCTTTTCTTTCCTTTCTGGAGTTTCTACCCCTAAACGTGTGGGGGGACGCCGCACGCTCCCTGATGTTTGTCTTCTCTCATTAGCTAGCAGCGCGAGGAGTGAAATCATGAGGTGCAGGCCTGAGTTCACTAATCAGAGTGGCAGATTTCCTCCAGCTGTGCTCCCGAATACACAGGGCCTCTCTATTCACCGGAGTCTCCTAGAGTAGCCCCAGCGCCGGCAGGCCTCGAGAAGCCCCCTTCCCCTGTCTCCTTTCCTTTATTGTTGAGTTAGAGCTTTGGACTGCACAACCTCCGATTCTAATGGGACGACACTTAGGCCTTTTATGAGCTCCTCTTCTGTGTCTCCTCTAGCGCCTCCGTTGGGTTTTCCATACAACTCTGACAACTCTGTCTCTCTCCTCCTCTGTCTCTCTCCTTCTCTTTTCTAATGGAGCAAAGGTCTTAAATTTCAGAGGATCCCCCCGCACTCCTCCATCCCCGTGACGCCCCCCTAACCCCCCCCCCCCCCTCCCTCTCCGCCTCTCGCCGGGCGATTCGCGGCTTTTCTCATGGAAACTTTTACGCATACTGGCAGGAGACCCGGGCAGCAGGACTCCGCTCAAACCTCTAATGATGATTGAGAGTGCGTCCGCTCCACGCCGAAACATGCTGAGTCGCTAACATTGGCGCGCGCCGCAAGCTTGGCGCTGCAGGGGAGGGGGGGGGGGGGGGGGTCAAGTCACGGGGGAGAGTTGCGGGGCGGTGCATTAAACGGTGGGGGGTCAGTGACGTTAAGGGAATATCAGGTCTTGCTCCCGTGCCGAGAGAGCTGGACGCTACAGCGTCCGGCAGGAGGTCGGGACGGCCCTGCGGTCGCAGCCTTGGCTTTTACCACCTTCAACTTTGACCCGTGCGGCTTGCTGCGCGAGGGAGGGGCCAAAGGAACAGGAAGTGAGGGGCTTTATGTGGACTAAGTGCAGAGTCTGAGGCAGGCCGTAGCCTTTATTGACAGGTAGAAGAGAAGGGTGATGGTTTGCTTCATAATTTATGACCAGGGAGAACATGGAGTCCTTTATTGTTGTTGTTATTGCAGCATTTTGGTATTGGGAATGCTGTTTTTCCTGGCACCCCCTCGGAACCATTGCGGATAGATGAATATAGGCTTTTTGGAACGTTCGTAATTGTAGGAAAAAACAACTTAGGGCTCAAACGGCAGCCTCCGAGGGCTTAGAGGTCGGTTAGATGGCTATGAAGGCAACCAGACTGTCAGAACTAGGAACAGCATGTTTTGGGGTTGCCGTCGTTGGAAACATATAAACCAACGAGTGCCCTGATTTAAGTTCCCTCTCCGTTTCTGTTCAAGTTATTATCAGCCGTGGACGTTACATTCAGACAAACGTGGTCCTCCGTTTATGACCCGATTTTCATTTCCTCTTATGAAAGCCCTGAGACCAGCGAGAGAAACGAGAAGCCTTGCATACCTAGGAATCGAACGAGGCTTTGATAAATCTGGAAACCGGCGTAATTACGAGCAGACGTCATTGTTTTGGACCGCTGGCTGGAAGATTGAAGGTCAGCGCAACAGTGGTCTCGGTTCCACTCCGCAGGTCCAACAGCCGAGCAGAAGCCAGTCCTGAAGTCGGATGAATCATGATTTCTCCTCTTAATCTAGCCAGAGATACGCGAGAACAGCGCATGTTAATTAGATATCTTAACGACCACAGTGTTACATCACACGTAGGACTGAAGTTCAGCTTTGAGGCGCAAAAGGACATCAAACGGAGCTGAAGGGTTTCATGATGACGTTAACAGCGTCTTAATGACACTGTGTCATTTTAATTGGGCACAGACTGTTTTCCCGGGGGGGACACACACTGCGTAACCCTCTCGTCTCATGTGAGGCTCCTTTCCTCGGCCATTTCATTCAGAGTCGTCCAATTTCAGCCACTCCGTCATCGCAGCCGCAGTCACTGCAATGGAATCCTGTCCTGTCTGCGACGCTGTCTAAACAAATCGGGTCGCTTCACGTCCGAACCTCAGCGCCGCCTTCAGATTGGCGAGCAGATCATCCTGGTGTTCTTGTTTCTCAACCAAAGTAGCAGTCAAAAGAGAGTGTCTGCCACGTTTAGGTCTGAAGAGCCAAGCATATTTTTATTTATTTATTTTTATATATTTATTTATTTTATTTTTTTAACCTGTCTGACTGCACTGATGTATCAAACATATTAGCTTTTACAAGAACAGCTCTATAGGTTCCTATAGCCTATTCTAGTTAATATTTAAATTTTATTTATTTATTTATTTATTTATTTATTTATTTATATATATTTATATATTTATTTATATATATTTATATATATATATATATATATATATTTTTTTTTTTTTTTTTTTTTTTTAACCTGTCTGCATGCACTGATGTATCAAACATATTAGCTTTTACAAGAACAGCTCTATAGGTTCCTATAGCCTAATCTTGTTAATGTTTGTATTTTTATTTTATTTATTTATTCATTTATTTATTTTGCCAGGCCTGGAAAAAAGGAGAGAGAAAAAAGAAAAAAAGAAAAGAAAGCAAAAAAAAAATTATAATACAATTAAAAAAATAATAAAATAAAATAAAAATAAATAAACCAACAAATGAAAGAAAAAGAGATATATAGATATACATACACATATTCACATATCTATACATATGCATATACATATATACACCCACACACAATTCTACTATTTGCAGCAGTGTGTGTATTTGCCTCTGTCATGGAATGTACTCAATAATGAGGGCAGGTAACCGAGCGGATGTGAACGCTGATGAATCCACACTCTCCGTGTTATTAACTACAACTATGACTCTACAACCAGCACTGCTCTCAGCAGACCACATAGACACAGTGGACCACATACACACACACTTAAACTCTACACACTTAGAGAAAATTGAATTTTTTCAGTGCAACATATGTGCAATATTTTTCATTACTCTGCAATTAAGAAGCAACATGCAATTATTTATAAATACAATCTGAAGAGTTCTTGACTTTTTATTATTTATATTGTATATACTAGTGTTGCACCGTCAAATTTAATTAAGCATTTAAAGCGAAACCACATCAACGAACACAGCAAATTCATCCAAGCAAGCACAAAATACAACATATAAAAAGTGGAACCCTATAAATATCAGGATTTATAGCTATATATCGAGCATTTAAGTCAGAGTTGGTATCAGTATCGGTACTCGGTATCGACAGATAGCTGAAAAGCTGGTATCGGTATTGGTATCGGTAAGGAAAAAGTGGTATCGGTGCATCCCTAGTATATACTGTACTATTTATTTATCTGTTGTTTGTACTGAGTGTCTATCTCTTTCCCCACTGTGGATTAATACAGGAGTATCTTATCTTACATAATGTTCAGAATGTTCCGTGGCATCCAAACATACATGCCTGTTGGAAGGCAGATCGGTAGCAAGCGTTCTGGAGGAAAACAACACTGGAGTTGTTTGTGTGTGCGGCGATACCAGCATGTGCCTTGCGCTTATGCACTGGGGGGTTTGTGGTCGGGGGCCTCCGTGCTCCTGGGTGCATTCTGAGGCTTGAGGCCTGCCTGGCTGGAAGTACTTCTGCTGAAGAAGCCTGTGATTCAGCCTGTGGCTTGGCCCTGGTCAAAGTTTGGCCCAAGTCGGGTACAATGCCCCTGAGGCCTGCTGGTACGCGCAGCCTAAAGATGATGAATGCGCCCGCGGCTGTCTTCGCTGCTAGGAAGGTCGTATATCGCCGGGCGTTTTGGAATACCCAGGTGACCGTTTCTCTTTGAGGAATATTCATTGTCTGTTTGGGAAAACCGGGCTGGAACTTCTTCCCAGCGAACGCTTCACACTTTGAATTGTTGGGCATCTATTTGTACGTGAGTTGTTGCTCACCCTGTGTGCTAATTGTGTTGTCAGTGCCCGGCGTTCTGCTCGCTGCCTCGACTCTTAAAATTTAGTAATACCCGTCCGACTCAGTCTTTAATCATTTATTTTTTCCCCCCATTTAAACTCCCAATGAAAAAGTATCCCGTAGCGACGGTTGTCAGCAGGCAGAGTTTCTCCGAGCGGCGAGGTTTGGGGGAAGCCGAGGCTTTTTTTTTTTTTTTTTTTTGCTGCTCTTGGCTCGCTTCCCTCCCTCGATTTGCTCGCTGTCCACAGCACTCACCAAAAGAACGGGGGGTGGAAGGAAGGAAAGAGTCTTAAATGGCTAGAACTTTTTTTCGCCGGTAGCTCTCCTGTCGTAGGCGAGCAGCCCATTACGCATTCCTGATTTCGGTACAGCGAACCACACGTCTCGAGCGAGACCGCCAGAGAAATGAGCCCGAAACAGTCAGGCGGAAGACCCTTTCTTTTTTTTCTCGCAGATCAATTTACTTCTTCTTTTCCCTCATTCTTTCCTTCGCGCAGCGTCAGAACCCGCGGCCTCGCTTCAGCCGACCCCAACTCGCGAGAGACGTACAGCGGACCCTCAGGATTCAGATGGAGCTTGTGTCAGAGACACTGAGGAGACACATACACCAGCCTATACACAAAGACAGGCAGGCTGATAGGAAAAAGTGAGGAAGACAAAGGAATCCAGCTCTCTCAGGCAGACCGTCTGCGCTAGGCGGCCCAAGAGTTCGTAGATTTTGAGGTGGTTTGGTGGCGACTGAGGGTCCAACATTATCTATGAACTGTTTTTGTCATTAGATTCAGTTTCAATCCAGACCTGGTATGTGATGCATGCTTGATTACATTTAGACTGGAACCTGGATTTAGTTCAACATCTAAATGGATTCTCTCAGAAGCTATTGAAAATTTGGAGCTTCTATTATTTTCGCCCATTAGTTATAGAGCACCGTGTGCAATTTCGGTATGTATTTAATTTGGTTTCGTTCAAGACAGGAGCCGACTAGGACGCTTAGTTCTCGAGTTTGTGATCTCCTGTTTTTCCACCGTTTGAGAAATCGACAAAAATCTGGGGTACACCATGTTTTCCTATTCTGTTAGGAATTTTATTGGGCCCACATCTTGGAAAACCAAGAGTTCCCTCACTTTTATGATACAACATCTCAAGTCTTAACTAATATGTCATGTCGTTATTGAAGAATTTACATCGATGCCCTGCTTATACAGTCAATATATGGAAACTCTACAGCCTGGGTTGATGGATGGATCAAACCCATTTACATATATCCAAGGTTTCAAAAGTATTCACATTCAGTACTCAAGTAGAAGTATAGATACTAGGGTTTACAAAAAACTTCAGCTTTTTACTCGAGTAAAAGTGTAAAAGTACTGCTTTCAAAACTACTAAAGTATAAAGTAAAAGTAATATAAGAAAAAAAATGCCATTAAGGACAAAAGCTTAGGCCGCACAACAGGGGTCTATAGTGCACTAGCCCACCTCCCCAAAAACCCCATTCTTCTAAAAGCTATAATGACTATAATGTTCTATTAAAATGTTAATGTTGATAAATTTGGGATACGCTAGGCTTCCTGTTTCAGACTCATATACGCCCATTGAACATGAATGTAGTTTAGTACAATGTAAATATATTAAAATAGCATATCTGTTACTACTGAACATTAACATGTGTTTCATGGAGCAGAAGATATGATGACTAGTTGTCTATAAGTATTGTAATGAAGTCAAACTTCAAAGACATGTTATCAATAATCTTTACTAGAATGTAAATGTACATGAATGAAAACAAACTGGAATGAAATAGGAGACACGAGACTATGTTTAAAATGTAAGAAGTAGAAAGTACTGATAATGGAGTGTAAATGTAAGGAGTAGAAAGTACAGATAATGGAGTGTAAATGTAAGGAGTAGAAAGTACAGATAATGGAGTGTAAATGTAAGGAGTAGAAAGTACAGATAATGGAGTGTAAATGTAAGGAGTAGAAAGTACAGATAATGGAGTGTAAATGTAAGGAGTAGAAAGGACTGATAATGGAGTGTAAATGTAAGGAGTAGAAAGTACTGATAATGAGTGTAAATGTAAGGAGTAGAAAGTACAGATAATGGAGTGTAAATGTAAGGAGTAGAAAGTACAGATAATGGAGTGTAAATGTAAGGAGTAGAAAGTACTGATAATGGAGTGTAAATGTAAGGAGTAGAAAGTACAGATATGGAGTAGAAAGTAGAAAGTACTGATAATGGAGTGTAAATGTAAGGAGTAGAAAGTACTGATAATGGAGTGTAAATGTAAGGAGTAGAAAGTACTGATAATGGAGTGTAAATGTAAGGAGTAGAAAGTACTGATAATGGAGTGTAAATGTAAGGAGTAGAAAGTACAGATAATGGAGTGTAAATGTAAGGAGTAGAAAGTACTGATAATGGAGTGTAAATGTAAGGAGTAGAAAGTACAGATAATGGAGTGTAAATGTAAGGAGTAGAAAGTACTGATAATGGAGTGTAAATGTAAGGAGTAGAAAGTACTGATAATGGAGTGTAAATGTAAGGAGTAGAAAGTACTGATAATGGAGTGTAAATGTAAGGAGTAGAAAGTACTGATAATGGAGTGTAAATGTAAGGAGTAGAAGTAAAAATAATTACTCCAGTAAAGTAAAAATAACCAACATTTCTACTTAAGTAAGGTAACTTAGTATTAGTACTTCATTATATGACACCTCTGCTCAGCAGTGCCGTTCACTCATACTGACTCTGAAATAAGACCACCAATTATAACAGAGCTCATTACCTTATATCTTATATCCTAAACGCCCAGTAACAAAAACTACCTGGATAAAAAAAGTGGGAAAATGAATTATGGCCACGTTTGGTACATAAATAAACCTCACAAGTGGAGCTCAATAAGTAAAAATTCAATAGAAAGCAATTCAGCATATGGGCCCCTTAAAGTTCTGTAATGCATCCAAGGCTTTACACAGTTCCACAGTACTAACTCCATTAAAGCCGCTGAAGCAGAAACTCCAAACGAAGGAAATTAATACACTTAGTTGACTTTTTTGGACCACCTATAGCACCGGGAGTCAGCGGGCCTCGGTTCAGTGGCTCGCCTTCATGCTTCTAACAGCGGTAGTTTAACGTATTAGGGCTCGCTCATGAATCAGGCATGTTTCAAATCCCAATCAGTCTCTCGACTCATAAAAGTGTCCCGTCCACATATGCTCTACTTCATCTTCCTTTCAGTTATGTAACTAATAACCAATGTGAGTGACTTGGAGGCTGGATCATTCCTGATGTGTCTATACAGCAGTTCAGAGAAATAAAGCATGCACTTGTGAATTACATGGCTGTTCTTATGCAGAAACAAGGGTGTCAAAAGTATTCACAATCATTACTCAGGTAGGAGTATAGATACTAGGGTTTAAATACTTCTGTAGAAGTTCAAGTATTAACTCAAGCGTTTTACTCCAGTAAAAGTACTGCTTTCAGAACTTCTTAAAGTATAAAAGTAAAAGTAATGTAAGGAAAAAATGCCATTAAGGACAAAAGCTTTGGCCGCACAAAAGGGGTCTATAGTGCACTAGCCCACCTCCCCAAAAACCCCATTCTTCTAAAAGCCATAATGACTATAATGTTATATTAAAATGTTAATGTTGATAAATTTGGGATGCGCTAGGCTTCCTGTTTCAGCTCATATACACCCATTGAACATGAATGTAGTTTAGTACAATGTAAATATATTAAAGAAGCATATCTGTTACTACTGAACATTAACATGTGTTTCATGGAGCAGAAGATATGATGACTAGTCGTCTATAAGTATTGTAATGAAGTCAAACTTCAAAGACATGTTATCAATAATCTTTACTAGAATGTAAATGTACATGAATGAAAACAAGCTGAAATAAAATAGGAGTAACAAGACTATGTTTAAAATGTAAGAAGTAGAAAGTACTGATAATGGAGTGTAAATGTAAGGAGTAGAAAGTACTGATAATGGAGTGTAAATGTAAGGAGTAGAAAGTACAGATAATGGAGTGTAAAAGTAAGGAGTAGAAAGTACTGATAATGGAGTGTAAATGTAAGGAGTAGAAAGTACAGATAATGGAGTGTAAATGTAAGGAGTAGAAAGTACTGATAATGGAGTGTAAATGTAAGGAGTAGAAAGTACTGATAATGGAGTGTAAATGTAAGGAGTAGAAAGTACAGATAATGGAGTGTAAATGTAAGGAGTAGAAAGTACTGATAATGGAGTGTAAATGTAAGGAGTAGAAAGTACTGATAATGGAGTGTAAAAGTAAGGAGTAGAAAGTACTGATAATGGAGTGTAAATGTAAGGAGTAGAAAGTACAGATAATGGAGTGTAAATGTAAGGAGTAGAAAGTACTGATAATGGAGTGTAAATGTAAGGAGTAGAAAGTACTGATAATGGAGTGTAAATGTAAGGAGTAGAAAGTACAGATAATGGAGTGTAAATGTAAGGAGTAGAAAGTACTGATAATGGAGTGTAAATGTAAGGAGTAGAAAGTACTGATAATGGAGTGTAAATGTAAGGAGTAGAAAGTACTGATAATGGAGTGTAAATGTAAGGAGTAGAAAGTACTGATAATGGAGTGTTAATGTAAGGAGTAGAAAGTACTGATAATGGAGTGTAAATGTAAGGAGTAGAAAGTACTGATAATGGAGTGTAAATGTAAGGAGTAGAAAGTACTGATAATGGAGTGTAAATGTAAGGAGTAGAAAGTACTGATAATGGAGTGTAAATGTAAGGAGTAGAAAATACTGATAATGGAGTGTAAATGTAAGGAGTAGAAAGTACTGATAATGGAGTGTAAATGTAAGGAGTAGAAAGTACTGATAATGGAGTGTAAATGTAAGGAGTAGAAAGTACTGATAATGGAGTGTAAATGTAAGGAGTAGAAAGTACTGATAATGGAGTGTAAATGTAAGGAGTAGAAAGTACTGATAATGGAGTGTAAATGTAAGGGCTTCATGTGTATGAAGCTCAACCAAAGCAGCAGATTATGGAAAATGATCAGTCCTCAGTCGTCACCTCCACCGAATTTAGTTGCGATCTCTTCATTAATCCTCAATTACTGACTTATTACAGCCGCGTGACGTCCAGTCCAGTCATCCGTCTTCATCCACATGGAACGCCTGTAATCGTGGCAAGAGCTGGAGCATGTCGTATTTGCGGAATAGGGCCTGTGGGGAGCTCGGTGAGCGCGGAGCCTTGTCATTGGTGTTTATGTTAAAGCTGTAAGATTTATGCTGGAAGCGCGGCCCCTGCCTCTGCTAAGGCATTCAGACAGAGCGCGCGCAGAGCCAGAGTCAGTATTAAATCTGCAGGTGATGAAATCGTACGGCCATAACCTGGTGAAGGCACGGCCGTGATTTACGCGCGACAGTGCCATATCCATGCACATGTGTGCGCGTGTACGTCTGCGAGCGCTGATGGGAGGCGCGGGTCTGTTGTCTGCGTTAGGAGCAGTGACGGGCAGGAATATGTCTTCTGCTTAGGGTTAATCTAGGCATGTGTGTTTGAGCGTGTAGGACTTGGAGCAGACGCTCAGCACTCTCTAGCGGATTCCGACGCTCGTCTGATGCTGAATGGCTATTTCAGAGAGGCCAGATGTAGGACTGATATAGGCATTTAAAGCAAAGCCAGGCTGATGAGAGAGAGCAGTGGAAAAAGCCAATCCGTGAGCAGTGGTATGAAAACTATGGGGGAACACCGGCACACGGCCTTAAAATATCCCATCCACGACTCTCCGCTGGCTTCTTAAGCCATCAGGTGCAGCATCCGTGCAGCATCTTTCTTTATTGTCTTAATGGTAGCGCACGGTTCCTGGGACTTGATTGAACCGCCATATGCGTACAGTACCGTGCTAAAGGCAGGGCCCACTTTACAGGTATTTAATTACTCAAAAAAAGTAATTTAGTACAAGGTATTTGTCTTTTATGAGTATGAATACAAACATTTATCAGAAAGGAAAGAAAAGGTGGGAGAAAATCTGATCTGATCACTGATCCGGAGCGCGAGCTGCAGCTCCAAACAATCTCTCGGGTACATCTAAAGTTGTGGGAGTGTTTCACACAGAAACACAACAGTGTGGTGCTCTGTCAGCTCTGCACAGTGGAGATGATCACAACAGTACAACTGCTATACACGAGACCTTGAAGATCAAACATCCCGTAGAGCTTCATCAACACAGCAGCAGGACAGCACCTGTTTACCTGTTTATCTTATCTTATAGATTATTTATAGATTATTAACACGTGTAACATGTTTCTTTCAGTAGAGTCACTTGATAAAGTCTCATTGTTAACCATTTCTTAATCGTCCAGTGTAGAACCTAAGACTGTTCTCGATACCGCGCCAGCTTTAAACACACGTAGCTGCTTCTCAAACGACTCTCTACCAAAATATATAGTCCACAAACTGTCTGATTACTTGTGTGTGAGGCGTGTAGGCTACGAGTCATTTGTGCCTCTAAAAGTCGAGTCAGAGTGTAGACTTTTAGTCTTTAACCATTTATAGATCACCTGTGTTTACCCTTTAATACATTAAGTCTAGAATGGTCATGCGTTTTCCTCATGCCATGCGTGCCATGATATATATATATATATATATATATATATATATATGCCCAAAATCATCCATTGGTTACAAATCCATAACAAAATAATAAATAATAAACAATCGTTACATTAGATTAATCGATTAAGAAATTTATCGTTAGATGCAGCCCAACCACTGATATATCATGCACCATTAAAGGTGCAGTGTGTAACCTGTAGTGCTGACTAATGCAAATCAGTGTGTTTTATTGTGTATATATATATATATATATATATATATATATATATATATATATATATATTAGATTGTGTTTTATTGTGTATATATATATATATTAGATTAATCGATTAAGAAATTTATCGTTAGATGCAGCCCTACCACTGATATATCATGCACCATTAGAGGTGCAGTGTGTAACCTGTAGTGCTGACTAATGCAAATCAGTGTGTTTTATTGTGTTTTTATTGTTAATTCAGTTCAGATTCCCAATAAGCTGATTTAGACCATCAAAACGTTCTAATTAGTATTTTAATGATGAAAAATCTCAGTTTGGATTGTTGTGTTCCACCTTAAATGGTGCTGTGGTTACATTCTGGCACCCGAGGCTTTATAATATCTACTGCACCATTTAAGGTGGAACTGGAAGAGTCGAATAGGAGGCCGAAGAATAAGTAGCAGCCTCAGTTTTAATGCTGGTAGTGTTTTTGGTAAGGATATTTAATAAGCCATCGTAATATCCTACGTTCAGTTTTATGGATGGAGCTACAGATGAGTGTGCTACAGCAAGCGCCACCAACTTGAAGGTGGTCAGCATGTGCTTAGTCCACTACTGTAGCTCTTCATGGCAGCCTCTGTTGGAAGACAGCAGCTCCTATGTAGATATGAATGGCTCAGTCTCAGCTAAGGAGTTGTAGTTACAGGTTATAGACTAACGTAAACCTAGTTTTGTATATTATACTTAATTTCTGATAATATCCCCCCATCCTATACCATCCTATACGCAGTGGCTTTGCAGTAAGTCAGGGAGACTCTGAGCTCGTAGAGCTTCCTCAACTCTGTAACCCCAATGAGAGGTCCTGACCCACGCCGAAGAGGAGACCTTATGGAGTCCCCCTAGTCTGATGTGATAAAATCCAGCCCCAGGCTTCCTCTGTCTGGAAAGAGTGAAGAGGTCAGCCGCGAGGCGGTCAGCCAAGCAAGCCTCCGCTTGGTTAGACGGCTAAGGCACCTCCAAGCACTTGCTCCGTGATGGATAGAGACCAATAAAGCTCCGTCTGATGTAAGACTCTTTGGAAGCCGACATTGCGGCGTATATAAGTGTTTTATATAAGTCCGATTCGAAACCTGACATCAGGACTGACGGGGTACCGGTGATTTAAAGAGGCAGCGTACAAATGCTGGTGCCATAAATCCCCTTTAAACGCAGGTGTAGCGCCAAAACCTGGCCCAGACATTTATGGCGCACCGAAATGTGATTGTTTCAGCATGCTCCCGCTTTTCCACCAGATTTGAACATGCGATGACTATCCTCTCCTCGCGCCCGCCGTTGCCGAACGCCTTTCCAGGTCAGTATTCATCAAACAGCCTCTTATCTGATGGCCGCGGAGCTTTTCGCCATGAACCTTTACTGACTGAGGAAACACAGACGTTTCTAATCTTTAACCCATATCTCATCACCCAGACATGCCTTCACATCCATCTCAAAGACTGCTGCCCCGTTCATTCAGGCAAGAAGCCTGGTTAAATCAATAGTTCCCAAGATCCCGAGCGTAGTCGATCAGCTGAGGCGGCCTTGCGTTTTAGTTTTCTTTACTTTCACACTGCAGCTGCAACACAGAAGTGGCTAAAACAGTAACAGAGTTTTGGGTGTGTCTCAAACCCTAGTGAGTGTCTAAGTAGGCTGTCTAGGTAGCAGCTGTGTAAGTATCAGCGTTTTCTCCTCATAAAACAGATTACTGAGACGCTCTAGTTAGAGAGAGACTGCGTCACGGCTTGTTCACGCCCACTGCAGCACAAGACCGGTAGTTTAGTTGGTTGCTAAGCTACCAGCCGGCATCCAAAACAATAGCCCGAGGCCTAAAAATCTGCTAGCATAAATGCTAATGTCTCGAGTATAAAACTGCTAAATGGTAAAAGACTCGTTACAGAGTTGATAATAAAATACTGTTTTGTGTGATTATATGACCAGAAACACATTAAAACTCCAGAGAGAATCAAAATAACTCACATTTTAAAACCACTTCACTGCTCCTAGATTAGCCTGTGGTGCATCATGGGATTGTCTTAGCGGCTGAGGAAGCGTTCAATGCTTCCTTTAAAAAATCAGGTCTAAATAAGGTTCCTCAGTAGACAGTATGTTTAAGGTATATAAGAATTGGGACAGTCTGCATGTCGGGAGCGCATACTATGAAGTCAAATTTCATACAGTGCTTCGGAGCTCAAGTCTAAAACAAGACTGGTCACCCTAAACTGTGCAAAAAGCTGGTAATGCTGGAGTTTAATCAGTTGTAAGTCTGGGCTAATTTCCCAAATATCAAGTAGGGATAACAAATATGTACAAATTTGACTTTTTTTTAGATATTCATTCATTCGCTGGGCTTCAGATATTCAGGTTTGGTTTTTTTTTTGAGGGGTTTGTAATCGTAGGCTGTCGATAAAAGCAAACTGCAAAATACTCTCAGTTCTTAGGAAAAACTGTGACTCAATGTCCATAATGTTCCTTTATTTTTTTTAAAAAATTGAAAATTGTGCCAAACACAGTGAGAAGATACGCCACGTCGCTCCAGTGCTAACAGATAAAAACACAGCCCTCTAATCTACTCCAGAAAAACCCACCACTCCACCCGTATTCTGACTCTGGAACATGAAGGTTCTTGTCTGAATGACCCTAAACTGTGCACGCCAGTGAGTTCAACAGTGGCCAGCATCTTCTTATAAAATCTAAAGCCCAGTCCTAGCGCTGGGCTCAATTCCCAAATATCAAGTAGGGATGAGAAATGTGTCATTTGAGTTTCAAGAGGCTGCAAATCAACAGCCACTAGAAATAGCTGGTTGCACAGGGGACGACTGTAAACAGGTAAACAGGTAAACGAGAAAATGTAATAGCCTACTTAAATATGTCTCCTGATTTAGGATGTCATCTGGGTAACATTCGCGTACTGCAGGACGACTACTAAGTATTTGGACATACTGGCCACGTTCGCCTACGTAGTTATAAGCATGCACCTTGGATGGAGATGTTTTTGGGAGCCAGAGTTCCAGGTGATTCCAGTATTAAACAAAATAGAGGAGTGCAGCTTGGCGGGTCTAGAAGTAAACTTTGGAGATAAGGTTTAAAAAAGTGTAAATATTTACTGAATAGTCGCTGCTGTTATAGTATTGAGTGCACTGGTGTGATGAAACAGGCTCTCAGGTTGCGTGGGGCTCGTTTTAACGTGTCCAGGCTTCAGAAATGGATGCGCGCGTGTACAGCGCAGCAAATTGTGCATCATTTCTGCACATCTCTGATTAGGGCACAGGAGAGTCGGCCTAACCATGTAAACACCCTCCCCACCGCACACCCTCCCACGGAGGCCGCCTGGCACATACACCCTACCGTCCCCCGGGACAGAGAGGAAGTGAGCAGAGCTGCGGAGGGAGGGGGGAGATAGCGGAGAGACGGAGGGAGGAAAAAGACGAGCGCGATAGGGAGACGCGGCAAAGCTCGGCGGATCAAAGGAAAAGGGGCTCGTTTCAAAGCCAGCCAACCTAAACAGGTCTTTCTTTGCGGTGGCTCAGAGGGGGAACTGTTGTTGTTAGATTGGCCGTCTAATTCTGGAGGCCGCGTCTTTCTAGTGTTCTCCCGGTCTCGGCGGCGGAGAGCCTAATTCGCAGTGCGTGTGTGTTGTGCGGGGGTTTGTTTTTCTTGCTTTCTTGTCTGGGTCGAGCAGACTCCGGTGTCTCCTGGGTTTCCTCACTCACCCTGGCAACAGTTGTAATTGATCAGGCTCCAGAGACTCGCAGTGCACTTCGGTTTCTTCATACAGTACACTACTTCAGCGTCAGTCTCACTCAAACAAGAGGAGAGCTGGCCCTGTTGGTCTCACCCCACTTGGACGACCTGGAAGATAAACATTCCTCCAATAAAGTATCCACCACCAGCAGCATTGACCACCACGGTGAAGCCGTAGGCTTGGTAGAAGTCCATACTTGAGCATATATACATTGGTATTTCCACCATCACATCAGCTAGTGTTCTTCAAAATGGACTAGAATTGTATCAGCTGTTAGTGCTGAACACGAATATTTGACTATTTAGATACTTGTTCATTGGGTATTTCTTCATTTTGGGATTCAGTTTGTTTTCTAAAGTTTTTTACTAAAAGGCTATTGATAGGCTATCGATAAAAACAAACTGAGTTCCATGAAGTAACTTTATTTTTTTTTATTTTAAATTTGCTAACAATTTTGTGAGAAGAAATACAGCCACTCCAGCGCTGGCAGCCCAAAACACAGCCCTCTGCTATTCTCCAGAAAACCCACCACTCCACCCGTAATCAGCCACTTAAAAGTTCTTCTATAAATTAACCTAAAACTGCCCAACATGAACATTTCTTCTCTTTAAAACTGAACTACTAATCACAAGACAACAGCATGCATTCTGCAAACAGTGCCCTGCCCTAATGGACCCTTCCTAGGGCCGCAATGCATGCGGTTTGGACCATCTCCATGAAGGCCCCCTTAGCCCCCACCTAAGAAAGGCTAGCAGGCAGATAAAGATCAGTTTGAGGGTTTAAAGCCATTTCATTCTGACAAGACATTCCCCCAATTAAGTATCCACCACCAGCACCACTGACCACCACTGTGAAGCCGTAGGCTTGGTAGGAGAAGTTCATGCTTAAGCATATATACATTGCTTAGGTCAAAGTTAGAAATTATGCTTAGATTCCTAAACCACCCTAGCTTAGGATATTTATTCATTGGGTATTTCTTCATTTTGGGATTCAGATTTTTTATTTATTTTTTACTAAAAGGCTATTGATAGGCTATCGATAAAAACAAACTGAGTTCTTGGGAGAAACTTGGACTCAAGTTCCATAAAGTAACTATTTTTTTATATTAAATTTGCTAACAATTTTGTGAGCAGAAATACAGCCACTCCAGCACTGGTAGCCCAAAACACAGCCCTCTGCTATTCTCCAGAAAACCCACCACTCCACCCGTAATCAGCCACTTAAAAGTTCTTCTATAAATTAACCTAAAACTGCCCAACATGAACATTTCTTCTCTTTAAAACTGAACTACTAATCACAAGACAACAGCATGCATTCTGCAAACAGTGTTCTGCCCTAATGGGCCATACTAGAGCTGCAATGCATGCGGTTTGGACCATCTCCATGAAGGCCCCCTTAGCCCCCACCTAAGAAAGGCTAGCAGGCAGATAAAGATCAGTTTGAGGGTTTAAAGCCATTTCATTCTGACATGACATTCCCCCAATTAAGTATCCACCACCAGCACCACTGATCACCACTGTGAAGCCATAGGCTTGGTAGGAGAAGTTCATACTTGAGCATATATATATTGGTATTCCCACCATCACATCAGCTAGTGTTCTTCAAAATGGACTAGAATTGTATCAGCTATGAGTGCTGAACACAAATATTTGACTATTTAGATACTTGTTCATTGGGTATTTCTTCTCTTTGGGATTCAGATTTTTTATTTTTTTTTACTAAATGGCTATTGATAGGCTAACGATAAAAACAAGTTCTGAGTTCTTGGGAAAAACTTGGACTCAAGTTTTAAATTTTGAATTTGCAAACCATTTTGTGAGAAGAAATACAGCCACTCCAGCACTGGTAGCCCAAAACACAGCCCTCTGTTATTCTCCAGAAAACCCACCACTCCACCCGTACTCTATCACTTAGTCCTTCTATGAATGAACCTCAAACTGCCCAACATGAACATTTCTTCTCTTTAAAACTGAACAACTAATCACAAGACAACAGCATGTATTCTGCAAACAGTGTTCTGCCCTAATGGAGCCATATGCATGTGCTTTGGACCATCTCCATGAAGGCCCCCTTAGCCCCCAGCTAAGAAAGGCTTAGGCAGATAAAGCTGAGGATGTGATTTCAGCATGGGCGTTGGACTTTCTCAGACACCCTACAGAACTTTTGACTACTGTTGAAGCTTTAAAGCCCAAAATATGATATTAGCAATAATTCTATCAGCTATTTCTCCACCTGTGTTAGCGAATTCCATAACATATTCATTGCACCATCCACAAAGATATTACAGATCTATCCACACAGTGGTGCACTAAAGAAGACGAGTAGGTCTTAAATCAACTTACGCTATGTTTAGTTATTAAACTGCTTCAAAAACAGGATATTTAAAGGAAAATTTGATCAAGTATAGATTTTATTATGAACAATGGGGTTAGGGAATCTCTCCGGCGGACCAAATCAAAGGTCCTTATGGGCCTATTGTAGACAACCAACAATCAAAGCCAGTTATGAAGCTCTACAAACCCAGCGTTCGAGGCTGTTGGTGTTTGTTAGGTCAGTGCGTTCTGGTCTTTAGAGCTGCTGGAGACCCTCGCCGCCACTTCAGCTGAGAGCTATAACAGTAGCAGAGGCCTCGGGAATCTCCTTCAAGATCCAAGAAGCCTTTAATGCCTGCCAGCGTGGCTCACGCCCCTTTCTCCCTCTCCTTTCCTCTCCTCTCCCTCTCTCTTTCTCTCGCTCACACACACATACACACACACACTGGGTTTATTCAAAGCCATAATAAAACAAACTTTCCCTCCTTTTCTCCCTCTCTCTTTATTCCTCCATGCTGTCAGCCTCCGAGCTGCCGAGCTGAACGCTTCCACATGGGCGGCGCAGGCTTTCCTCACACCAGCAATTTTTCAGAACGTGATCCGCTGCTCGTGCACGTCCGAACTGTTTTCGTTTAAATTTACAGCGACAGAAGATTAGTTACTCATCCAGGAGTAGGCGCTCCGACTGTGTGTGTGTTTACATGCGCTTTTCTTAACCCTTCTCTAACGCTCCTCTCTATGGGGTTAAGGCAAGAGTCGGCACGCTCGCTCCCGGGGCCGCCTCCCTGCCGCGGTCCAGCGCGTGGGAGGCTGTGAATAGCCCATTAGCGTTTCAGCTGAAAGCGAGAGCAGATTTGATATTGTGGGGAAACAATAAGTAATATGTAGCAGGAAATTCAATTGCCCTTCTCCTACAGCATCAAATTCAGAGTTAAGCTTCCTTTGCCAAATCAATTTCACGGCCAGTTCAAACAAGGTTAAGGCATTTCTGTGAAAGCTGCCCTTCCATTGAACATATACGATTTCAGGGGCCAAAACGGTGGCGGTATCTCGCAGCGCGGCTAGAAATATGCTGTGTTGGATGTTTTCTTTTTTTTTTTTTTTTGCTGACAGAATTTTGATCTGGGTTTCTACCAAATTGAACTAATAGTGAATGAAGTCCATCCATCCATTATCTGCCTCTTAATCCCACTAGTCGGGGCGAAGGCGGGGTACACCATGGACAGGTCACCAGTCTATCGCATGGCCAACACACACTCACACCTACGGGCAGTTTAGAGTGAGTGATCAACCTAACATACATGTGTTTGGACTGTGGGAGGAAACCCACTCAAGCACAGAGAGAACATACACACTCCATACAGAACCACCCGGACCGGGAATCCAACCCAGATCATCTTACTGTGAGGAGACAGTGCTGACCACTACACCACCATACTGACCACTACACCACCATACTAACCACTACACCACCATACTGACCACTACACCACCGTACTAACCACTACACCACCATACTAACCACTACACCACCATACTAACCACTACACCACCATACTAACCACTACACCACCATACTAACCACCACACCACCATACTAACCACTACACCACCATACTAACCACTACACCATCATACTAACCACTACACCACCATACTAACCACTACACCACCATACTAACCACTACACCACCATACTAACCACCACACCACCATACTAACCACTACACCACCATACTAACCACTACACCATCATACTAACCACTACACCACCATACTAACCACTACACCACCGTACTAACCACTACATACTACACGACATACCACAACACCATGGTGTAGTGCTTAGTATGGTGGTGTAGTGGTCAGTATGGTGGTGTAGTGGTCAGTATGGTGGTGTAGTGGTCAGCACTGTCTCCTCACAGTAAGACGATCCAGGTTTGGATTCCCAGTCCGGATGGTTCTGTGTGGAGTTTGCTTATTCTCCCTGTTCCAGGTACTCCAGTTTCCTCCCACAGTCCAAACACATGCATGTTAGGTTGATCGCTCACTCTAAGTTGCCCATAGGTGTGAGAGTGTGTTGGCCATGTGATGGACTGGCAACCTGTCCATGGTGGGTCCCGCCTTCGCCCAATGACACTGGGATTGGCTCCAGACCTCCCATGACCCCGACTAGCGGGATTAAGCGTAAGACAGTGGATGGATGGGTGGTCCTCCTCTGACTTTCTTACCTGCTGAGATAAAAGCAGGTATTTATTGTATGACAGATACAGGCTACAGGGTAAACCAAGCTATGCACTCTCACCCATAAAAGACATCAATCTCACGCTGCAATGGACCTGGTGATTTGTGTCTTAGCTGCTGAGCTCATCACGCTTGATTTAAAAAGCCCCAGTTAGCGCCCCCTCCCTCCCTCCCTCCTCATCAGAGTCAGGTTTCAAGGATTGTCCAGCCTGCTATCGCCATCCATCTCTACCAAACCACAGGCTTTCCCCGCTCACCTTTTCTCCTCTCCGCCTTTCTCTCTCTCACTCGATTAGCTGCTGCGCTCCAGCATTGTTGGCTCCAAGAAGTGTAAAATAAAGCCGGAGCAGTCTCAAGCCGTGTGGCTGAAAGTGGATCTGGGTGTTGGTGCTTACGCTTGTCTTGAGCTTTTCACTTCCATGATTCATCATCCCAGCGCTCTCAGAAAGGCCTCGCTTTGAATGCTGCTCTGTAATCTCCCGCTAATCTCGGAACGCCACCGATGAAAAGACAGGATAGACAGTACCAGTTCCCAGAGGCGCTCCAATATCCAGTCTACAATATCCAGTATCATTAGTTTGGATCTTAGTGGTTCGGACAGTTCAGACCTGCCGATTGCTGACTGAGTATATACAGTAGAGCCACTACGCTGCACTTGATTAAGCAATTAAAGTTGATTGTTCTTTTAAAAATAATAACAATAACATAAAAGTATTTCTGAATCTTCAGTGAGTATTTGACATTTTGCATGATTATTCTTATTGTTCTTATTTTTAAGACTTTTATCTTTTCTTTTGAACCCTTTTTGAACAATTCAGTCGTTTAAAAAGTGGACGGTTTTTGAGGTTTGAATTGATGTATATTTAGCTTTTATTCATTCAGACTTTGCTTTACATTTTTGCTTTCAAACTATTAGTTTGATTTAAATAAAACCAGTTAAATTGAACTGCAACTATGGTTTTTAGGGTTAAACTGATAAACCACATATATACACTACATATATACACTACATATATACACTACCGCTCAAAAGTTTAGGATCACATTAGAATTTCATTTCATGCAATTCACAAAAAATATTGTCCATTTCACAATTAATGTAAGTGTATCAGATGATTTTTAAAGAATATAAATGTTTGTATTAAAGTCTATTTTTGTATAGAGGCTTATTTTGCATATAGTCCTATTATCAGTAATTCTCAGTCCTCTGTCTAAATCTCCTGGTACGACCGCCAATCCAAGTTAAGGATGTTATTGGACTAATTGGTTGCTAGGACACTCTTGTTCAATTGTGATGCACAGCTGAAAAACATTCTACTAATAAGTGAGTATAAAAGGGAGAACAACATTCTAGGTTAGTTTAGTATCTGAAGATCAGCAGTTGATGACTTGCTGACCGACTCACAATGACCAGAAAGAAACAACTTTCTTTAGAGACCCGTCAGTCCATTGTTGTGTTAAGGAAGAAGATACTCCATTAAAACAAGAACATTTCACTGTGATCCCAAACTTTTGAGTGGTAGTGTATCTGTGTGTATATATATATATATATATATATATATATATATATATATATATATATATATATATATATATATATATATAAACATTTTAGTACAGTTCTAAAACATTTGGCCGGTAGTGTACTAAAACTTTTGACTGGTAGTGTTTTTAAACCTTTGGCCGGTAGTGTATATGGTTTGTTATTGTTTGGTTAGGTCGACTTTAGAGTCATCAAAACAGCAGTAGTTTATTCAGATTATCAACAGATAATTCTATATGTAATAAAATCAATACACTACAAGAAATTATATTAATTTAATTTACCTTAACTAAGGAAATTACCCGGTCAGCCTGAAATGTTGAGTCAAATGAACTTTAAATAATAAGTTAACAAATAAAACACACATAACTTTATAATACAAGTTCAATGAACTCAACATTTCAGTTTACTAGGGTACTTACTTTTTTAATCGTAAAAGCTGTTTTACTGTGTTGATACTGTAAGAAATGGTTGACCAATTTCATAAAAAAAAACCTTTGGTAGCAATCAGTTCATCTGGTTTTCTCACATCAAATGCTTTGAAATGAACAGTTTTAATTTAGATTCGCAGCTCAAACCTCAAAAACACTTCCAGCACAGGATTAACTGAACTTCTGTAGTGTAGAATTGACCTGTAGAGCTGAACACACTCCTACAGTACATGTATTGTTTCTACCAAACTACCCAGATGTGGAATCTGTTGTGGAGCTGTTGACGGTTGGGGAGTGATTCCTGTTCACTAATTACCTGTGGTATTGTTATCAGTGTGCAAAATGTTTCCAGTGCTTTGAAAGCTTGCATGGCTCGTACACAGGTGATGGAAACAAAGCGAGGTGACATCAATGCTGACAGTGCATCAGAGTCATAGCAGTAAAGTGAGTTGCTGCTTCGGTCAAACGGGGCAGAACCGGAATTCCCGCGCTGGGTATTTTTAGAGGAGTGCGCGTCAGCGGCCGGTCACTGTCCCCCGCGTGTAGGGGCAGATTAAAAGATGCCTTGGACGGGCTTAGGTTCGATGGACCACACCCAAAGGGAAAACTGGCGGGGAGGGGTTGGCTGTACTCCCTGTGCTCACGTGTGCGCGCTGGCAGTGGCGGTATCACAGACTGGCACGCTGCAGGAACGAAGCATGTTTTAATAAAGCAAGCCTTCTGTGTTCTGTCACACTCAGAGACGCTCAGTCCGCAGCCAAGCTAGCATATAGGTGCGCGTGTGTGGGCGTGGGTGTGGGTGTACGTGTGAATTTGCCTCGTTGTCTAACAGCAAGGAGGCCCAAATGATACCATATTTTGATACAGATCTGGGCTTAGTTTCTGTGTTTAACCCTCTTTTTCTGTTTATTTATTGTTATTACCTCAAGGCATCCGCAGCGGTGCAGACTAAAGCCCAACAGCAATGCAGTATAACTTGCTACAATGAAGTCTGTGACTGATAACCCTTACAAAAAAGAAGTTTATTCAAGTGTATCATTAGTTTACTTCTTTTAAACTAAAAGGAAGTGAGTATTCTTTCAGTTTACTTTTTATGTACTTCTTAGTGATATACTAAACACAGTTATACTTAAGTATACTTGGGTTATACTGACAAGAATAGAACAGTCTAAGTATATTCGACCTTTACTTGTACTTAATTTTTTGATTGAGATAGTAAAAGTAAGTATTCTTGCTCTGCACAAAAACACATCCAGTACAATATTTATTTAAAATTTGATTTATAAAGATTTATAAAGATACAAATATGTTTCTTATTCTGAGTGTGTCTTGTTTATTTTACGTGTGTCCACTGGTGAGTAAGTAAACGTTGTTAAGTTCTATTTTAAATAGAAAAAAAAGCCTTAAACCTAGTCATATACTTTAAAGTACAACAATAATATAAGCAGTAAATTATAAGTAATATGTTAAGTTCACTTAAAGAAAACGTACAAGCTAGTAAACTAACAGTGAACCCTTAAGTTTACTTTTAGAGTAGCTGCAGTACAAAAGATGTAAACTAGTTGTATACTTGGTTTACTACACTTACACTTAAAGTGTACTTAAAAGTATAGTTTTAAAAACTAGAAAGTGGGCCAATTTAGTCCCAAGAAGTATTAAAATAGTACATATACAAGTGTACTACTAGTACAATGACATTAGTATAGTAACTGCATTAAGTATACTTAATAAAATGAACTTTAAGTATACTTATTTTCTGTAAGGGAATGCTTTCAAATGGCAAGTTCCATTGAAGGCTCTCTTGATAAAAGTAGCTTTCAGTTCATTTGTCATCTAAGTTGATCGAGTCAGATTTAGTTAGTCTCACAAAACACATCCATCAATGTCGGTTATTGGCGGACAACAGCAGCAGGAGTTTATTAACAAGCAGCAAACTGACAAAAGCAGCAGCACAGTGTAAATACATGTCTATTGTACTGACTGTACACATGATATACACTCACAAGCACTTCTTTAGGAACACCTCCTTGTAGCTACACTCCATTATATTATTATATCAGCTCCACTGACCACTTTGTAGTTCTACAATTACAGACTTTGGTCCATCTGATTCTCTGTATACTTCATTACCCACACACACTAACACACCACCACCACATCAGTATCACTGCAGTGCTGAGAATGACCCACCACCCAAATAGTACCTGCTCTGTGGTGGTCCTTGAAAAACAGGGTGAAAGGGTGAAAGCAAAGTACAGCCAAGTGCAGCGACAAGAAAGTGTTTCTAATGAAGTGCTCACTGAGCGTATACACCGTATATACTTATTGGTTGAAATGTGAACCACAGTTATTAAATTGGAAACAGTAATCAATCTGAGGAATCTGTTCAGTAGGCGTGTAAGAAAATATCAGAGTATCGAATATCGGGTTATTATGTTTGGTGATACTGTATCGATTCTCAAAAACAGAGTGTTAATACACAGATTCCTGGCAGACAGTGAATCATTGCGTGTTGTGTTTAAGCCTCTGACAACTAGATGGCAGCGTTGTAATCCATTTTCAGCTCCACTCCAACATTAACAAGCAGCACAAGTGTGCAAAGCTAATGTAAGCTAGGGGTGTGCCATATTGGATCGTACACAATAATATCAGCAACATTTTTCAATATTGTGAATTATATTATACCCTGAAATATCGAAATATCCCTAATTATCACATCAGGGTACTACTATTTACTGTTTTTAACAAAAGAAAAATTCACACTTTTCTCATTTCCCATTATATATCTACTAGAGACAGATTTTATCTGTCCAGTATCATTCACTTTACTTCAGTCCTCGATATATGGAGATATTTGGAGTGCATTATTTAGTATTGTGACATTCTGGATCATTGACTTCTGTTACAATCTGATGAAAATTCTTGTATTTTTAATATCTCAGTTACGGGTGTGCCATATCATATCATATGCAATAATAAAATTTAATTTTCATTTTGTTGCAGTAGTGAATTCTTGAAAAATTTTTTTTTAATTCATTGTTTTGTCATATCGCCAAGAGTATCGATATCGCAACAATATCATGAAATATCGTGATATTATTGTAGGACCATATCGCCCACCCCTTATGTAAGCATTGACAAACCTGTTCATATAGTGTGGGTTCATGTGGATCCTGAAATGAATGTTGTGCAAATGTTGACGGTTATTATTGACAGTGTTTATTTTGTTCACGTACAGCTTTAATAACATAAAAGGGAGAAAGGTCATTCTTACATACAAACATATCTTATTTCAGTGTCTTTTGAGCCAGTAAAGTTAATTATGATTAACTCCCCAAAAATAATGTGATTAATCATTTTTATTTTCCTTCCAGTTGTTTGTTTTCATTACTTGTACTTATAACTGATTCAGCTTCTTCTCAGAATTTCAGTTTCATGATATTTAGGCTGTAATCAGAAACACACTACTGCTCAAAAGTTTGGGATCACAGTGAAATGTTCTTGTTTTAATGGAGTATCTTCTTCCTTAACACAACAATGGACTGACGGGTCTCTAAAGAAAGTTGTTTCTTTCTGGTCATTGTGAGTCGGTCAGCAAGCCATCAACTGCTGATCTTCAGATACTAAACTAACCTAGAATGTTGTTCCCTTTTATACTCACTTATTAGTAGAATGTTTTTCAGCTGTGCATCACAATTGAGTAAGAGTGTCCAAACAACCAATTAGTCCAATAACATCCTTAACTTGGATTGGTGGTCGTACCAGGAGATTTAGACAGAGGACTGAGAATTGCTGATAATAGAACTATACGCAAAATAAGCCTCTATACAAAAATAGACTTTAATACAAACATTTTTATTCTTTAAAAATCATCTGATACACTTACATTAATTGTGAAATGGACAACATTCTTTGTGAATTGCATGAAATTCTAAAGCAGCAAACGCAATATTACCAGTAGGTTACAGTAAGATGAAGCGATAGACTTCTGAGAGAGAATAAACAGTGTGTTCAGCTGTACAGCCATTAACACAGCTTGATGTTCACATTTAAGACCTGTTTGTTTTGGCCTGTCGGAAGAATGAACCTGTTCCTTATTACTTATTTATGCGGGAGATTGTTACAGTGGATTGCATCAGGTGAGCTTGGCAGGGCAAGACTCTGTTTGACCCCAAGTGACTGCTTTCGGCTTCTGACGGTTTCTGTTATTTTGTCATAACAATCGCGTCTGAGCTCGTTTTTCCTTTTGTGCTGTGCGCGATTGTCTCGATCAACAAGCCGCCGACCGCACAGGCATTATTAATAGAGCGCTATAATTAGGGCTGCATGTAGTTCTGAGGTTTAACAGTTTACAACATCCTGTTTCGGTGGCTTTTGGCGAACGTCACCGGGGTGTGATTAGAGACCTCTGGACACCTCGCCGGCGTGAATCTCGTTCTTTCTATTTCTCTCTCTCTCTTTTTTTTTTCCAGCTCTCGTGCTTTTTTGTATCAGTGGAAAAGCCGAGGGTTTGGAAATGGAAACTATTAGTTGATAAAGCAAAACAGCGCAGTGTTGTGGTTGCCGTGTAGGTGTGAAAATTTCGGAGAAGGCCCGACCGTTGCCACCACTCACAAGGGTGAAAAGGAAGCGAGTGCTTTTCCTCTGAAACAAAAAAAAAAATTCTTTCGTTTGCGTTTTCTGCTGCTGAGCTGGTGATTTTTTTTATTTTTTTTGCTCTTCACCCCAGCATGCAGCATGCTCCGTGTTACCTGAGGCACCGTGTGCACGTCTTTATATATCCTAGCCTTTCTAGAGGCGCATTAAAGTTTGATCATGTAATTATGGTGCTGGTTCTGTGGTTTGTTTTGTGTGATGCGGAGGGGATGAGCAAATCGAGCCCGGCGTGTAAATGCCTGTTTTGCTCCGAGCGGCAGCAGCAGGTACAAACAGCCAGCAGTGTTGGCTCAGCCTGCGCTTTTCCACTGGGACAGCCCTAATGTAGGAAAACGGGTTCTGAGCTCTGTGCATACATGCTAGAGTGTGTAGGTGTGTGTTTGTGTGTGTTTGTGTGTGTGGAGGAGCTGATAAAGCATTGCTGTTGGTGGTCTGTTTAAAGACCCGCCTGAGTGACTAATGAAGCAAAGGTCTGGTTAACACAACTTACTTCCTTTCCAGTGAAACCAGACGTCAAGTACAAACAAGAACTAATTAGTTACTGGTTTTTAAGGGGCAGGGGTATTTATCCATATCTGCAAAGTTCAGTCTTGGAGAGTTGGTTTAGCATTCTCTGCTTCTCACCATCCAAATAACCCCAGTGGTGTTCAGGTCCTGGACTGTTATGAGAACAGCAGCAGCTTCTTTGGTTGGTGTGTCTGTATCTGCTTTTCTCAGTGAGAAGCTTTGTGAACAGCTACATGTCCTTTCAGACCCATGGTGCTGTTCAATGAAACACATCTCCAGTTTGGTCGATTTTGAGTTTTCTACATAATTTGAACAAGTCAATGATCGTTTACATTGTGTGAAAATTTCGTGATGAATGGACCAATAGAAGTGCTCCAAAATAGCTTGGAAAAAAATCTGGTTCTGTTGACTTACATTGAAAGTAAAGTATGTTTTTGGTCTCTCCTGTAAAGTTTATTTTTACTGGACACCGATGATATATATATATATATATATATATATATATACTTAATTGCCATGATAGATGGGAATGTAATATATGAAGGGTGCTTAATAGAATTAATAATAATAATTAATGTCATTAATAATTAATATTAATACATATGGGTCTCTACTGTGGACAGTTAGCATCTCCACTGGCAAGTCCTTTGGTTACTTGCTAACTGTTATCTCTTCAGGACTTTTAGGGGCAGGGGCAGCCGTGCTCTCGGGGTCGCCTGCCCTATGACTACAGAGATTCTTTGTAGTCACTTCCCCAAAGCCAGCCAAAGAACACAGCTGATAAAAGCACTCTGAAGTCTGGCTGAAGTAGTGTGGGAAACGCGCGGGTGCACTACTCACGCCTGGAGAAACTCGCCACTCCATGATGCTGACGCACACAGAGCTGAGACAGTAGTATAAGAATAATATTTCCAATCATCGTTTGTCACAATTGGTGTTTCTGATTTCAGGTTTTTAACCCAGAGATCTCGAGATATTAGTCATTTTACTCTACCGTTCAGGTGTAGCTACCGAGGCTGGTCTGTATGGCTTTATACCCTCTTCACACACTTGTGGGTGGGTGTTGTTGCTTCTGCTCCTACCAGCTCTTACCATCTACCAGCTTGTTCTACCTGACTGTCCTGATCTGGTTAAAGCTGATGATGTTGTAAGAACAGTGGTCTGGGGGCAGAACTTGATGGATGCCAGTCTAGCTGACCAATCAGAGCAAACTTAGCTTATTGGGAGGCGGGGCTTAATGACACAGGAGCGGTAATGAAGCGTTGGAGATTTTAACATTATTAACACGTGTAACATGTTTCTTTTAATAGTCTCACTTTAAAAAAAATCTCATTGCTAACTGTTTCATAATCGTCCAGTGTAGAACCTAAGACTGTTCTCGATACACACATAGCTGCTACTCAAACGACTCTCTGCCAAAATATATAGTCCACAAATTGTCCGAGTTCTTGTGTGTGAGGCGTGTAGGCTACGTGTTATTTGTGCCTCTAAAAGTCGAGTCAGAGCGTAGACTCTCAGTCTTTAACCGTTTATAGATCCTGAGCGTTTAAGATACACTTTAATACAGTAAGTCTAGCATGGCCATGCGTTTCCTCGTGCTTCTGAGCCGCCCCCTCCAGACCTTTCTTTCTTCCAGGTGTGTTCTTCTGGAATGGTGTCGCTCACGTTAACGTTTTCTGTCGTCATTTCCTCTTATTTTGTTCTCACTGCTCGAGTGTGATGCCTGCAGTAACCAAATTACTAGCACGTGTTAAGCTGCCTCTAGGTCTACACTCTGTGCTGTGAGCTTCAACCAAACATAAAATGGCTGGAACTCTAGTTCAGCCACCTGATTGGTTTGGGGGCCACGCTATTCTCATTCTCATTGGCAATTTGTGTTGTCTCTCAAAACATGGACGTCTTATAGTTCTATAAAGGGAACGTTATTTCGTGATAAGTATCGTTCTCGTTTTATCGCCCAGCCCTAGTAGAACCCAAAAATACACTTACGACCATTAAAAGTGTGCATCATACATTCTCTTTGAATACTTTGCACCCCACAGGTTTGGTGTAGTATTATATATTAGAGATGGACTGATCAGCGTTTTTGAGGCCGATTCCGATCACCGATCACCTTCCAGCACGATTGGCCGATAGCCGATACTGATCGAGGGCGGGGTATATGCCACAGCAGTGCAACATGTAGTTATTAGTGCAAGCAAGTCATGAAACATGGTCTAAACTGGTTTATTACTATTTTTAACGAGCTCACATGAAACAGTATAATATTTGTAACTAAATTAGAAGTTGGTCTATGTGGGAGTAAACCGCTTGGTACAGCTCCAGAAGAACCACATCTGAAAAGTATCTCTACTAGGAACAGCAGAGCGTGAATCCAGGTGGAACATTAAGCAGCAGAATGAACGTCTTCTACAGCCGAGAAGAGCTGCTTATCTAGAACTATAAACTCAATCACTCTGGCTGTGATTGAGTTTGCTGATACTCACTGTATTCAGTCGCATATCAGATTAGTAGTGTTGAAAGTCTTTGTCTTGGTTCTCCAACGAGAGACACTGATTTCACTAATTTTACAGATGTTACAAACTGCTCTGGAGTCACATACGGTAACAAACTGCAGACGGACGATGTTTTCTTTCCGTACATGCGGTGAACGCTTAAACTGTTCTCGCGAAGCCGCTGCTTTAGTCAATCTGATGAAAACGAAACGGTATGTGTGGGTATCCCCCTAGTGGTTCAGATAGGAATTGCAGGGAGCTGACCAGAGGGCTCCTCTTCCTGGATGAAACACTAGCTGGAAAAACAGAAATTAGACTCATTTGTTTAACGTCATCGATCGACTCTCGGGATCGGCAAAATTGGAGACTGATCACATATTTTGATTAAAAATCGTCCGATACCAATACATAGCCGATCAATCCTTCCATCTCTATTATATATTATGTTATATTTATATATAAGTACTGTACACACAATTAATACCAGTTTGGTTGTAGATAAAGTGGTATAGATTGTTGTATATTGTACACGTGTTGATACTCTTTCTGTCTTCCATCTTGTGTTCACAGTCAATGAAATTATCAGGAACGACCTGTCAAGCACTTCTGCTCACGGTCACTCGTAGATGGCCACCGAGATGCCTGACGAAAGAAGGGACCAAGACGTCTTCCCTCTGAACCCGCCCGCTCCTGGACCCCTGGGAGTTGACAATTCAAAGGAAACAACTACACTTGACTGAATGTTTCACATGAAAAGCCTTAACTTCAACAAAGGTGTTTGAAGGCACCATCTGTGACTGTTCCTTTCCGTTTTTGCTCTTTTGCCTTAAAATAGAACTCTCGCTCTTTCGTGGACCAAGATTTCGCAGAGACTGTCCTCTTCTCTCTCCTGTATGTGGTATAACGTACCAGCGTTCAGCTCAAAGGCTGTTAGACAGGGTCCGAGTAACAGAGTAGCCGAAACGTCCCGACCCGTTCACCGCGCGGGACAGATACTGCAGTGCCTTGCTGCAAGCACAAACTAGGATGCAATCCCTTTCGTCTTATTTCCTTTACTTCTTACTTTTTTATACCTTTTTCGATTCACTCACCTGTTTGTTTACAGAACATTTGAAAGGCTGGACATGTAGGAATGTGTGAATAAAGTAGACCAGTGTTTAGATCATGTTTTATTTTGTATTTCTTTTCCATTTTTTTATACCATGGCATATCCATTATACAGATGTCTGTAGCCCTTTGTTTGAATATGTATGTTGAATATGCTGTAAATATGCCTTAATTATCCATTGTTGTTCCTTGTATAGTGTGTAGTCTCTCAGTGAAATTGGACCACCTCTACCTCCCCAACACCCGCACACCCATCGATCGGAGCCCATTGGTTGAAAAGCTTTTGATAATTACTCAGAACTTCTGTTTTAAACGGCTCTAAGCAGTCCTGTAATTGGCCAATAGCAGATTGCTTAAGTGACGTCTAGCCACAGCTCCGCAGACCTAAGCCTAGGCTGGCAAAAGCCAGAGCAGTGAAAGTTAGCCAGCCGGCAAGTAAACTTAGATAAACATCTCTTAGCTCACTAGACAATCACTGTTACTATGAAGAAGCCATTCACACTCGCTAACATGGTTGGAGAATTCTATCTATCACTGAACATAAAATATATGACCAGAGCTTACGTAGACTAGTCAGCTAGTTGCTGATCACGTGATTAGGACACTAATAACATGGAACCATAACATGAGCAGCCTGGTAACGTCAGGATCCATATTTCCAGTTCACTGAAGGCTAGCAATGGGATCCAGGGCTTGTTAAAAAAAAAGGGTTAGGCTCTACTGGCCTTCTACCATTTCTCAGTCGATCCACAGAGCTTCAAAGATCAGATATTAAGGCTGTGTCTCAAACCCTAGTGAGTGTGTAAGTAGGCTGTCTAGGTAGTGAGTGTGTAAGTAGCAGTGTTCTCTCCTCATCTCTCCTCATAAAACAGATTACTGAGACGCTCTAGTTAGAGAGAGACTGCGTCACGGCTTGTTCCCCCCACTGCAGCACGCCACCGGTGGTTTAGCTGGTTGCTAAGCTACCAGCCGGCTTCCAAAACAATAGCCCGAGTTTAAAAAATCCACTAGCATAAATGCTAAAGTCTCGAGTATAAAAGTGTAAATGGTGAAGGACTCGTTACAGAGTTGATAATTAAATACTGTTTTGTGTGATTATATGACCAGAAACACATTAAAACTCCAGAGAGAATCAAAATAACATTTTAAAACCACTTCACTGCTCGTAGATTAGCCTGTGGTGCATCATGGGATTGTCTTAGCGGCTGAGGAAGCGTTCGATGCTTCCTTAAAATCAGGTCTAAATAAGGTTCCTCAGTAGACAGTATGTTTAAGGTATGTAAGTATTGGGACAGTCTACATGTCGGGAGCGCATACTATGACGGTAAATGCTGCCTATGTAGGAGCTCAGTAGGTTTTGAGACACACCCTAAATATTGTTATCTTACCGAATACTATAATAAAAGTATGTGTCGTTGGTATGCGAGCATAACACCCTATAATCCTGTAACGTTCCAGTTACTCTTATTTTAGTTACAGCCGAGTTACAGTGCTGAACATTTCATTTCTTTGGCTCTCTGGACCTCCAGCGTGGGAGAGCGTTTGGGTAAGCCCGCCTAGGGTGCGGCTAAATCAGATGCAGAGTCTGTATCTCTGCTTTCCTAGAGGCTAGCCATGCAATCCAGGTCTCGTTGGAAAGGCTGTGTCCCTATTTAAAGTTTTATTCATGATCATCTGTGGTTAGTCCCATAACCTGCTGGGAACTAGCTACTAAATACTTAAAGAAAACTTTTACATGACTTCTAAAGATACAGTGACGTGAATTGTACACATATTTTCAAGCAAACGACGGCGTCTTGCCACAGTGGATGGCCTATATGGGCTCTCCTGACCCTAACTTTAACCCTAACCCTTCTGTTTTGAGCTAACCCCAGTCTTAACCCTTTCCATACATATGTATTTCGAAGGAGCAGTTGCCCAAACAGGGGTTTTCTCCACCCAGCCTGGGAATTCACATCGTGGGTCTGCGGGGCCGAGGCTAGATATGACTAGAAATAACTGCCGTCGGGTTCTCTTTTATTTTTTTTCCAGCGATGGCACGCAAATCTAACCTTATCTATGAAGAAACAATGCGCGCAGTCATAAAGGGGGTTGATGTACAGTTTACGGAGACTAAGACCAGCAATAAGTGACACGACACCAAAGGACTTTGCCATGTAATCCATATGTTTTCTATGCTGTGCAGTCGGACAATAAGAGAGGAGTGCGCTAGGCTCTTCTGCTAACCTGTGTAGGCCAGACGAAGTGCTTCTTAATCCCAGTCCCAGTTCTCTCTGTTTCAGAGCACCTGTTAATTGGCTGTTGTGTGGAACAAAGAGTGTGAATTGAAACCAAAATGAAAACAAAACTAATTCACGAACACGCAGGACTGTGATTAGGAAAAAAACATTAAAGCAACATTGTGTGTAAGACCAAAACTGAGAGGTCTCCCGTTGTCGAAGGCTCACTTCTCTTCTGTTGAATGAAAAACGTCTTTCTAACGCATGCACTTAATATCGATATCCAATGTTTTGTTTCGTTATTGTGACATGGATACCTTGGGATACTCTCTTCTTCTTGTATATGAATGCATGACCGTGTGTAAGACACCTCGTCCCCTGTGCCTTATTTTTGCATTGGCTCTGCTAAACAGGCTGATTGTATTCCTCTCTCCTCCCCCCCCAGTCTAGGCACACGGTGAATTCAATCTTGTATCTTCTCTAATATGAAATATTTATAGAATTCTCAAGGGTATTTTATGTATACAGTATGCTTTCTGCTAACGAAATGAATAAAAAACAATTATTTAAAAGGTATTTGTGACTTGTGGTGGTATGTAGGCCGAATGCTGATGAAAGCTGGCGTCCTGGGGAAAGCTTTGTTGTAGAGGTGGGCGATATAGCAATAATATGTTGTTATTATTATTCTAGAAGTCTTATTATAGTATTATTATAACATCTATTTTAAAATCTAATGTCTATCTCGTATTTTGGAGCGATTCTATTGGTCCATTCATCATGATATTGTCACACAATGTAAATGCCCATTGAGGTGTTCAAATGATGTAGAAAACTCAAAATCAAAAATGAAAATACATGCTTTACATGATATATGAAGTTAGTTTGGTATAGATATACATTACAACATTTTGCTTTTATGATGTTATGAAATTACTTATAAGTTTGGGAGAAATACCACATCCAAACTCTTTACTATCATAACATGAAACTCTGATAATCAGATTTCTGCTTTGCGACCAGCCAATAAACACACAGAATAAGACGTGACATAAAACATCATTGAAATAAAATTAGGGAAAATATTTAAATCCTTCCAAAAGTGTTGCGATATAATATACCTCATCACCTGCATATTATATATATATATATATATATATATATAGTGTATTGCAGTGATGGACATCAGTCTGTCTGGTCTCTGAGGTTTTAAAATATCTTGCTGTTTTTATTTACACTAGCATATTTGGTGCACAACGTATTTTAGGAAGAAGTACTTAAAAGTAGTTTTAAAATATTGACACATTATTATTTTATTGATTTATATTTTTTACATAATTTAAAATTCCGAGTTAGACTTATTCAGTAATAGTTTGCTGTTGCAGAAGTGCTTTTGTATTATAACATGGTCAGAGATGACTAAAAATTAAAACCTGGTCAATAAAACACTTAGAGTTGACTGGCCGGTCTTGGCCAAACGACATGCTTGTTAAGTTCACTCTCCTAAGAAAAAGAAATTAACTCACCTTCTACAGAGAACTTCTGTCTAATAGAAAATCTGATGTGGCTGATGCAGTTCTGGCACATTCAGAATATAGTTATATTATTTTATATTTTCCAGTATGAGAAATGAAAATAGTTTTCAATCATGCAGAGTAAATGTCCTGTTTTAGTTTGTTTAATTTAGATATCTTTTCTTATATACATACACTACCACTCAAAAGTTTAGGATCACTTTAGAATTTTCATTTTCATGCAATTCACAAACAATATTGTCCATTTCACAATTAATGTAAGTGTATCAGATGATTTTTAAAGAATAAAAATGTTTGTATTAAAGTTTGTATAGAGGCTTATTTTGCATATAGTCCTATTATCAGTAATTCTCAGTCCTCTGTCTAAATCTCCTGGTACAGCCGCCAATCCAAGTTAAGGATGTTATTGGACTAATTGGTTGTTAGGACACTCTTGCTCAATTGTGATGCACAGCTGAAAAACATTCTACTAATAAGTGAGTATAAAAGGGAACAACATTCTAGGTTAGTTTAGTATCTGAAGATCAGCAGTTGATGGCTTGCTGACCGACTCAAAATGACCAGAAAGAAACAACTTTCTTTGGAGACCCGTCAGTCCATTGTTGTGTTAAGAAAGGAAGATACATTGAAAACAAGAACATATATATATATATATATATATATATATATATATATATATATATATATATATATATATATATATATATATATTATATTACATTATATGTTGTTTAGTGTTTAATCCAGCATTCAGGATCTCCACAGAGTGCTCAGTGAAGAGTGTTATGAGGGTATCACTGTACGTCCCCGCTGCAGCCTGTATCTGACTGTCTTACTGTCCTGTCTTCATTCTCTTAACATTCCTGCAGGACGTTCTGCTATGACTCACTGGAGGATGCGTCCAATCTGAAACCATCCGACTCTCTTTTGATGACCTAGATTTTGGAAGCGATCTGACTCAGAAGATCACTTTCCATACCTGCAGTGATTCTGCAGAGATCTTCGCTTTAATTGTTGAATATTTCTCCTCCGCCCCTTTACACTTCTGTCGCTTCCCCTCAGGCCCTGTTTCAGACTTTCCGCTCCGACTGCAGCGCCCAACTGCTCATTACTGCACACGTACTCAGACAGACAAGGCTGGCGGTGGGGTGGTGATTTTTTTTAAAGTGGGTGTTGTTGTTTTTTTTTTTTTAAAGTGGGGCAGGTACACGAGAGATGCCAGCAGGGAGCGAAGGGGGGCGATCATGGGAAAAACCGCCGGCGCTGTGCCACGGGACTCTCCTGTGTACCACCTGTCTGTCCTGCAGACTTTTTCCATCCAGCTGCATTCTAAAACAGCCATCGCCATGGTGACAGAAGGCAGGCCTGGGCGGTGCTCCTCTCGCTCGCCCGTGGCATTCCAAAAATAACGTCTACTTCCATATTCAGTCACGCCTCTTTTTCCGGGCGCCCGCTTTTTGTTTTTCCCTCGTTCTCACTCTCTTTTACACATACGCCTTTCAGAATGTAGCTTTCATAAGCGTGACCTTTCACCGACGCTCTTCTCTGCACGGCCTGGACACGACAGGCCACAGATTAAAGGGATAAAATAATATTACAGTGTCTCAGTGAGGTGCCACCAGACCAGCTTCTACAAGTCTGGAAGGATGGAATATGGTTCTTCCTGAAGATATTCCCTCAGTTGGTGTTGTTGTGATCATGGAGCCACACAATCAGTCCACAAGGTACTCGTCTAAAGATCCTCACCTTAACACCTTCCCTGTGAATGTAAATATGGGCTAGTGGGCAGGTCACCTCTGTTCATGCTGGACACTCAACCCACCTGACCAAACCCGCAACCCACTACATCACCTTAAGCATTAAGCCACAACATTCCTGACAGCTCCTACAGCAGCCTGAGCTGGTGGTGGGATGCCACATACCCCCTTCGTCAAAGATCAGTCATCGCAGCGTCCTCGCAGAGTCCCTGGGGTACCAGATTGTCTACTGTCCTAATCAACAGAAACGCTGCTCTCTTGAGGTCTGCACAACCTCCTGCTCCCACCAGGCCACCACACTTCTTGTCCCCTCTGGTTGCTTGAAGGCGACCCTCTGTTATTGAACGGAAGTGAGGCAGAGCCACAGCTCAGCACTAACCAGTAACCCACTTCTTGCCAGACGGTGTCCGGTTTGCAATCTCCATGACACACATGCAACCCACCTGACCGAACCCCCAACCCAACAACACTGCTGCACATTAAACATTCAGCCAAAACATTCCTGACAGCTCGTACAGCAGCCTGAGCCAGTGGTGGGATGCCACATACCCCCTTCGTTAAAGATCAGTCATTGCAGCGTCCTCACAGAGTCCCTGGGGTCCTCTCTCATGGGGCACCTTCCTGCTGCATCCTCCTCCCCAGACACGGCATAACTCCTCAAGTGCTGCTCATGTGTCCTGCATGGAGCCTCAACTCTTAGTCTCAGCTAAAGGCTGGTCTGTGTAAGGTCTGTGTGTCAAGCTGCACACGCCGTCCCAGCAACAGCAGTAGCATGTTTAGGAGATGCCCCAGAGTTCACTCCTCCACCACACTTCTTATCGCCTCTGTCTTTGCTTAAAGGTGACCCTATAACTTCTCATCAGTTAGAATATCTACAGGAATGGGACATCTTAGAAGGGGTAACCAAACTTTTGCATGTGACTGTAGCTGTTTACTCCTCAAACTGTTCTCCTTAGCCCTGAGAATGAGGGTACTGCTATTCTAGAAGAGACCACTGACCACTGGATACAGAAAACCAGTTAATTGCCCCCCCCCCCCCACCCACATCATAACAGAGCTACCAGACTGTAGGGCTCACTGTAGGAGTTCTGAACGTTCTGTACCATGTACCCTGCACATGCACTCTCCCACTTGTGGAGAATGTGGTGAAGGATGACTCATCTGACCAGGTCACCTTTCTCCACACGTCCATAGAAGAGCGTCTACGAAATCTGAACACTCAAATATGAACTCACTAATGAAGACTTTGTCACTGCAGTCATACTTTAATGTTTCTCTCTATGTAGATCTGATATCTGATCTGAGGTTCTAACCCACATGATGAACAGTTGCTCATCTGTTTTTTTCTTACTCTGTAAACCTGTACATCCTCTAAATACCCAATCTTTAACAGTACAACTCTGTACAAAACCGTTTCAACTCCAGTGTCCGATCTGATTGTGTGAATCTGGCTTGTATAAGGCTTTTGATTGGATGTACAGATTTTTTCCAATAGAGAATGAATAGGATGGAAAAGTGCACGCCAATCTACTGAACTTTCGCTCGACCGACAGATGCCATTGCACAACCCTGATTTGGGGCAGACCCTAAAACACTACTGCAGTGTTGGTTCGACCCGCACTCGTCTGTTTGTTGGGTTTTTTCCATCCCTCTTTTTTCCCCATAGTGTCCTATTCATTTTTGGTCAAACCCAGACCTCATGGTTTCATTTAACCTACAACCCCCAAACTGCATGTACTCAATCAGAGCAGTTCCCCAAACGCTAATCCACAGACATACTGACCTGCACTCCTCTATTTGTCCTCAGGGGTAGAAAGAACTTTGGCACAAGAATAAGTGTATAGCAATGCATTGGAGCTGATGGGACCAGCTAGTATGATCTATTATACAGTCGAGTCACATTATTATGACCACTTCCTATTTTTAATGACAGCAGTGCGTAGGTGGCAGCGTTATGGTCTGGGGAATGTTTTCGTGGCATTCTCTGGACCCACTTATTCATCCATGTGGAAAACACTCTAAATCAATCCTTGCAGATCTCGTACACCACACATGCTGATCATCTTCTCTGGGGTGGATGGGATCTTCCAGCAAGAAGATGCGACACGTCACACAGCTAGAAATGTCCCACACTGGTTGGAAGAGCTGACCAAGACTTCCAAGTACTACCCTGGACTCCCACGTCCCGAGACTTGAACTCAATTGAGCATCTGTGGGAACACCTGGATGGTGGTGTTGGCTCTATGGATCCTCCTCCACGCTCCCTCCAGCAGCTGTGGGATACACTGCAGTCAGCATGATACCTCCAGATACCTGTGACCACCTACCAGGACCTTACGGAGTCGCCCAGTCATTTAAAACTCTTAATTTCTAACCACCTTTGCACGACCTGTTCTATGATTTTAATACTCAGTTATTTATTTATTTATTTATTTATTTATTTATTTATTTATTTATTTCAATTTCCTTTTACCATTCTTTTCTTGATTTTTATTACTGTATTATTATTATTATTATTATTATTATTATTATTATTATTTTATTATTACTTTTATTTATTTATCATTATTTCTTTTACCAATATTTTTTACTACTATATCTATATCTACTTTTATTGACTTATTATTTTTTACTTTTGTCCTGATTTTAGTTTCTTATTCTGTTTATATTGGGTTTTTTTTTTACGATTTATCTTATTTAATTTTGTCTGTGTTCTTATTAATTCTTTAACATTTTAAGTGCTTATTAAAATTCATTTTAATTTATTTTCATTCCCTGTTTGTTTAGCAATTGTAGTGCTCAGCGACATTGTAAATGAGAGTCTCCTTCAAAGTACTCCCGAGCAAAAATAAAGGATGATGGATTAATTGATTGATTTATTCGTCCCTCATTCCTCCCAAAGGAACGCATTCATTTTCAGCCGGATCTAAACATTACACTTTCATTCAACCTACAGCCACCAAACTACAGCCTGTATATATATATATACACTACTGTTCAAAAGTTTGGGATCACAGTGAAATGTTCTTGTTTTAATGGAGTATCTTCTTCCTTAACACAACAATGGACTGACGGGTCTCTAAAGAAAGTTGTTTCTTTCTGGTCATTGTGAGTCGGTCAGCAAGCCATCAACTGCTGATCTTCAGATACTAAACTAACCTAGAATGTTGTTCTCCCTTTTATACTCACTTATTAGTAGAATGTTTTTCAGCTGTGATCACAATTGATCAAGAGTGTCCTAACAACCAATTAGTCCAATAACATCCTTAACTTGGATTGGTGGTCGTACCAGGAGATTTAGACAGAGGACTGAGAATTACTGATAATAGAACTATATGCAAAATAAGCCTCTATACAAAAATAGACTTTAATACAAACATTTTTATTCTTTAAAAATCATCTGATACACTTACATTAATTGTGAAATGGACAATATTGTTTGTGAATTGCATGAAAATTGCATGAAATGAAATTCTAAAGTGATCTTGTTACTAATATATTAATTATTTTTAATTATTTTTTAATGTTAAATTAATCTAATTATTATTTCCATACATCTATATTTACAAATGTAAATATAAAATTCCTGCACTGGTGCAAAGTCTATATCCCGCGTGGAAGCCGTGTCTGTGTGGATGTTGAATCTGGGCACCTGTTTGCAGTTACAGCTAATCTGCAGGATTCGTATGTTTAAAAAATTCCCCCCAACTTCCTCTTAAAATTGATGGTTTATAAATAAACAGAATAAACGAGCATGCGGGCTCAACTCTAATTAGCATGTTAGCTCAGTCGCAGGTAAGTGCGGCCCTGTTGGCGCGCGCGCTCGTAGGCAAAACATGTCAAATTACAAATTACGCTGCAGAACACACTTAAACGTGGCGTTTGTAGCGCGCAGGCTCAGCCTCTGTTTACTTGCTGGGTTTAACATACGATACTTATACGATACTCTGTGTTTACCGTACCGGCTCAAAACCTTAATTAGCTCCTGCTTTTAATTCCGTGAGCCGAGCTCATCTCAGAACATATAGACGCTGATTTGCAAGCCAACTGAGCTGCTGCTGTGCGTGAGCTGGTGGGCTTAATCATTCGTATTGTGAGTGAGGTCTTGGTTTCAATGCTGCTGTCTCCATATATTCTGTGGGTACGGGCTGAACTCGTCTGCTAGAGGCTCGAGTCTGTCTGGCGCGTGCGCTAGCTGCTCTCTAACCACCATGAAATGATCTTTAGCCCTTTCGACGTCGACAAAGTCCCTCACACAAATCACGTTTAAAAGACATATTAAAAGACACTTAAAAATTAAAAGTCATCCAGATGTCTTGGAAATATCTGAACTACAACGACTTTTCCATCTGTCTTCTGCTCCGTCCACTCTCTGTCAGAAGACGAGGAGGCTTCAGGGGTAGGAAGAACTCGAGCACAAGAGTGAGTGTATAGCAATGCGTTAGAGCTGATGGGACCAGCTAGTACCATCTATACTTTTCAACCTTTTGCCACATTTCAGGCTTCAAACATTCAAGATATGAAATAGTATTTTTTGTGAAGAATCAACAACAAGTGGGACACAACAAGTGGAACGAAATAACTTTTTTTAGAAATCAAAATGATGGAAGATTTATCTTCCAACAAGACAATGATCCAAAACATAAAGCAAAATCTACAATGGACTGGTTCACAAATAAACATATCCAGGTGTTAGAATGGCCAAGTTAAAGTCCAGACCTGAATCCAATCGAGAATCTGTGGAAAGATCTGAAAACTGCTGTTCACACACGCTCTCCATCCAACCTCACTGAGCTCCAGCTGTTTTTAAGGAAGAATGGGCGAAAATTTCAGTCTCTTGATGCAAAACTGATACCCCAAGCGACTTGCAGCTGTAATCACAGCAAAAGGTGGCGCTACAAAGTATTAACACAAGGGGGACGAAAAATTTAGGTTTGAAGCCTGAAATGTGGCAAAAGGTTGAAAAGTTTAAGGGGGCCGAATGCTTTTGCAAGGCACTGTACCTACTTTCGATGACAGCAATGCATTGGAGCTGATGGGATCAGCTAGTATGATCCATCACACAGTCCATCACACATTCTCTGGACCCACTAATCCATGTAAAAAACTCTAAACCAATTTGGGTCTGAATCAGTCTTTGCAGATCACGCACACCTTACATGCTGATTGTCTTCTCTGGGACGGACGTCACACGACTAGAAATGTCCAACATTGGTTGGAAGAGCTGACTGAGACTTCCAAGTATTACCCTGGACCCCTAAAAACCCAGTTGAGCATCTGTGGGACCACCTGGATGGTGGTGTTGGCTCTTCAGCAGCTGTGGGATGCACTGTAGTCAGCATGGCTCCAGATACCTGTGACCACCTACCAGGACCTTATTGAGTCTCCCAGTCCGTCCAGTTGCTGTCTGTGCTGCACACAGCGGTTACTCTGGATATAATAATAATAATAATAATAATAATAATATTGACTTCACTGTGTATATACTTGATGGGTGAAGGTTTTTTTAAAGATCCAAATTTTGTCCAGAGGCTGACAAAGACACACACACTAGTGAACGCACCCACTAGGGGGCAGTAAGTACAGAGTTGTGGGCAGCTCTATCCACAATGCCCAGGGAGGAGTTGCATAAGGACGCTTTACTTGTGTTCTGTCAATTTGAGGGGCTCAAACCAGCAAACTTCTGGTCACAAGGCTGGTTCCAGCACCTCCAGCCCATGACTAGGCCATGAAATACACGCCCACAAGCTTTTGGGAAATTATGTCGAAGGTCAGTACTGTTGCATTGGGCAGTAATTGGATGCAGGTCTCCAAGCAAGAGTCCTACCACTGAACCACCAATGTTCTAAAGTAGCCCCGCCACATCAGTGACACTACAGTTGTGTCTCAAAACCTAGTGAGCTCCTACATAGGCAGCATTTTACGTCATAGTATGTAGACTGTCCCAATTCTTACATACCTTAAACATGCTGTCTACTGAGGAACCTTATTTAGACCTGATTTTAAGGAAGCATCGAACGCTTCCTCAGCTGCTAAGACAATCCCATGATGCAACACAGACAAATCTAGGAGCAGGGAAGTGGTTTTAAAATGTGAGTTATTTTGATTCTCATTTAGCAGTTTATACTCGAGACATTAGCATTTATGCTAACAGATTTTTAAGCCTCAGGCTATAGTTTTGGATGCCGGCTGGTAACTTAGCAACCAGCTAAACTACCGGTCTTGTGCTGCAGTGGGCTGGAACAAGCCGTGATGCAGTCTCTCTCTAACTAGAGCGTCTCAGTAATCTGTTTTATGAGGAGAGATGAGGAGAGAACACTGCTACTTAAACAGCTGCCTACATAGACAGCCTACTTAGACACTCACTAGGGTTTGAGACACAGCCTACATGTATCATTTCATGTATATCGATTTTATAGGTGGTGGTAAATTCTAAGTGTTAGCATAAGCATGGTTCAGCAAGCTTTTCTCTTGATGGTATGAAAATGGTTGAGGTTACTAACAATGGAACCTGTGGTTACCGATTAGTGTGATCACACTTCTACAAGCCATCTCCTACTTCCACTGACTATTAGTAAGTTTAGGCTTTGTCAAAAGACCGAAATAGATATATTCACAGTGTAGTTCATTCACAACCAAGTATTTTGTTTGGTATCTAATCACATTTTTAACCTAATTTTGACAAAATGTAAGCTAAACAATGTCAACTTGCTAGAAAAAACAGCTTCAACTAGCGCCAGCATTAGACCAACTTAGACCAGCATGGAATGCGTACTGGTCACTGTTTTTTTCTGAGTATAAGCATTAGCATGGCACATCATGCTTCTCTCTTATTGGTTTAAAATCAGCTGTGGAAGTAGATAACAATAGACTGTAGGAGCAATTAGTTAGCATCCCAGACAACATGTCCATGTGGGCCCCATATAGGTTTTATTTGGGCTGTATGGGTTTCACATTTACCAATTGGACTTTGACTTTGGGCCCTAGTTGGGCTTCAGTCATGGGTACTGTTTGAGGACCCCATTTGGGTTACAGTTGTGGGTCCCCAATTAGGCTACTGCTGGTGGCCATTATGGGATCAGTTATGGGACACACTTAGGTTACCGCTGAGAGGTTACCATCGTGGGCCTCAGGTGGGTTGCCATTGCTTCATAAGCTTCAGTTGTAGACATCATATTAGTCACTATTGTAGGGCCAAGTTAGGCTACACTTGTGGTCCCTGTAGAGTTATATTTATTTCTGTTTTGGCTATGGGGGGATGATGGACATCACTGGATGATGGTTCACACGGGACCCACTTGCAGCCCAGATTGGCCCCATTAGAGGCTCACATGGGCAAAGACACTTAGACTGGCCCATATGAAGCCAATGGACGAATCTTTGTGTGCCCTAACTGAGTTGCCTAAAGGAGACTTAATTGATTAATTAAATCTTTAACCCATATAGGGCCCACATGGACAAGTCGGCTGGGATGACTTGTGTGGGCTCTGCTAGCTTTTAGCATTACAAGCAACACTCAAGTTTTTTTGCTATATAAGAATTCAATTAAGGGTTTGAAACTTTAGTCCAAAGGCTAAAAGTAGTTTATTTTATAGAGCACCAATGCATAGCACTCTCAAGCCACAACACGGACATTCTGTACCTGGAAAAATTACAATATTAAACTTATTTTTAAATGTATTTTGGCAGCAAAATGTTTACAAGCTTGGGCTTGGTCTGTACCTAAATCAGTGGGAAGTGGCTAATGGAGCCAGACTATGAATGGACAATGGAGCTAGTACTAACTGATTACATCTTCCAGAGTCCAGTTAACAGTAGCAAAGGACATCCTTCTGTATGTGTGAAACGACTACATAAAACTATTTTTTTAAACTCAGGGACAACAAAAAGCTCACAAATCTGGGCTGAATTCTTATATACTGTATGTACTAATACCAGTAGATCAAGTGGTGTTTCAAGCTTCTAGCTGTTTAAACTTCATCCAAAGTTCCAAAAACTTTTTTTTCATAGTGATAAGTTTACAAACGTGTGTTGTAATCGCACCTGCACGACGCTGACTGCCTTTTTCAGGCTGCGGAGAGATTCTGGGTATTTGATTACAGCAGGCTTCTCTCTTAATGCTTTAAAAGCAGCAGCGGAGTGGCCTCAGGTTGACCGCGCACCATCAGCCATAGGCTACTGTGGAGCCGCTCAGCGTTAGATATGAGTAGTGGAGTGTTTCAGAAGCCTTTCAGCTGTTCCTCGCTCCCACCTCCACCCCCCCTCCCCGGGAGAATCCGGAGTGAAGCCAGTGTCCATCTATTCATTCTAATGATCCGTCCGTATTGATTAGCAGGCAGGGAGAGGGCCGAGCTGGAGTAATGACCCTTTATCCTCTTCTGCTTGTCATTCACGCTGACAGAATACACTCAACAGTTCCTGTAATGGACAGCCAGCGAGAGAAAGGCCTCGCTGGAACCGTACATGGCTGCGCTCGGCTGAAGAACGCTGGCTTTTTCCACTGGGACAGAGCTGAGGCTGACTCTATAGCTCACAGCGAGCAATAATATGGTCAAAACTTTTCCATCCACATGCCTGTTGGTTCGCTCACTCTCCATGATCCGGTATAGCTTTTGGATCTGCGAACTTCCAGGATTTAACTGTCTACGTACAGTACTTGGCATCGCAGTCGTGTGCTGAGGGTCTGTCTCAAACCCTAGTGAGTGTCTAAGTAGGCTGTCTAGGTAGCAGCTGTGTAAGTAGCAGCGTTCTCTCCTCATCTCTCCTCATAAAACAGATTACTGAGACGCTCTAGTTAGAGAGAGACTGCGTCACGGCTTGTTCCCACACACTGCAGCACGCCACCGTGGTTTAGCTGGTTGCTAAGCTACCGGCTGGCATCCAAAACAATAGCTAGAGGCTTAAAATGCTAATAAATGCTAATGTCTCGAGTATAAAAGTGCTAAATGGTGAAGGACTCGTTACAGAGTTGATAATAAAATACTGTTTTGTGTGATTATATGACCAGAAACACATTAAAACTCCAGAGAGAATCAAAATAACTCATTTTAAAACCACTTCACTGCTCGTAGATTAGCCTGCGTTGCATCATGGGATTGTCTTAGCGGCTGAGGAAGCGTTCAATGCTTCCTTAAAATCAGGTCTAAATAAGGTTCCTCAGTAGACAGCATGTTTAAGATATCTAAGTATTGGGACAGCCTACATGTTGGGAGCCGCATACTATGATGGTAAATGCTGCCTACGTAGGAGCTCACTAGTATTTGAGACGGAACCAAGGTGTGCTATATCAGCACGTATTAAAGTCCTGTAGCTTCATCTGGGCCAAGGAGCTGTACCTTATTGGACAAATGTCTTCTTGAAACCTGTCATGGACAGTGCTGTACCTTTATAAAAAACATTTTGTGACCCGTTCCAAATCGGTTTGGGATACCCTCTGCTTCTGGCCTTCTCCGTACAAGTCGCAGCGGGCCTACAAGGAAGCGCCTTCGCAGTTTGCGGTGCAGTAAACACGGAGGAATTTCCTACTCTGACCACAGCTCGGACATTCTGCTTTATATAAATCCCCAACGTTTTCATGTAGCTCTGCACATTCATAACGGCTGCTTAGTGCGTTAACAGAAACTGGGGGTCCGGAAAGCGAGCGCGTGTGGTCGGCACAAGCCTGATCAGATCTTCAGGTTCTTTGTGATCCACACTGATTTAATATAGAGTATGTTTATAGTCCTGGAGTGATCTGTTGAACTTAAGCTGCCCATCTTGACTCCGCTTTGATTCCACTCTCGTTATTATGTTTATAGAACTTAACTGACAGTTGTTTGTTGTATTAATCTACAGTTTTCCTGAACGGGCTTCCACTGGTTGCAGGTTTCAGGACATGAAACTTTGCAGGACTGTATATGGGAAAAGTGTGTTTGTGCCGTTGGGACTGATCGTATGGTTTTTGTATACGGTTTGCATTCACAGGAATTTCTTCCACTTGGATATGAACAATGGAAGGTTGAGAGAATTCTATCTAACCACCACAACTGAGGCCACAACTGACTCACACTCTCCCTCATAGACAGTACATGCTGGGTCTGTCTCAGAACCTACTGAGTGTCTACATAGGCAGCATTTTACCTCATAGCATGCGGCTCCAGATTCTTACATACCTTAAATCATTGGCATAGGAACCGGGGGGGGACAGGTATCAGAAACAGGTGGATTAAACCGCAGAAAAGCGGAAACTGTTTAAAAGCACTTAAATGTAGTGTTTAATTTTAGTGTTTAATTTTAGTGTTTATTTTTAGCGTTCGCAATTCACGCGCTGTGTTTGTTGTTAGCAACTGGCTCTGGTTGTTAGGTGGTGTTGAACTTTGTTAAGGCTTGTGTTGAGATGCTTGTTCAGAAATATCCTGCAGTCAGCAGCTTTCCTGACCCGAGCTCTCGCCTCGCTGGAGTGTCGGGTAGCTCGCACCAGCCTTAAATGAGAGGTCAGTGATGAGAGTAGTGAATAGCAATGATGACCATATATACTGTAATCAAACAGCTTTAGAGTAATGTGTTGTTATGGTAACAGACGAGGAGGGTTTGGGTTAATTTACGTTTATATTAACTTTAGTCAGAAAGCACTCTGAAACGTAGTTACATTACTCTCTGGACACGTCACAGTCTGCAGACTCCTACTACACTACATACATAAACAAATAAAATAAATTAATTAATACATAAAAAGAAAACCATTGTTAGAAGTGCTTTCAGTAGTGCAGTATGTATGTATGTATGTATGTATGTGGGTATGTATGTATGTATGTATGTATGTAGGTATGCATGTATATATGTATGTTTATATGTATGTATGTATGTTTATATGTATGTATGTATATATGTATGTATGTATGTATATATGTATGTATGTATGTGGGTATGTAGGTATGTATGTATATGCGTATGTATATATGTATGTATGTGGGTATGTATGTATATGCATATGTATATATGTATGTATGTAGGTATGTATGTATGTATGTAGGTATGTATATATGTATGTTTATATGCATGTATGTATGTTTATATGTATGTATGTATGTATATATGTATGTATGTATGTATGTATATATGTATGTATGTATGTAGGTATGTAGGTATGTATGTATATGCGTATGTATATATGTATGTATGTATGTGGGTATGTATGTATGTATGTATGTATGTATGTAGGTATGTATGTATATGCGTATGTATATATGTATGTATGTGGGTATGTATATATGTAGGTATGTATGTATGTATGTATGTTGGTATGTATGTATGTATATGCGTATGTATATATGTATGTATGTATGTGGGTATGTATATATGTAGGTATGTATGTATGTATGTATGTATGTAGGTATGTGTGTATATATGTATGTATGTATGTAGGTATGTTGGTATGTATGTATATGCGTATGTATATATGTATGTATGTGGGTATGTAGGTATGTATGTATGTATGTAGGTATGTAGGTATGTATGTATATATGTATGTATGTATGTAGGTATGTTGGTATGTATGTATATGCGTATGTATATATGTATGTATGTATGTAGGTATGTATGTATGTATGTAGGTATGTAGGTATGTATGTATATATGTATGTATGTATGTAGGTATGTTGGTATGTATGTATATGCGTATGTATATATGTATGTATGTATGTGGGTATGTCAGTGTTTGTCTATGTGTACCAGTAACTGTTAAAGTTATTTAACGTACTAGTACGACTGTATTTCCACATAACAATTAAGTGTTTAAATGATTTGTTATCAAATATTTGTGTTGTTTAAGTGCTTGAAAGAAGTAAAAACATCTGCCAGGGCCATCAGATTATTTTACTAGATACCAGCTCTTTATTAGAAAAGTGAAAATGTTTAGAAATAGACAAAATAATCGTATATTTTATAATTGTCATATTGTTATATACAGTTATATTAATGTCGGTGTTGTTTCGAAAGAAGTTGCCAATTTTTATTTATCTGTATTATTTGAAGGCAGCACCTGCCATTTATATTTCACAATGAATGGACCAATGAAAATGCTCCAAAATAGCTTTGAAAATTCTGGTTCCATTGACTTACATTGAAAGTAAAGACTTTGGCTTTGCCGGTAAAGTTGCCCTAAATATAATCTTATAATTGTATTAATATCACCATTAATTTACCTACATCATTTGATTACAACAGCTGTTGTTTACATTGTGTGAAAATTTCATGCTGAATGGACCAATAGAAGTAGTCCAAAATAGCTTGGACAATTTTCTGGTTATTTGATTTATTTATTAATTTATTCATCTGTTCCTCTCCGCCGTTGTGTGTGATGATTTTGAGGAAATGTTCTGAAATGAAAGGGTTGGTCCTGCATCCTCTCCGCCTCCGTCACCAATCTGACTTTCGCTCTGCGCCGGCCGCTCTCTCGTTTCTCTCTGAGGTGTAGGTGCTGTCCCCGTGTTTAAAGGAAGTCAGCTAGGCGGGCTTGCCGTCGGAGCCAAAACCGCAAAAGCATCCTGCCATCGATGCGGCGCGGCCGGTACCTGCTCCGTTTCTCGGAGTGACTGGACGCGGGCTCGGGGAGGTGAACTCTGCGCGTGGCCCTCTTATGTTGAAGAATGCCCAGGTGACCCGCATTACGGGCTTTAAAAGCAAGTCCTCCAGCTCTTCCAGCACACTGACAAACAGAGAACATTAGGCATCTCAGGCTATTGATCCGCGCTCTGGATGGCAGAATGCAGGGCTGAGTGGCAGAACCTGGGGGTCAGGGGTCAGACCATGAGCTCATCGTCTCTCTTAAACGGTCCTGATCTGAACTGAGTATATCTTGAAGGTTAGGCACATGGTGGTTTTTACTGGTGTTGCTGGTAATAAGCACTACTGGTTTTTATTAGTGATGTTGGTTACCAGCACATGCTGGTTTTTATTAGTGATGTTGGTGATCAGCATATGCTGGTTTTTATTAGTGATGTTGGTGATCAGCATATGCTGGTTTTTATTAGTGATGTTGGTGATCAGCATATGGTGGTTTTTACTGGTGTTGCTGGTTACCAGCACATGCTGGTTTTTATTAATGATGTTGGTGATCAGCACATGCTGGTTTTTATTAATGATGTTGGTGATCAGCATATGGTGGTTTTTACTGGTGATGTTGGTTACCAGCACATGCTGGTTTTTATTAATGATGTTGGTGATCAGCATATGGTGGTTTTTACTGGTGATGTTGGTGATTAGCACATGCTGGTTTTTATTAATGATGTTGGTGATCAGCATATGGTGTTTTTTACTGGTGATGTTGGTTACCAGCACATGCTGGTTTTTATTAGTGATGTTGGTGATCAGCATATGGTGGTTTTTACTGGTGTTGCTGGTGATCAGCACATGCTAGTTTTTATTAATGATGTTGGTGATCAGCATATGGTGGTTTTTACTGGTGATGTTGGTGATTAGCACATGCTGGTTTTTATTAGTGATGTTGGTTACCAGCACATGCTGGTTTTTATTAGTGATATTGGTGATCAGCACATGCTGGTTTTTATTAGTGATGTTGGTTACCAGCACATGCTGGTTTTTATTAGTGATATTGGTGATCAGCACATGCTGGTTTTTATTAGTGATGTTGGTTACCAGCACATGCTGGTTTTTATTAGTGATATTGGTGATCAGCACATGCTGGTTTTTATTAGTGATGTTGGTTACCAGCACATGCTGGTTTTTATTAGTGATGTTGGTGATCAGCATATGGTGGTTTTTACTGGTGTTGCTGGTGATCAGCACATGCTGGTTTTTACTGGTGTTGCTGGTGATCAGCACATGCTGGTTTTTACTGGTGTTGCTGGTAATAAGCACTACTGGTTTTTACTGGTGATGTTGGTGATTAGCACATGCTGGTTTTTATTAGTGATGTTGGTTACCAGCACATGCTGGTTTTTATTAGTGATATTGGTGATCAGCATATGGTGGTTTTTACTGGTGTTGCTGGTGATCAGCACATGCTGGTTTTTATTAGTGATATTGGTGATCAGCACATGCTGGTTTTTACTGGTGTTGCTGGTGATCAGCACATGCTGGTTTTTACTGGTGTTGCTGGTGATCAGCACATGCTGGTTTTTACTGGTGTTGCTGGTGATAAGCGCTACTGGTTTTTATTAGTGATGTTGGTGACCAGCACATGCTAATTTTTATTAGTGATGTTGGTGATCAGCATATGGTGGTTTTTACTGGTGTTGCTGGTGATCAGCAATG
>CM038723.1:7345553-7380553 GCA_021613375.1 Megaleporinus macrocephalus
ATCAGGTGTTATCTACACATAGACACAACTGTTGTAGCGAGTGAGAAGAAATTCATACCGTAACAGCCCTACTGTTACAATCCACCATAAAGGTCACTGAGGGTCTCCTTCATGTTGCAGTACTCTGACCCAGTGTGAGAAATTAGTGATGTCATATATTGGTTAAGGTTACGCTTAGTGTTGGCCGGCTGCTCAGTGGCCATATCAACACAAATGTGAGCTACAGTCATAACAGTGTGTTTGGTTTTATGGTTCTTCTTCTGGAAATGAGCTTTTCTAGTTTGGTAGATCTTCCACACGTGAACTGAGATCTCACTCATCACTTCTTCTGTCTTCAGTTTGTGAAATCAGGAAAAGTTTATTCTTTCTAAAGAACTCATGTGGCTTTTCAGATTTGTCCCTACAAATTTGTTATGGCACATAAAGATTTTCAGAATCTCAGGAGTAGTTACTGTTGCTAGACTATGAAAGATCTACAGGGTGAATTTGTTACAGTGCCACCCTGAGGCAGATGCTGGAGCACTAGTTAGTCGAGAATATAATTCATGAGAATGAATTATACTAAATTACTCAGTAACTACATAACTGATTTAGGAACTTCAGTAACTACTATAAATGATTACATATGTACTATAAGTTATTCAGGATCTGCTATAAGTTGTTCAGTACCTTCTGTGAATTATTCAATAACTACTATAAATGATTAAGTATCTACTGTAAGTTATTAAGGACCTTCTATAAATTATTCAGTATCTACTGTAAGTTGATCAGGACCTTCTATAAATTATTCAGTATCCGCTAAGTTATTCAGTACCTTCTGTAAATTATTCAGTAACTACTATAAATGATTAAGTATCTACTGTAAGTTATTAAGGACCTTCTATAAATTATTCAGTATCTACTGTAAGTTATTCAGGACCTTCTATAAATTATTCAGTATCCGCTAAGTTATTCAGGATCTTCTATAAATTATTCAGTATCCGCTAAGTTATTCAGTACCTTCTGTAAATTATTCAGTAACTACTATAAATTATTAAGTATCTACTGTAAGTTATTAAGGACCTTCTATAAATTATTCAGTATCTACTGTAAGTTATTCAGTACCTTCTCTAAATTATTCAGTAACTACTATAAATTATTAAGTAACTACTGTAAGTTATTCAGGATCTTCTATAAATTATTCAGTATCCGCTAAGTTATTCAGTACCTTCTGTAAATTATTCAATAACTACTATAAATTATTAAGTATCTGCTGTAAGTTATTCAGGACCTTCTACAATGTATTCAGTAACTACTATAAATTATTAAGTATCTATTGTAAGTTATTCAGGACCTTCTACAATGTATTCAGTACCTACTATAAGTTATTAAGTATCTACTATAACTTATTCAGTACCTTCTGTAAATTATTCAGTAACTACTATAAAGTATTAAGTATCTACTGTAACTTATTTAGTACCTTCTATAAATTATCCACTATGTTATTCAGTACCTTTCATAAACTATGCAGTATCTGCTATAAATTATTAAATATCTACTATAAGTTATCCAGTACATTCTATAAATTATTCTGTATCCACTATGTTATTCAGTACCTTTCATTAATTATTCAGTATCTACTATACATTATTAAGTATCTACTATTAGTTATTCAGGACATTCTATAAATTATTCTGTATCCACTATGCTATTCAGTACCTTTCATCAATTATTCAGTATCTACTATAAATTATTAAATATCTACTACTAGTTATTCAGTACATTCTATAAATTATTCTGTATCTACCATAAATTATTTGGTAACCTTTACCAATTATTCAACAACTTCTACAAATAATTGAATACATACTATAAATTATTCAATATCTGTAACAAATTGTTCAGTAGCTTCTATGAATTATTCAGCAACCTATCTAAATTATTCAGGAACATCTACAAAATATATAAGTTCTGTAATTTATTCACTAAGTTCTATAAATTATTTAGTAACTTATTTAATAACTACTGTAAAGTTATTTAGTAACTACTACAAATTTTCCAATTTCTATTACTTCTAATTATCTAACAATATCTATAATTATTCAGTATCTACTACAAATTATATTTTGTAACAATTTCTTTGAATGAATAAATATCTACTATAATTTATTCTGTAACTTTTGATTTTTTCTCTAACTACTTTGTGTTTTTCTCTCAGTAATAAATATAAAACTAATATATAATATATGTACATTCTGAGGCTGAAAAGTGGCTCCACATCTGGGCTGCTGAGCTATCTTATCTTTTCTTGGCTTTCCTCTGGATTTCTTGGAGATCCTCTGGATTTCAAGCTCCTCACACACACACACACACACATACACACACACACACACACAAACACACACACACACACACAGATTCTGGCTCACGCATTACTAAAGTGTGAAGCGCCGCACAATGACTAGTGTGGATGCAATTTGAGGGTCACGGTCATCAGATGGTAAGCATGCTGACCTTTACGGCAGCGAGGGGTCAGGGGGACGCAGAGGATCTCCAGGGAGCTGCAGCAGACATGACACCATCAGCCAGAGGAAATACTCCAGAGTCATACATCTCGCTCACGAGGGAGGAAATGGGACAATTTGTTCAAGAACAGCTCCTCGCTGTGTCTGGACGGCTGCTATTAAATCTTACCTTCACAACAACATTCTCAGACTTTAAAGACGCTCGCAAAGTGGGTCAGAAGATGGTCAGATTGGGTCAAACGTCGATTCTAAGTCGGGAAAGTGGGGAAAAAGGAAAAGCTTAGGAAAGACTGGAGATTGGGAAACTGGAAGAAGGTCAGTAGGCCAGTAAGAAGGCCTGTAACTAGTAATAAATGAAATTTCATTCTGATTGTTGTTGGATTTACTGCATGACTCCCAGTTGTTGAAATATTAGATACGATTAGAATTTTTTCTGCTTGCTGTCGTATCACTGTAATCAGAGTCTGTGGTTTATCTTCTGCACAAACTGTCATTTTCATCTCATCTTCATCCTCATAATGATTCTGACACCTGCTTATCTGATATCACTCATATAGTCTCTAATAACAGCAACATGCCAGCTTTTCAGGTCCAGTTTTATAAGCTTGGCATGCCATCTAGTGGACGGGGGCTGTCTATGCATTGCTCATCAGACTGATGTGAAACTAGATGACACAATATGATACACAGCTTCCATTGAAAAATAGGGTTATTTGATATAATAATAATAATAATAACAATAATAAAAACAACAACAATAATATTTTTATGTACACTTTTATAGTTATATTTTCTATAACTTGATTTATATATGTTCATATCAGACTTGTTAGTGCTCAGATGTACTGTAGACATTTAATCAAATGCCAAGTTAAAGAGAGTTTATTAAAAGTGAGAACTGAGCACAACTGTCTAATAAGTCGCCACAGATGATGCCCAAAATGAACAAGTAGCATCTTATTGAATGCCTTTGAAAGCTAACATGACGTGATCGTTGAGTGCTAATGTAGAATGTAAAATAGAATGTATTATTTGAGATATATCACTAATTTACCAGCATCAGCAGTATATATAAAACTCAGAACACATAGGAAAATGGCTATACAGTCTAGACACACCAAACAATGAGTTTATATATATATATATATATATATATATATATATATATATATATATATATATATATATATATATATATATATATATATATATATATATAAACTCATATATATAAACTTATATATATACACTATATATACACACACATTAAAACCACCTCCTTGTATAGACACTTACTGCCCATGTTATCAGCTACACTGACCATATAGGAGCTACACTTACAGACTGTAGTTCATCTGATTCTCTGTATACTTTATTACTCTGTTCTTTAATGATCAGGGCCCCTACAGGACCACCACAGAGTAGGTACTATTAGGGAGGTGGACATTCTAAGCACTGCATTATATTATTATTAATAATATGAACACTGTTGAAGGACTGACCATCAGGGCCTCCTCCCCACCCATCACCAGCCAGCTTTCCTGTCCATTTGTGTCAACAGCTACACCCTCAGTTACATGACTGTGCCATCCAGATGCACCAGCATTGAGATAGGATGGGACTGTTTCAGCTCCAGCCCACTTTACATAAAGAGTCAGTCAGAGACTGCCTCAGTCAGAGACTGCCTCAGCCAGAGACTGCCTCAGCCAGAGTCTGCCTCTACCTGTGCAGCTTCTAAAGCTTTGCTATCCAGATTTCAAACAGAGACTCTTTTCTTTGGTGTTTAGTTTAATAAACTGTAAATACTGTTTGATCAGAGGAGGATGGGTCTCCCCTCGTGAGTCTGGTTCCTCCCAATGTTTCCTCCTCCAGTCTGAGGGAGGTGTTCTTGCCACTGTTGCCTCTGGCTTGCTCACTGGAGGATATATGTTGTAACGGTCTGTTTTCAAAACTCTGTAAAGCTGCTTTGAGACAACATCGTTGTCTATGTAAAGCGCTATGTAAATAAACTTGACTTTACTATTGGTTGTTTTAAAGGGTGGGGTGTGCTTATTCAATGATCCTCCTTTACATCACTTCTTCTTCACACATGCAGTACAGACATGGTTAAGTGAACTGCTAAACCTGTTTCTAGCCAACAGGTAGTCACTGTCGTTCAGAAATAGCTATTAAAATGTATATACTGTATTTATGGCTTGTTATAAAACAAGCCATCAATACAGTATATACATTTTAATAGCTATTGCTGAACGACAAATTCATAAAATGTGGATACAGTAATTGGAAGTCAGGGCTTGAACAAGATGGTGCTTCCCTTTAACATGCCTCTAGTATTCCTCATGTTAGAGTGATGTCTGCATAGAAGGAATACTGGCGTAATATGTTGAAAGTAAAGGCAAAGGCAAAGGCAAAGGATTTCTGAGCTATATATATATCAGCTGACTCTCGCTGTATGGGTGAGTATATATATACAGTGCTTATATATACAGTGCACTGGACTGGGGTGAAGGTTCATCTTCCAACAGGACAACGACCCTAAGCACACAGCCAAGATAACAAAGCAGTGGCTTCGGGACTGTGAAAGTTCTTGAATGGCCCAGCCAAAGCCCAGATTTGAACCCAGTCTTGTTTATTGAATAACAACAGAGAATGCAGAAATAACGTAGTACTGGACAGGGCGATGGAAGAGATAACCAGGAAACCAGGGCAGCTTAGCGGGTTAGCCGTGGGAGCAGGTTGAGCAACCTGATGGGAAGCAACCCTAGATGATAACTCTGACTAGAGCTGGCTTTTCCAGGTGTTGGTTTCCCGTCTGAGCCGGGACTAGAGCAGTCCCCTCTGACTTAGCAGGCACAAAGACTGTTTTCCAAGAGTAACTTTAAAGAACAGTTCATAATAAAATCCTATCGCAGTGGGCCAGTGAGTGGCACAGAGAGAGTGTAGACTGGACAAACCTCCCGTTGGTGTAATGTTAAGCTAACTCTTCACCAGATCGAGACATTGACTGACCTTGAGCCTAGAACGAGAGAGAGTCCACAGTTACACTGATGATCTTGACAGAACTTGACTTGGAAGATGAAGGGTGTTGACTTGGCTCGGCAGAGTCCAGCAGATCCTGACTGAACAAAGAAACTACAGGAGGCCTGGTGTGAATGCAAAAGTGTACAATCAATACCAACAGGCACTGAGGGAAGAGTGAGGAGGGTATTTAAAGAGTAAGTGCCATGAGCTACAGGTGTGTGTGTATTCTGTGCCAGGTGCTTGTGTTCTATGCTACCTAGTACTCTGGGCTGAGCAGTAGAGCTTATATATATATAAATTAATAATAATTAATATTAATTAATAATAATATATTGGATATAGTGCTAAACAGTATGTACAAATATTGAGTTTAAATCAGTATAATGATTTTTTTCATTTAGCATTAAAAATGAATATTGTGTGATATTGCGTATCATGGGTGGTGTAGTGGTTAGTATGGTGGTGTGGTGGTTAGTAAGGTGGTGTAGTGGTTAGTATGGTGGTGTAGTGGTTAGTATGTTGGTGTAGTGGTTAGTATGGTGGTGTGGTGGTTAGTATGGTGGTTTAGTGGTTAGTATGGTGGTGTAGTGGTTAGTATGGTGGTGTAGTGGTTAGTATGTTGGTGTAGTGGTTAGTACGGTGGTGTAGTGGTTAGTAAGGTGGTGCAGTGGTTAGTATGGTGGTGTAGTGGTTAGTATGGTGGGGTAGTGGTTAGTATGGTGGTGTAGTGGTTAGTATGGTGGTGTAGTGGTTAGTACGGTGGTGTAGTGGTTAGTAAGGTGGTGTAGTGGATAGTACGGTGGTGTAGTGGTTAGTACGGTGGTGTAGTGGTTAGTAAGGTGGTGTAGTGGATAGTACGGTGGTGTAGTGGTTAGTATGGTGGTGTAGTGGTTAGTATGGTGGTGTGGTGGTTAGTATGGTGGTGTAGTGGATAGTAAGGTGGTGTTGTGGATAGTACGGTGGTGTAGTGGTTAGTACGGTGGTGTAGTGGATAGTACGGTGGTGTAGTGGTTAGTAAGGTGGTGTAGTGGATAGTACGGTGGTGTAGTGGTTAGTATGGTGGTGTAGTGGTTAGTATGGTGGTGTGGTGGTTAGTATGGTGGTGTAGTGGTTAGTAAGGTGGTGTAGTGGATAGTACGGTGGTGTAGTGGTTAGTATGGTGGTGTAGTGGTTAGTACGGTGGTGTAGTGGTTAGTACGGTGGTGTAGTGGTTGGTAAGGTGGTGTAGTGGATAGTATGGTGGTATAGTGGTTAGTATGGTGGTGTAGTGGTTAGTATGGTGGTGTAGTGTTTAGTAGATAGATAGATACATAGATACTTTATTGATCCCGAAGGAAATTTAGCATTAAAAATCAATATTGTGTGATATTGCGTATCATGGGTGGTGTAGTGGTTAGTAAGGTGGTGTAGTGGTTAGTACGGTGGTGTTGTGGTCAGTATGGTGGTGTAGTCATTAGTTTGGTGGTGTAGTGGTTAGTACGGTGGTGTAGTGGTTAGTACGGTGGTGTAGTGGTTAGTATGGTGGTGTAGTGGTTAGTAAGGTGGTGTAGTGGATAGTACGGTGGTGTAGTGGATAGTACGGTGGTGTAGTGGTTAGTACGGTGGTGTAGTGGTTAGTAAGGTGGTGTAGTGGATAGTATGGTGGTGTAGTGATTAGTACAGTGGTGTAGTGGTTAGTACGGTGGTGTAGTGGTTAGTACGGTGGTGTAGTGGTTAGTAAGGTGGTGTAGTGGTTAGTACGGTGGTGTAGTGGTTAGTACGGTGGTGTAGTGGTTAGTAAGGTGGTGTAGTGGTTAGTAAGGTGGTGTAGTGGATAGTACGGTGGTGTAGTGGTTAGTACGGTGGTGTAGTGGTTAGTAAGGTGGTGTAGTGGATAGTATGGTGGTGTAGTGGTTAGTAAGGTGGTGTAGTGGATAGTACGGTGGTGTAGTGGTTAGTACGGTGGTGTAGTGGTTAGTATGGTGGTGTGGTGGTTAGTATGGTGGTGTAGTGGTTAGTAAGGTGGTGTAGTGGATAGTACGGTGGTGTAGTGGTTAGTACGGTGGTGTAGTGGTTAGTACGGTGGTGTAGTGGTTGGTAAGGTGGTGTAGTGGTTAGTATGGTGGTGTAGTGGTTAGTATGGTGGTGTAGTGGTTAGTATGGTGGTGTAGTGGTTAGTATGGTGGTGTAGTGGTTGGTAAGGTGGTGTAGTGGATAGTATGGTGGTGTAGTGGTTAGTATGGTGGTGTAGTGGTTAGTAAGGTGGTGTAGTGGTTAGTATGGTGGTGTAGTGGTTAGTTTGGTGGTGTAGTGGTTAGTACGGTGGTGTAGTGGTTAGTATGGTGGTGTAGTGGTTAGTAAGGTGGTGTAGTGGTTAGTATGGTGGTGTAGTGGTTAGTATGGTGGTGTAGTGGTTAGTATGGTGGTGTAGTGTTTAGTAGATAGATAGATACATAGATACTTTATTGATCCCGAAGGAAATTTAGCATTAAAAATGAATATTGTGTGATATTGCGTATCATGGGTGGTGTAGTGGTTAGTAAGGTGGTGTAGTGGTTAGTACGGTGGTGTTGTGGTCAGTATGGTGGTGTAGTTGTTAGTTTGGTGGTGTAGTGGTTAGTACGGTGGTGTAGTGGTTAGTACGGTGGTGTAGTGGTCAGTATGGTGGTGTAGTCGTTAGTTTGGTGGTGTAGTGGTTAGTGCGGTGGTGTAGTGGTTAGTACGGTGGTGTAGTGGTTAGTATGGTGGTGTATTGGTTAGTATGGTGGTGTAGTGGTTAGTATGGTGGTGTAGTGGTCAGTATGGTGGTGTGGTGGTTAGTATGGTGGTGTAGTGGTTAGTACGGTTGTGTAGTGGTTAGTACGGTGGTGTAGTGGTTAGTATGGTGGTGTAGTGGTTAGTACGGTGGTGTAGTGGTTAGTACGGTGGTGTAGTGGTTAGTATGGTGGTGTAGTGGTTAGTACGGTGGTGTAGTGGTTAGTATGGTGGTGTAGTGGTTAGTATGGTGGTGTAGAGGTTAGTATGGTGGTGTAGAGGTTAGTATGGTGGTGTAGTGGTTAGTACGGTGGTGTAGTGGTTAGTACGGTGGTGTAGTGGTTAGTACGGTGGTGTAGTGGTCAGTATGGTGGTGTAGTGGTTAGTATGGTGGTGTAGAGGTTAGTATGGTGGTGTAGTGGTTAGTACGGTGGTGTAGTGGTTAGTACGGTGGTGTAGTGGTTAGTATGGTGGTGTAGTGGTTAGTACGGTGGTGTAGTGGTTAGTACGGTGGTGTTGTGGTTAGTATGGTGTCTGAGAACAAAGCTTATTTACATGAAGAGCATTTTTTTACTTTGAGCACACTCACATGCCTTCTATGTAGAACATCAGAGAAGTCATTCAAATCCTGAGAGAATAAATTCTATGGCACTATTGGGGGCAGCCATGGGCTGGAGGTTAGTGACCAGGACCCCTAAGGTTGCTCCTTTAATCCCTTGGACTTAAGCAAAACACCTAACCTCCAACCACTCCCTGGGCATGGTGAACTGGGCTACCCACTGCTCTGGGCAAGTGTGCTTCCTGTCCCCTAGTGTGTATGTTCACTAGTGTGTGTGTTTCACTGCACGGATGGGTTAAATGTGGAGGTCAAACACAACTGATCAATAATTCTAAATCTACAGGTTTAATCCACGCCCACCTTTAAACTCGTCTGGTTCCATTCACCAACACTGTGAGCTACCAAACTCCATTACAACACAGACTAATTGACTTAAGAACAGATCATATCTAAATTAAATAAGAGAACCAAACACTACCCAACACTGACACTGCCACCCAACACTGCAAGCACAGGAACAACACACTCAGCTCAGGGATGTTGTTACATTTTAGGATTTAGTTCATAATATGCGATCGCAAACACACAACTGTCTTGGTGGCTGCACACGTGTATGCATATAACTTAGGAGCTGAATGAATACATGTTTACTGTCCAGATAAATGACTTTATAAGTTATATGATCTAATGCTTATGCCTGTTACTGTATATACAGGAATCAGTGTGATAATAGTGGTTTTCTCTGGTGTGTATTTATAATATCTCTATAAAAAAACTTGTTCTTTATAGAAGAATATGATATGAACCTGCAATGTTCTTCTCAGGGACGAGGCTCAGTCTAAGCTCTACCTAATAGGCACCACAGGCCAGCACAGGAACAAGACACACTCAGGGACATCTGTCGCTGCTCACATTCAATTTAAAACTCTGATGCTTGCCTACAAAGCCTCCATACCTTATGGCAATGGTCAAAAGTCAATCTGCACCTCGCGCTTCAAGTACAGCTCGGCTTGACCCGCCACCCAAGTGACAAGACTCTTATCTGTCCTGGCACCCAGCTGGTGGACCAAACTTCCACTGGCTGTCCGAACAGCGAACTCTCTCACTGTCTTTAAACACAGACTGTAGACCACCGTCTCTTTGTGAAGCACTTTTAAACACTGATCTACTGAAGTACTGGTTCTGATCCATATTTGCAATTGATCTTCTAGGAACTCTGGATAAGTATTGAACTTATACTGTATGTAGTCTTGTATTTATTCTCTTCTCTGTAGGTGTTCCCCCTATCTTCCTAAGTGTTGTACTTATACCGTATCTAACCTTATATTGTGTTGTCTTCTTTCTAGATATCAGCACTGGCACTTGTTTATGGCAGTGTTTGAGTGCAAGAATCAGTTTATACATGTGCAATATCCTCTATATTTCATATTTCACTTGTGGGCAATATGTGTAAAGCCAAAGACAGTATATTCTTCTATGTCCAGACTTGATTTATTTATTATTCTGCTTCTGTCTTGCATTTGATGTTACGTTAAATGTCCTTGAATTAGAACTATTTGCCACTTGTGTTTGCACACAGCTCAATTTCACCTCCATATTCAACCCATGCTATGCCCACATATACACATACACTAGGAGTCAGTGAGCACACTTGCTAGCCACACTTGGGCAGCCATATCCCAGTACCTGGGGAGCAGTTGGGGCTTAGGTGCCTGGCTCAAGGGCCCTTCGGGCGTGTCCTGATGGTCCAGGGGATCGAACCAGCGACCTTCCAGGCATAAAACCAGTTCCCTAACCTTCAGCCCACCACTGTCCTTATGTTAGATTAAATGTTGTGTTGATTGGACTGTAACTATTGCTGCTCAGTTTGGTTGTGCAATAAAGGAATCTTGTGCACAACACTTTATTATAGCTAGAAGGTTTAACATGGCTAACACTGTTGGGGGAAACGATGGGATTCTCCTTTAAACCCTTCAAAGTTAGTTTTTAATTTTTTCATTTACATGCAGCTGCTGTTCAAGTAAACGAGACCACGTGTGTTGAGCAGCTGGAGGCTGCAGTGTCTGCCTAGGTGGCGGCCTGGCTGACCAAACTGAAACTAAACTCTGGCAGTGTAGAAGAAGAAGAGGAAGAATGAGAGGAGGAAGAAGAAGAAGAAGAAGCATATGAAGAAGATGGAACTGAAAAGCAAACGTAGCTGGCTATAAAAACAGCTGTAGTTTTTAATACTGGCTGACGTTGCCTAGCTGTCACGCCTGCCTTTCACTGTCAGCTCCTCTGATTCTGATATGTGACTCTTTTCTTTTATTAAGCGGATATATTTTTTAGTCCTCTGTTAAAGTCTTTAACTTGGTCGGTAGGTTTCTCAGTCCGCGGATGAGTGAGGGTCTCTCAGAAGAACAGGTGGATATTCGGCAGTGAACGAGTGAAGGTACGAACTCCGGATAAACTAACCTGTCAGTCAGTCTGTGCTGTTTACAGCTAACGTTAGCCACCTGTGCTAGCTTCGTCGCTTGTTTGTTAAAAGAAAAGTTTTTTTGGTTCTTTGGAGCTGGAAAATGTCGAGGTAGAGACTGTAGTGAGGGTTTGTGGTGGAGGAGACTGAATATCTAACTCATAAAGAATACTGTGTTATGATGTTTACGCGCTAGCGTTAGCATGCTAGCTAGTTAGCTAGCTAAACAGGGAGCGAAAACATGGGACGGGGCTGAAAGTTAGCTTCTTATTCGAGTTCCCCGTTCTACCTTAAAAGGTTCCACCTTAAATAGGTGCCGCAGATATATTCTGGCGTTATTGAGAGGAAACGTGAAGAAAGACGTGGCTGAAAGTCAGCTTCTTCTTCGAAATTCCTGTTCCACCTTAAAGGGTTCCACCTTAAAAGAGTTCCACCTTAAATGCTTACACCTTACATGGTTCCACCTTAAATGCTTACACCTTACATGGTTCCACCTTAAACGGTGCAGCAGTTACATTATGACCTTATTGAGCTTAAATCTGAAGAAAGACGTGGCTGAAAATCAGCTTCTTCTTCGAAATCCCTGTTCCACCTTAAAGGGTTCCACCTTAAATGGTTCCACCTTAAATGATTATACGTTACATTGTTCCACCTTAAACGGTGCCGCAGTTACATTCTGGCTCTATTGAGCTTAAATCTGAAGAAAAACGTGACTGAGCTTAAATCTGTACAAAGATGTGGCTGGAAGTTAGATTCTTATTTGAATTCTCTGTTCCACCTTAAAGGGTTCCACCTCAAATGGTTCCACCCTAAAGGGTTCCACCTTAAATGGTGCAGCAGTTACATTCGGGCGTTACTGAGCTTAAATCTGAAGAAACACATGACTGAAAGTCAACTTCTTTGAAATCCCTGTTCCACCTTAAAGGGTTCCACCTTAAATGGTGCTGCAGATACGTTATGACGTATATTACTGATCTAAAATCTGTAGAGAGACGTGGCTGGAAGTTAACTTCTTATTTGAATTCTCCGTTCCACCTTAAAAGGTTTGGTCTTAAGTGTTTCCACCTTTAATGGTGCAGCAGTGGCATTAAGATATTATTGAGCTTAAGTCTGAAGAAAAATGTGGTTGAAAGTATGCTTCTCATTCGAAATCCCTGTTCCACCTTAAATGGTTACATCTTTAAATTATTCCACCTTAAATGGTTCCACCTTAAATGGTGCAACAGGTACATTATGACAATACTGTTACTGTAAATCTGTAGAAAGACTTGGCTGGAAGTTACCTTCTTATTTGAATTCTCTGTTCCACCTTAAATGGTGCAGCCTTTTACTTTATAATGTTATTGAGCTTAAATCTAAAGAAAAACGTGATTCAAAGTTAACTTTTTATTCGAAATCCCTGTTCCATCTTAAATGGTTACACCTCAACTGGTGCAGTAGGTACATTATGATATCAACGTTGTTGATGTATATCTTATTAAAACTTTAGTAAGACATGGCTGAAAGTTAACTTCTTATTTAAATTCTCAGTTCCACCTTAAATGGTGGGAGTGGGGAATTCCAATAAGAGGCTAACTTCAGACAGCAAGCAGTGGAACTTTTCCAGCAAACATTTGTGTTAAAATAACAAATAACTTTTTGTGTGGCCTAAACATGTTTCGTATGCAAAAAATGCTTATATTTAATATTTTTGTAATTTAAAGTTCAATTTTTGAGTTTAGTTTGCTGTGCAGTCTCCCTACTTTAACCTGTCTAGTTAGCTGGGTATAACTTACGGTTTATAAGAATAAGAAATTTATATAAATTTATATAAATTTAACTGCCTCTTTTTTATCCCAGGAAATTAAAAAGAAATAAACTCCAGATTAATAATATTACAAGACGGTAGTCCTGCTGAACTTTATGTGAAGAAAATTAAATATATATCTGGCTATGTAACAGGAATGAAGCCTCAAACAGACAGTAGTCTAACTATAATAACTTTTTATTGATGAATAAGAGCGTCATACGAAGCCACAGAACTTTAAAGTGACATGGTGATTATTTTTAATAATGCCTATTTTTATATTTAATAATAATTATTTTTACTCAGTGACTGTATTTTATTCTGAAAGGTTCATTACTGGCCAGTGATGACAACTAATTGCTACTAGCTGTAATTTGAGCTTGCAGTGTTTATCAGACAGAGCGTTTGTTTGAGACTGAATTAATAAACATCTTGCACCTCAAACCAGAATATTTACCACCCCGGCTCCTATTAGACACCTATTATAATGAAATGCAATATTACAGTGAAAGGTAAGAATGTTTTTATTGTTGATTGCAGCTCATAATTTACAATGTCTTCTAAATGTGGGACTGAATTTTTGTAGAAGTAGATGATCAGGTAAGTGTGAGGATCTGCCCTGTCTTTTAGAGACTCTTCTGGATTGTCCTCTGTTCAAAAACCGACAAAACTTGAATCTAAAACAGATTAAAGCCACAATTTACGTAGACAACACACAATGTTTTAAAGATGAGCTTTATTTAAAAGGCTTTTAAACTTTTATATTACAAATATATAGACTGAGGGTCTGTCTCAAATCCTAGTGAGTGTCTAAGTAGGCTGTCTAGGTAGCAGCTGTGTTAGTAGCAGCGTTCTCTCCACATCTCTCCTCATAAAACAGATCACTGAGACGCTCTAGTTAGAGAGAGACTGCGTCACGGCTTGTTCCCGCCCACTGCAGCACGCCACCGGTGGTTTAGCTGGTTGCTGAGCTACCAGCCGGCATCCAAAACAATAGCCAGAGGCTTAAAAATCTGCTAGCATAAATGCTAATGGCTCGAGTATAAAAGTGTAAATGGTGAAGGACTCGTTACAGAGTTGATAATAAAATACTGTTTTGTGTGATTATATGACCAGAAACACATTAAAACTCCAGAGAGAATCAAAATAACTCACATTTTAAAACCACTTCACTGCTCGTAGATTAGCCTGCGTTGCATCATGGGATTGTCTTAGCGGCTGAGGAAGCGTTTGATGCTTTTTTAAAATCAGGTCTAAATAAGGTTCCTCAGTAGACAGACTGTTTAAGGTATGTAAGAATTGGGACAGTCTACATGTCAGGGGTGCGCATACTATGACGTAAAATGCTTTACGTTTAGAGGTTTAAAGATTTAATAATATGGTTTTAGGAATTCTACTTAAAATTAATTCCTAAGAAAAAATTCTTAAGAAGTCATTTTTTCTTAAAAATAAAGTTAGGGACCACATTTAAGAAAAAAATGTTTCTTAAACTGGAACAAATAGAGTCGTTTTTAATTACCATCCAAAACCACCAGTGTACCTACAAGAAACCTGAAGGCATCAAACAGTCAACAGTGGAAATCTGTTCGACACTGGATAGAACAATTTTATAGTTAATAGTAGAGATGGACCGATCAGTGTTTTTGAGGCCGATTTCGATCTCCGATCACCTTTCAGCGTGATCGGCCGATACCGATCAAGGGCGAGGATATATGCCACTGCAGGGCTACATGTAGTTATTAGCGCAAGCAAGTCATGAAGCATGGTCTAAAGTGATTTATTACCATTTTTAACGAGCTCATATGAAACAGCATCATATTTGTAACTAAATTAACAGTAAATAAACAAAGTAAATCAAACAAATATCACCAATACTGCAATCATTCAATTAACACAGACTCTGTTATTTTAAACTAAATCTGTAATCATTAAATGTAGAATATTGAATTGTTGCTGCTGTTCTGTTCGTACTGGTCAGATCTGGTCTGTATGGTGTTCTGGGTTATTAGTTTTGTGTTAGCTGTGCGTGCTAGCTCTGCTGTTTGCTGATACTCACTGTATTCAGCTGCGGTTGTTCTCTTAAAAGCCGTATCAGGTTAGTAGTGTTAAATGTCTTTGTCTTGGTTCCTCAAGAAGACACGGTTAATTTTACAGATTTTAAAAACGTCCTGGATGAGTCTGAGTCACATACGGCAACAAGCTGCCAGACAGACGCAACGCAAACTGTTCTCACGAGACCGCTGCTTTAGTCATTCTGTTGAAAATGGAAGGCTATGTGTTTTCACCTAGCGGTTCAGATAGGAATTGCAAGGAGCTGGCTGGAGGGGGTTTCAATGAAACTCTAGCTGTAAAAACAGAAATTAGGCTCATTTGTTTAATGCAATTGATTGGCTCTTGGGATCGGCTAAATTGGAGAAATATCGGCCGATCGGATATTTTGATTAAAAATCGGCCGATACCAATACATAGCCGATCGATCCTTCTATCTCTAGTTAATATATATGGAAATAGAAGCGGCCTGTGATTGAACCATTGACAGCCAATGACTACTGTTAGGCTTGTCAGAGTAACAACCAGAAATAGATCTACAAAATTCAACCACTGTTAACTAGAGCTGGAGTGTTTTTAGGGCTGATTAAGTTCGAGGACGGGGCTGAACTGTTAAGCTATGTTCACATGTTTGCATAGAAAAAATGTCATTCTGGCACGAAGCCAAGTGTCATGCGGCCTAACCAGTAAAAACAGATGATTATCAGAGGAGAGCTTTAGCAGTGGCGACTGCTTTTAGGGTAGTGAAGGCAGGAGGAGTGCTGTACTCTTTTATTACCCCCCACACACACACACACCGCCCAGTTCAACAGTGGCAGAATTTTCTTTTGTAGTCGTCCAGCTATCACAGACATGTGAACGCAGCATCAGTGGTCTGAGTACTAGTTTGAGGGATGTACTGTTGAGTGTCGTATCTGGTTAGTGGTTTTAGTGGTGTTTACTTTTCTTTCTTTTATGAGGTAAATTAGTTTCACACACTAGACATATAGCCAAACTCACCATGTTTTCTAGGAGCAGATAAGCCCATAGTTTTAGTCCTACGTTTCCATCTAGTGTCTGAACTAGGAACTGCAGGTCTTGTGGACAAGGAGCCTCAAACAGGACTGCAGTGAACCTCAACCTGAACAAGTTAGAAAAATATCAGCTGATACTGATACATATCCAGTCTATCCCACTCCCATCTCTAATGACCGTCATCATGGATTTATAAGTATTGTTATTCAATGTTTTACATACTGCACTAATTCCAGTTAACCAGGTCTAATGATGCTCTGATTTTAATTTAACATGCAGTGAGTAATGTTTTGAAGAGCTGGTACTATTCACAGTAATCTCAGAGAAGCCTATTTTAGTGTAACGTAACACAATTTGTTGTGATGTGACTAGGCTTGGCCGATAATATAAATGTAGCCGAACGATAATTGTCTCCAGAAGTGTTGCAATAAATGATGTCATCGTGTTATAAAACAAACAGCCTCACTGAGGCGCACTGAGGTGCATGAAAGCAGCAAACCCGATTGATCTGGCTTTGTATTCTGTAGGGCGCAGTGCTGCACTGTGAGTGCCTTAAAGCTGAGTATACTTGTGCTTCATGCTGTTTACGTTGGTGCATAATTATTTTCAGTAGAAGTAAAAAAAATAAATAAAGAAGCAAAGAAAACGACTATTTCACTGTAATCTCTGTAATCTTTTAGAGACGGATCATACAAACGCCTATGAAGCGCAAGAGCACATTCAGACTCGCGTAGTGAGCGCCAACTGCAAGTTACAAGAACTGGAACGTTGGCTACTTCTTCTGTACGAGCTCCTCAGTTTTTTCCACCGTCTAAAAGAGAGTCACACGTACCAGATCCGTCTTATCATCGTTATATATCCCAGCATTCTTTACCGGACCAGAACTCTGCGTTATATTTTAGAAGTGGTGTTGTAAACATTTACATTTATATTTGCAGGTAGGGCTGGGCGATATTGGAAAAAATCTTATCACGATAATCTTTTTCATATCAGTCGATACTGATATATATATATATATATATATATATATATATATATATATATATATATATCAAATCACTATTGCCTTTTTACTTGAGAAGTGAAGATATTAAAATGTACAAATTTTGTTATATTGTTTTTTATCCTCTGATTAATTTTCTATCAGAAGATAGACAAATGTACTATAGAACATTACACAACTGTATTTCAAATAAATTAAACACACACACACACACACACACATATATATATATATATATATATATATATATATGGGGCAGTATTAGTATGAACAGTATTCACACACAGACACTGTGTTAAGCAGGCACTTAAAGCACAAACATCCCGTAGAGCTTCATCAACACAGCAGCAGGACAGCACCTGTTTACCTGTTTATCTTATCTTATAGATTATTTATAGATTATTAACACGTGTATCATGTTTATTTCAGTAGTAGTTTAACATTTTCTGTTATTTTCTCTTATTTTGTACTCACTGCTCGACTGTGACGCCTGCAGTAACCAGATTACTAGAACGTGGGTTAAGCTGCTGCTACGTCTACACTCTGCACTGTGAGCTTCATCCAAACATGAAATAGCTGGAAAAAAAACGTGACCAGGCACATTACGTGATGCAAAACACTTAACGATAATTGCTGGATATTGTTATGAATTTAAATTATATGCAGTCGTGGGATAAAGGTCTTTTGACCAGACGGTCGCCGGTTTGAGCCCCTGGACCAACTGGCCACGACTGATGTGCCCTTGAGCAAGGTACCTGACCCCAAACTGCTGCCCGGGCACCAGAATCAGAATCAGAATCAGAAATACTTTATTGATCCCAGGGGGAAATTGCAGTTTTTACAGTAGCAGAAGAAGAATAAACACTCTAATAATAATTTACAACATAAAAGAAATTTGTAGTATGTACATATATATAAGTCTTATATTACAATAGAATAATAAAATGTAAAGAATAAAATATAAAGTGACTGTGTCTATAATATTAAGTACAGAATAGGGCCATGGATAGGGCTGCCCACTGCTCCAGGCATGTGTTCTCACTGCCCCCTAGTGTGTATTCGCGCGTGTGTGTATTTGTGGGTGTTTTACTGCACAGATTTGTTAAATGCAGGGTTAAATTCTGCTGTGTGCAAACACAATTGGCAAATAGTTGCTTATTCTAATTCAGTTCAATTCAGTTATTGCGATTTTCGATAATATTGTTTATTGGCGCAAGGCTAGATATGATCCACCCTTGATTATGCAATGCAGCCTGGATAAAAGGTGGTCTGTGTTATAGATGATTTTGTAATTGTTCTACACAAAGTAGCTTTTTCTCTTTGACAGTGTGAAGACTGGCAGCGTCATATGTGTCACCTGGAGGACCGAGATAATGGCAGATGACAAGGACGTACTGCGAGACGTTTGGTTCGGACGGATACCAACATGCTTCACGCTGTACCCAGACGAGGTCACGGAGAGGGAGGCGGAGCCATATTATGTGAGAATCCTAACAAATTAAAGTTTCACACTCAAGCATGCTAATATTGTGAAAGAGCAAATATGGAAAACCTTATTCCTGAGTTTTGTGTGGTGTGTATATATATATATATATATATATATATATACATACATATACATACATATACATATACATACACACACACACACAGACCAATTCCAAAAATTTTGAATATCATGAAATATTTCATTAATTTCCATAATTCTATTTAAAAAGTTAAACTTTCATAGATTATAGCTTCAGGGCCCACAATTTGAATGATTTAAATCATTTATATGTTTATTTGTTTATATGGAGAAATCAGCCCAAACCACTAGAATCACATCAAATCAATTAAAATACGATACTTTCAAAACGATATGTCAATCTTCTTTACTTGGTTGGGAATCCCTTTGCTTTAATCACTGCCTCGATCCGATGTGGCATTGAGGCAATCAGCCTGTGGCATTGGGAGTTATGGAAGCCCAGATTTCCTTAATGCTTGCTGTCAACTCTTCTTTGTTGTTGGATCTCTTGTTCCTCTTGAGAATGCCCCATAGATTCTCAGTGGGGTTTAGGTCCAGTGAGTTGGTTGGCCAGTCAAGCACTGTGATGGCATGGGCATCAAACCAGGCTTTGGTACTTCTGGTGGCTTGGGCAGGGGCCAGGGCCTGGAAGATGAACTCTGCATCTCCATACAGATCCTCAAAATGACTGACTGGGGATATTTCACACTGGACCTCAAGCAGTTTGGGTTCTGTTTCTCACCCGTCTTCCTCCAAACCCTTGGTTCTTGATTCCCGAATGAAAGGCACACTTTACTTTCATTGGAAAGAGGACCTTGGACCATTGGCCAACGGTCCAGCCCTTTTTCTTCTTGGCTCAGTTGAGATGCTTCCTACGTTGTTTAACTTTTTGAATGGATTTTTGGAAATTAATCAACTTTTCCATGATATTCTTATTTTCTGGAGTGGGTCTGTACAGTTCTGCACAGTTCATATATTGGTTTGAATGAATTGGTTTTTGGTTGGCTTTGTGGTGTGACAGAATCCTGGGTGATTAAATGTATCTGCCTATTGAGGCTATTTAGCCCCACCTATTCTGGACAACTTCTTGGGTAACAATACAGGGCAGCCAATTAGAACAAGCTCATTTGCATACAACAACTGGAAAGCAGTTTGGAAAATGGTCATGTAAAGATAAATTGAAGGACACCTCAGGAGAAAAAAATATTAAAATACTGCATCTGAGCCATTTAGTACTAAATTCATGGTCATGATTGATTGGTCAGTGCTGAATTTGTGATTGTTTGTGCCAAGTAATACTTATTATTGCTTCAGATTTATCTGCCATAATTGTTTGTGCTGCATTACATGTTGTTTTCTGTTTCTCTTTCTTTAGCTCCTCCTTCCAAGAGTCAGTTATCTGACGCTAGTGACCGACAAGGTCAAGAAGCACTTTTTGAAAGTTGTAAAGGCAGAGGATGTGGAGGAGATGTGGTTTGAATATGAAGGGACGCCTCTTAAGTGGTAAGTAGTCACAGAAAATCAAAGTTGTGCAACATTTTTAATAGGAATCAGCACAGATTCTACAACAGAAGTTCTATACTCGTAGGTCTGCTTGTGTTTTGAAGTCTGTCATTCATTAATCATAACACAACCAAAAACATTTAAATTTACACAGTATGAGCTCAAGATGTGACATGTTGTGTGTGTGCTTAATCCATTTTATGTGTTAAATATCTACAACACAAATATACCCATTTTATTTACAATCCAAAATATCTACAGCACAAATATATCCATTTTATTTACTATCCAAAATATCCTCAACACAAATATAACCATTTTATTTACAATCCAAAATATCTACAGCACAAATATATCCATTTTATTTACAATCCAAAATATCCTCAACACAAATATAACCATTTTATTTACAATCCAAAATATCTACAACACAAATATAACCATTTTATTTACAATCCAAACTGTCTACAACACAAATATAACCATTTTATTTACAATCCAAAATCTCTGTAACTAAAATATATCCATTTTATTTACAATACAAATTGTCTACAACACAAATATATACATTTTATTTACTATCCAAAATATCCTCAACACAAATATATCCATTTTATTTACTATCCAAACTGTCTACAACACAAATATATCCATTTTATTTACAATCCAAATTGTCTACAACACAAATATATACATTTTATTTACTATCCAAAATATCTACAACACAAATGTATCCATTTTATTTACTATCCAAAATATCTACAACACAAATGTATCCATTTTATTTACTATCCAAAATATCCTCAACACAAATATATCCATTTTATTTACAATCCAAAACTTCTACAACACAAATATATCCATTTTATTTACTATCCAAAACGTCTACAACACAAATATATCCATTTTATTTACAATCCAAAACGTCTACAACACAAATATATCCATTTTATTTACTATCCAAAACATCTACAACACAAATTTATCCATTTTATTTACTATCCAAAACGTCTACAACACAAATATATCCATTTTATTTACTATCCAAAACGTCTACAACACAAATATATCCATTTTATTTACTATCCAAAACGTCTACAACACAAATATATCCATTTTATTTACTATCCAAAACGTCTACAACACAAATATATCCATTTTATTTACTATCCAAAACATCTACAACACAAATTTATCCATTTTATTTACTATCCAAAACGTCTACAACACAAATATATCCATTTTATTTACTATCCAAAACGTCTACAACACAAATATATCCATTTTATTTACTATCCAAAACGTCTACAACACAAATATATCCATTTTATTTACTATCCAAAACATCTACAACACAAATATATCCATTTTATTTACAATCCAAAACGTCTACAACACAAATATATCCATTTTATTTACTATCCAAAATATCCTCAACACAAATATATCCATTTTATTTACTATCCAAACTGTCTACAACACAAATATATCCATTTTATTTACTATCCAAAACGTCTACAACACAAATTTATCCATTTTATTTACTATCCAAAACGTCTACAACACAAATATATCCATTTTATTTACTATCCAAAATATCCTCAACACAAATATATCCATTTTATTTACTATCCAAACTGTCTACAACACAAATATATCCATTTTATTTACAATCCAAATTGTCTACAACACAAATATATACATTTTATTTACTATCCAAAATATCTACAACACAAATGTATCCATTTTATTTACTATCCAAAATATCTACAACACAAATGTATCCATTTTATTTACTATCCAAAATATCCTCAACACAAATATATCCATTTTATTTACAATCCAAAATATCTACAGCACAAATATAACCATTTTATTTACAATCCAAAACGTCTACAACACAAATATATCCATTTTATTTACTATCCAAAATGTCTACAACACAAATATATCCATTTTATTTACAATCCAAAACGTCTACAACACAAATATATCCATTTTATTTACTATCCAAAACGTCTACAACATAAATTTATCCATTTTATTTACTATCCAAAACGTCTACAACACAAATATATCCATTTTATTTACTATCCAAAACGTCTACAACACAAATTTATCCATTTTATTTACTATCCAAAACGTCTACAACACAAATATATCCATTTTATTTACTATCCAAAACATCTACAACACAAATATATCCATTTTATTTACTATCCAAAACATCTACAACACAAATATATCCATTTTATTTACTATCCAAAACATCTACAACACAAATATATCCATTTTATTTACAATCCAAAACGTCTACAACACAAATATATCCATTTTATTTACAATCCAAACCTTTTACAATATAAGTATAACCATTATATTTACAATCCAAATTGTGTACAACACAAATATAACCATTTTTACAGTTTCCACAGTTAAATTTTTCAAATGTCTGTTTTATTCACACCATATTTGATGTGCCACTGCTGCAAGGTCCTAGATCATATTTTATTGGAATATTTAAAAATACAAATATTTGATAGGTGCAGCCGTGAAACATTGAGGAAATGCAATTCTTGCAAAGTAAATATTCAGAGCAGTTTGCTTTACAGTGCATGATTCACCATGTTCCAGTGTCACGGTACACCATGTTCTCCTTAGAAAGCCTGTAGTGTAATGCAAAAATACTTCCTATGTTTCTAGCCCTACACGCTGTTCCTCAGATCTACCACTAGGTGGCAGTGCAGGCTAAGGCATATGGCCTGGAGAAGCAGCTTGACCCTACAATAATGTTCTTTTGCACTTTTTTAAAGGCACTACCCAATCGGAGTGTTGTTTGACCTTCATGCCTCAAATACTGCTCTCCCCTGGAGTGTCACTGTGCACTTTAAGGTACGTGGACCAATTGCTCTAATTTGCTTACCATCATGCACGTCACCTCGGACCGCTGTAATAAAACAGGCTTTCTTTTGCAGGACTTTCCTGAAAGAGATTTACTTCACTGCCCTTCCAGCTCAGTGATAGAGGCCCATTTCATGTCCAGCATTAAAGAAGCAGATGCACTTAAGCACAAAGGCCAAGTGATCAACGACATGCAGAAGAAAGATCACAAGCAGTTGTGGATGGGCCTGCAGAATGGTATGTCACCTGACTGCTGGGATTCACTCAGGAGTTGGTGTCACCCCACAGTATCTATTTGTTGTGGAAATGTGTTATGTAAGGCTCAATTTGGGGTTATTTTAAAAGAAAATAATGAAAAGATAACAGTCCAACCAAAACAAAACATGATAACAAGCTCTAAGTATATCAGTATATCAGTTACGTCTCTAAAGGCAAGATTTTCATAGTTTTAGCAAAATTTATTGGAGATGTAAACAAAGTCATTTAGAGTGGTGTGATGTGAAAAGAAAATTGTTGAAAAATTTACCTGGTGTTGATGGGAACCAGGCGTCAAAATGTCTACAACACAGATATAACCAATTTATTTACAATCCAAACCTTGTACAACACAATTGTAACCATTTTATTTGCAATCCATACTGTAACATAAATATAACCATTTTATTTACAATCCAAAATGTCTACAACACACAAATATCCATTTTATTTACAATCCAAAATATCTACAACACAAATATAACCATTTTATTTACAATCCAAAATGTCTACAACACAAATATAACCATTTTATTTACAATCCAAATTGTCTACAGCACAAATATAACCATTTTATTTACAAAACAAAATGTCTACAACACAAATATATACATTTTATTTACTATCCAAATTGTCTACAACACAAATATAACCATTTTATTTACAAAACAAAATATCTACAACACAAATATAACCATTTTATTTACAGTCCAAAATATCTGCAACACAAGTATATCCATTTTATTTACAATCCAAATTGTCTATAACACAAATATATCCATTTTATTTACAAAACAAAATGTCTAAAACACAAATACATCCATTTTATTTACTATCCAAAATGTCTACAACACAAATATATCCATTTTATTCACAATCCAAATTGTCTATAACACAAATATAACCATTTTATTTACAAAACAAAATGTCTACAACACAAATATAACCAATTTATTTACAATCCAAAATATCTACAACACAAATATATCCATTTTATTTACAAAACAAATTGTCTACAACACAAATATAACCATTTTATTTACAAAACAAAATATCTACAACAGAAATATATCCATTTTATTTACAATCCAAATTGTCTACAACACAAATATAACCATTTTATTTACAATCCAAAATATCTACAACACAAGTATATCCATTTTATTTACAAAACAAATTGTATACAACACAAATATAACCATTTTATTTACAATCTAAAATGTCTAAAACACAAACATATCCATTTTATTTACAATCCAAAATGTCTACAATGCAAATATAACCATTTTATTTACAATCCAAAATGTCTACAATGCAAATATAACCATTTTATTTACAATCCAAACTGTCTACAACACAAATATAACCATTTTACTTACAATCCAAACTGTCTACAACACAAATATATCCATTTTATTTACAATCCAAACTGTCTACAACACACATTTAACCATTTCATTTGCAGTCCAAAATGTCTAGTGAACCTACAAAACCTACTGTTTTATGCTTTTTAAAATTCAGCCAAACACCATCTATTGTAAAATTAGACAGAGAATTCTGTTGATTTTGAATCTTGAGTGCTTTGATGTGAAATGCTCTATTGTACCAACCCAGAGTAGAAGTCACCATTTCTACAATGCAAATATGGTCATTTTGTTTACAATCCAAAACCACTAGTGAACCTGCGTGTGCCTAATGAGTTTATGACTGTAATGTTGATGACAGAGATGATGATGGAATACTGGAAAAATAGGTGTTTGGTTTCGTTTACCGTGAATAGATTCAAGAAACAACATTTTTTCAGGTAAACTCTCATGAAACAGTGTATTTATAACCACTTTGTGTGGTAACTTTCTAGCGTTTGAAGACCTTGAACCTTTCGGATATCTGGTTTCAGAGCATTTCGGCACCACTTCGAACGACTTGAACGCATCTAAATTATGTAATTATGCAGAATTCGTTGGCGTTTCCGTTTAAACATCATCTAATACTGTAACATATTTAGAAATTGGGATCTCTTCGCACCTCAAGGTTTGAGATGACTGCGCCGACGTTAACATCGGCGACAGCAGATAAACGTCAACAGCTGTAGTCCGCCTATTGTTAGCAGGTTTGTTGGCTGTATGCCAGCTGATAAAGCTGCAGAGGTTGTAGGCACAGTCTGCACACAGCGGTGCTCTTTGGTGCAGAGAATGTTTTTAAGAGTGAAACAAGGAAACCAGAAGGCGTGCGCAGCCGAAACCCAAATGTGAGAGTGAGGCAGCTGAAGGAGGACGCTAGCGAGAAAGCAGAAAAGCCTGAGTTTCTAATTAAAGGTGAAAATGAAAAGCTGTGGAGAGAAGACGAGCGAGAGGTTTGAATACAGAGTTTCACAATCCAACTGTCTTCATAACAGACAGCAGGGCCCCAAACAACCTGCGGTGACCTTGCGCCTCTCCAAGGGCGTCGATCGGGGTGGGGGAGCCAAAGAAAAGAGAGAAAGTAACAGCTCCCAGCCCCGAATGTTGACACGTTTGCGAAGCCGAGAATCCTGCAGCCGCGATCTTGCCGCAGAAATCTCAGAGCAGCTCGTTCTAAGCTGATCCACTTCCTGAGCTCGCCAGCCACAAACGTTAAAGAAGTCAGTGTTTGTTGAAGATGCGTCTCAAGCTGTAATGGAATTTGATGTCCCAGTAATTAGCACCACAGGGTGTTGTCAGTGTGAAGAGTATCAATAGGGTGAGCATTACAAGAAATAAGAAGCAAAGTTTTTTTTGACATTTGGGTCAAATGCTTTCCACTGCGGAGCGTTCCATTACTGGAGTTTACTAGAGTGAGAGCCGAGCTGACAGTAAAATAGCTCACGTCAGTTTATCTTCACACTGATCTGATTTGGTGCTGTTCTTGAAAGTGGCTATATTTATATGCCGAGTGATCATGAGCTGAAATTTCATCACTTTATAGACATAAGACCTGAAGTTTATCAGATTAAATAATAAGCTATCTAGCTGACGATGCCTGGCTTCTCTGAGCTGGTGACAGAAACCACTCAAATTCAAATGAACGAATGTTACTCATTGCTAGAGGTGGTGGGTATTGTGAAATTTGATCGTCATCACTACCAACAGCATGGGTTTTGGGTAGAGACGGACTGATCAGCGTTTTTTACGATCGCCGATCACCTTTCACCACGATCGGCCAATAGCTGATACCTATTGAGGGCGGGGCTATATGCCACGGCAGGGCTACATGTAGTTATAGGCACAAGCAAGTCATGAAACGTGATCTAAACTGGTTTATTACTATTTTTAACGAGCTCATATGAATATTTTTAAACAAAATTAACAGAAAATAAACAAAGTAAATCAAACAAATATCACCAATACTGTAATCATTACATTTAGACCCTTAATTTAAAATGAAAAAAGTTAATTAAATAAATACAGTAAAAACTGCAGTCATTAAACTCAGACTCTGTTATTTTAAACTAAATCTGTAATCATTAAATGTAGAATATTGAATTGTTGCTGCTGTTCTGTTCGTACCGGTCAGATCTGGTCTGTATGGTGTTCTGGGTTGTTTGTTTTGTGCTAGCTGTGCGTGCTAGCTCTGCTGTTTACTGATACTCACTGTATTCAGCTGCGTGCAGTGCTGTATCAGATGCGTCACATACGGTAAATAACTGCCAGACGGACGACATGATTTCTATCAGCTCATGCTTTTCTCGCGAAGCCGCTGCTTTAGTCAGTCTGTGGAAAATAAAAGGCTATGTATTTCCACCTAGTGGTTCAGATAGGAATTGCAGGGACATGCCCAGAGCGGGTTTCAGGGAGGGCTTCTCTTCCTGGATCTACTCTAGCTGGAAATACAGAAAATAGGCTCATTTGTTTAACGTCATCGATCGGCTCTCTGGATCGACTAAATTGGAGAAATATCGGCCGATCACATATTTTGATGATGGTCGATCGATCCTTCCATCTCTAGTTTTAGGGAACATCGTGCATATTGTGACGGTCACTTTAAGTGCCTTAGACTAAGCGCAGGCGCACTACAGTGTAATGCTCAGACTGGAAAGAGAGTAGAGATGCCGACAGGTATGCATGTATGGTGGTTAGCTCTAGGTTGTAGCCTGTACGTTCTGCCTACTGATGTTATCCTGCCGGCCCAATAAATGGTCTCCATTGCACCGCATATGTGTTCCCTCTGGAGGACAGGGCAAGTACCTAACCACCCAGTAGCATCTCTACCCTCAGGAGTGTTCGCCCCACTAAGCATCCATTACAATGTCATGGCTGCTGGTTTCAGTAAAAAGAGATCGTAGTTTGGCCTGCTTAACTGGGCTGAGGGTAGGGCTGGACGATGAGATGATGTTATCGTGACACAGTATGTTTCATAATATGAATTTCTGGCCGCATCAGTAATACTGTTAATACTATAAAAATAATAAAAAATAATCGTTAGATCAATCGATTATGAAATTAATCGTTAGGTGCAGCCTTACTAACCATACTAACCCTAGATTTCAGACACCCCCATCGTGTACTTCTCTTCTACATGTATATGTACATGTACATGTATGCCTCTATTTGAGGACAGTGCCCACCCCGACTCACCACTGCCCTCTAATGTTGTTTTTGGACCGGTCAGAAGTTTGACATGGCTCGTTTAATGCACGCTAACTTGTGTTTCTTTGTTTATGTTTTTAAAAGATGAACAATGGTGGGTAATATTTGCTGTCAGCTCACAAAAATTGAGATGAGATAATTATGTAGTAGTTGTGATGCGTGTATAAATGGTTACGAATGAATGATGTACATATTTATGTTACTTATTTGATGCAAATGTTTCTTTTCTGCAGATAAGTTTGACCAGTTCTGGGCCATGAACCGTAAACTGATGGAGTATCCGACCGAAGAGGGTGGTTTTCGCTATATTCCTTTCAGGATATATCAGGTACTGGAAGCTGTCACTATTCATTTAACACTGAATAGGCTCTATAACATGCAGGCTATGAATGTCAAGACATTAACGTTGATTTACAGTGACTGCTGTAAAGATCCGCTGTGGTACGTGATGTACCAGCAGGTGGGGTTGTAGTCAGTATTTAGTTCTCTTGTCATGAATGAACAACGCTCGCGGAGGGGAAGAAGAAAATCTGCTCATGTTGGGTTAGTCTGAATAGCACAGATTAGATACTTTTACAGATAATAATCATTGTTATTGGAGTAGTGTGTTGCAGTGAAGAACGTCAGTCTGTCTGGTCACCGAGGTTTTAAAAATATCTTGCTGTTTTTATTTACACTAGCATATTTGGTGCACAACGTATTTTAAGAGCTTACTGCATACTGATCTCATAGAAGTACTTAAATCAATAAAATAATAATAAGTATCTATATTTTAAGACTACTTTTATGTATTTTTGTTATATATTTACATGTTTGTTTTATTCAGTAATAGTTCTTACTTGCTGTTGCAGAAGTGCTTTTGTATTAAAACATCGTCAGAGATGACTAAAAATTAAAACCTGGTAATTAAAACACTTCCTGGCCAAACGACATGTTTAGTTCACTCTCCTAAGAAAAAGAAGTTAACTCACTCCTGTCTTAATAGAAAATCTGATGTGGCTGATGCAGTTATGGCACATTCATATTATAATTATATGATTATATTTTTTCCAATATGAGAAATGTCCTGTGTCCTGTTTTAGTTTGTTTAATTTAGATATCTTTTCTTATATACATATTTTATATGTCTATATATATTAACAACTTAAAGCTAAACAACTAAAATCAACTAAACTAAACAGAATCTTTGACATACTGTGTATGTCAAAGATAGTAAAAGTTATGTGCTTTTTAGTGGTAATGATCATGTTGAAACACAAAACTATATGGATATTAATTTTACTGAAATTGCATGCAGTCATTTTAGAATCATTCACAGCTCTATTAATTTAAAAATGTCTTATGCTTGTTTTTGTGCTAATTGTTCATTATTATGAATTATAACTTGCACGTTATTAGTGTAATAGTCATTTTATGTGCTACCTTAGTAGTCTTGAATTATGAAAACTTTAATTATAAACATTTTAATGGAAAACAGAGAAAACTGTTTATTTACTTTACTTTAAATGTATTCTGTATTTTTGAATTGAATGAAAAACTGAATTTCTTTGTGTGAAATTTTGTGTTAACATAAAAGCTAAAGTATACAAAGTACTGTTTTTATAAAATACTTTTTAAAGTAGTAGAATCTTTTAAACCTTTTTTGTGTGCGTGACTAGCCAGCAGATAGGTTGGGTTCTTAAAAATTTCATAACAGATACAGAGTAAGTTCTGCTAACCGGTGAGTGTTTGATTGTGAAACCCGTGTTCAAGTTTATTTCAGGCTCGGCTTTATGAGAAAGTGTGCCATTTGCACAACATGAAACACTGATGCAGTCAGTACGTAATGCGTTTGGTAAACTTCCTGTTTATCAATTAGGGACTTTGCAGCAACTTTTGGTATTTAATTAGAACAAGATTAAAAAAGAGATACAGTCTAGCTACACTGTCTCTAACAATAACATAATTATGATCTACTATCCAGTTGTCATGTTAATGAGTGTTCAGTCATATTGTAACTTAAAAATATGTAGATGAAATGTTATAAACTAAACAGTAAAGTATGACACGAAGGACAGTTTTTGCTTTTTTTGCTGAAAGATCAGGAGACTTCCATCAGGAGATTTTGTCACTGCTTTTTGATTATAAACATTCTAAATAATAGTCATTAAAAGTTAATTCACAATTCTACATAGCTTATTTTTTATGGAATTAGCTACAGTCGTTGTTGAAAATCTCTTAATTTGTACAGTTTCTACAAACTGATTAGCTTAATTTTAGAATTATGTCATGAATGTATCCTCAACGAAAGTTAAGTTACCATAGAATCTGCCAGAAACCAATGATCTAGAACATACGTATAGCTATATGGCCAAGGTTTGGGGGACCCAGTCAAATGACACATTGTTGTTTTTCCAATTGAGAATAAGTAAAAATAATTTCTATGGAGAACACACTTCTGCACATTTTAATATACAGTTTACTGTTTATTTGCTGAATTTAACCTAAAAAACATAAACCTGGTCTGTGCAGAAGTTTAGTATAAGGCATAATTTAGTATTGTATGTTTTCCCGCAGTATGTTAAACTCTTAAAAAATAATTAAATAATTGTGCTCTAAAATCTGCAGAAAATGTCACGTTAAGATTTGTTTCTGTAAATTAAATTTTGGCTGTTCCATTGACTTAAATCAAAAAGTGTGTGTGGGTGTGCATTAGGCGTGTGCCATATAATAGTGTACACAATAATATCGGCAACATTTTGAAATATGGTGAAGGATATTAAACTCTGAAATATCGTGCCATATCACCCATCCCTAATTATCACATCAGGTACTACTTTTACTGTTTTTAGCAAAAGAAAAACATAGAAAGAAACATTTTTCTTCACACTTTTCTCATTTCCCATTTATATCTACTAGAGACAGATTTTATCTGTGCAGTATCATTCACTTTAATAATAAAATGTATTTTTCATTTTGTTGCAGTAGTGAATTCTTGAAATATTTGTTTAAAATTCAATGTTTTGTCATATCGTCAAAAATATCGTTATCGCAACAATACCATGAAATATTGTGATATTATTGTAGAGCCATATCGCCCACCACTAGTGTGTGTGTGTGTGTGTGTGTGTGTTTGTGTGTGTGTATATATATATATATATATATATATATATATATATATATATATATATATACACATACACATACACACACGTGTGTGTGTGTATGTATGTATATGTGGGTTTGTTTGTTTGTATATCAATTCCAGAAAGGGAAAATTGGACTGTAGAGTGCACTAAATGGAGTTTGCCAAAACCAGTAGGGCATGCCTGGGGCATTTACTCGGTTATGATTGAGATGGTTGAGGAAGTTGACTAAGCCATTTAGGCCAGACGTGTATAGGCCTTTTTAGAAATCATGACTAATAATATTGGTAATAGTTCATTACACTTTTTATTATTGCGCTCATTAAAGTGGTGTTACAAAATACTTTATTGATGCATATTCCTAGTAAATGTGTTCTGTGATTGATTAATAGGAAAACGGATATATAGTTTTTTTGCTAGTTGTCATATGAAGTTCAGAGACTTGAGACAACTTCCCGTTATGGTTTTATGGTTTGCTGGCTGTTTTGAGCAGAAAGAACACGGATGTGTCTCAAACCAGCCTTTAAATTTGTACATAACAGTCTTTGGAAAGAAAGTGGGTGATTTGATTAGGTCACAAAGGGACCAGGTTTCCTGGAACGTTGGGATATTTAATCCTTCTGGAAAACCTGTGACGTCACATGTAAACAACGTGCATGCTCAACCTCAGTAGCATAGCAAGTCAGCTGCTGACTGGCCGGCTGCCTGTTTTTGTAAACAAGGAGCGAATAACAGCTCATGGAATTTGGACTTATACTAAATTATCTCAAAGACTCTAAATCAAAAAGGCCAAGCTCATTTCATAGAAATACATGTTTTCTTATTCAGCCAATGAGAGAATGTTTCTTTTTATATTTAACTGTAAATAAATAAAATATATGAATAAAATATAAGCCAGTATTAATGCCTTGCAGTTACCATTAACTGCAGTGCAGTCGTACCAGCGCAGTTACAAACTATTTAGGTGTAATAGCCAATAGTGGACGGGAAGGAAGGAAGAAAACCTGCTAAAATATGATGTGCATGCACCGCTGCAAGTCATCACCTTTATTTACATAGCGCTGTTCACATGCTTAGAGACGCCTTACAATCAAAGTAACAAAATGCATAATCCAATAACACACAATACACAGTTCCCACAGCTACGGGTATTCCCCAGACCGTGATATACAGTCACGTAGTAAGTCTAGAAAGAGTCTAGTCTAACTGCGGGAAAGATGTCACTCCTCGACTGCAGTGCGTCACACTGGCGGCCAGCCCGGAAAGCCTTGAAGGCCAGAAATGTCCTTGGCCGTGAAGTGGTAGCAGTTTTATTTAGCTGGACGCCACCAGTCCAGGCAGTTTCATAGCTGCAGTGCAGTGTGACCCAAGCATCTGGCCCGGGCAGCCACGTAGCTGGGATGTAGCGTCACCTAGACAGCTGGTCCAAAAGACCTCGTAACTCTGGAATAGTGCCGCTAAGCTAAGCTCTACCGGTCCAGGCTGCCCCATAGCTGCATTGTAATCATCCCAGCAGCAAGCACGTTCAGCCACGTAGCTGCGATGAAGCTTCTAACCTGTGTAGGCAGCCTTATTGCCGTGATACACCGCAGTATCGGCTGCATCGTAGCCTGCATAATGTAGCATTGCTCAACCGCTGGCCCAAGAAGCCTCTGAGCCGCGGGTGGAGAAACTGGACAAATGCTGTCGGCCAGCATAGAAGCATCAAGATATACACACAAACGATACAAAATAAACCTTGTAAGACCTAAAATATTTAAATTATGGCAAGAGTTTGCAAGAGTTTGCAAGAGTTTGCAAGAATTTGCAAGAGGTTATGTATTAATGGGGCACATACAGGCACATAAACAAAGGTCTGACTTGATGTTTAAGGCGTTAAATGTGAAATTAACATTATACTGATGAAGATATAGTAGTTAATAATAGTAAATAAGTCACCCTTAGTTTGCTGTTCTTGTGCTCAGCCCTCTACAAATGTTTCTATGTTTTGCCACTTCCAAAGACAAAGTTTAGGACCCTCCTACTTGTTGTAGGGGCCGTCATTGGTCTCTTTTGTTTTACAGATTATGTAAAAAAAAAATAATAATAATTAAAAAAGCTTGGGTTCTTGACAACAGCTTTTGAATAGTATTTTGTGTGTATATGTATATATGTATATAGAGATAGATAGATAGATAGATAGATAGATAGATAGATAGATAGTTTAGTCCTGAGGTTTGCAGACAAGTTGGAACAGACAAAATGCCTCAGTTTTGACCCAAAGCTTCTGCCACATGTTGTTCTGAAGGATATCCAGTTGTCGTTGTTGTTTTACTGCTTCTTCTTCTCATTCTTCTTCTCATTCTTCATCATCTCAGGTGTCCTATATTTAGTCTTAACTGTCCTTATTTAGATGTACTTAGTTGTTCAGTGTTCTGGAGTCCATAAAAGTGTGTCGTGATGTTAGTTAGCTTTGGCTTTGGGTTTTCATTTTTAGCAGCATCGCAATTAATGGCGGGCAGTATGACAGTCTGTTAGCACTGAGTCACTTAATTTAGTCCATACAAAGCAAGGGGCCAATTTGAGACACACCCCAAGTCTTTTCACTGCCCGCGCGGTTCGGGGAAAGGCTAACAATGCCTCGTTGCCATGTGGTCCCCTGCCAGCTTAGGTGTCAGGCGAACTGAAAAGAAAGTGTCGGCGTTCCAGAGTATCGCGCTCTTCATCAGTATTAATGGGCCTTTTCAATGGTGCCGGCCTCAATAATTGATGGCGGCATTTAAAAATGCATCGAAGTAGCTGTCACTTATCGCACTCTCTCTGCTCCGGCTCTGGGGCTAATCGCACGCGAGTGGCCGCTTCCTGCGCGGTGAGTCAGCTTTTCTGGTAAACCGATCGGGCGGCCAAGCATACTGAGCCACCTTCGCTTCCTGGAGCCTGGCGGTGTTAGTTACAGCTTCAACACCTGAGCAGCCCATGTCACCGGTTTCCTTTTCACAGCTTCGCCAACGGCCTCTATTGTTGCCAGGCCGCTTGTTTGTCACCCAGGAGCCTGATCCGGGAGAATCAGACATGGTCGGTCGCTGACCGCATGCGAAACCGGGTGAAAAACTGGACCTTGTCCAACATTCGACACCTCGCGCCCATCACACGCCGGGGCTATTTACGGTCAGTCTTCTCCATTTCGCATTGAACGCCGCTCGCAGGCAGATAGGTGGGCTGCTGTTTGGCACAGCTGCCAGAGCTGCAATACTTTTGGACAGTAGTGGTTTTGTAATCTGTTACCGTTACTCAATAACTTCATGCAGCCGCCCCACTGTCTTCTCTGTGTTCTCGTGATGATATTTGTCTATGAAACATAATTTAGAAACTGCACTTGCATCAGCATCTGTTTCACCGTACAAGCTCTTTCTTTTTTTTTTTTCTTCAAAGTTTGTTTTCCAACATGCGGTAAATCAAGCCCCGAGCAGCGTTAGGCAGTGTTTAGTCATTGTAGTGTGGAGCTGGATAATTGCGGGGATCCCCGTCTTCCCGCTCAGCCGGCGCGTGGGGGCGGATATGGCACATCTGCATTATGTGAATCCACTAATAGTTGATCTTTTACCCTATGACTATGAATTACGGCTCATGTACAGGCAGTGCCGGGTCATGTTAGTGCCATGAGATTCTCTGTTTTGGAAAGTAAACAAGTCCAGCAACTGCTGTTAGGATCTAAACAGTGAAGGTGGTTGGCTAATGTGAGTGAATTAGTTCTGGAATTCAACGTCAAGATATTTTCTAGGTTTACCACAGTATCATTCATTCATCCATTCATTTATTTTCCCTTAATCCAGCACCACAAGTATCAGGTGATTTCAATTACATATACACTACCGGTCAAAAGTTTTAGAACTGTTCTAAAGCGTTTGTCTGGTAGTGTATCTAAAACGTTTGTCTGGTAGTGTATCTAAAACGTTTGTCTGGTAGTGTATCTAAAACGTTTGTCTGGTAGTGTTCTAAAGC
>CM038723.1:7383053-7610553 GCA_021613375.1 Megaleporinus macrocephalus
TTCTGTGATTTGGTTCTGGTATTTATGCAGAGCTATATATATATATATATATAATATATATATATATATATATATATATATATATATATATATATATATATATATATATATAATGAATAAAATATGTAGGAGAGCAGCAGATAATTGCTAAAAACATATTGGCAACAGACAGACACTTGAGTTTGACCCACAGTGCAAACATTTTTTTTTGTAAATTTATTTTGTTTTTGGACACTTTTTTTTAAGAAACGGACTCACAAGAATGGTCCCAAATTGTTGAGAATAAAATCCTTTTCTGTTAACCTTCACTTAAAGGTAATAAGGTTTACTTTTTTATTTTATTTAAATTCATTTTAATAAAAAGGTTTTGAGTAGGGCTGTGTATTGGCAAGAACTTACATAGGGTAATACAGCGGTCTTGATTCAATATATCACGATATTGCAAGCAGAGTAATATATTGCGATTTTTCAAATCCTGCTATTAAGATACACCACTGTATGGACAGGTTTGCTGATGCTTACAATAGCATTGCGTCTTTGTGCTGCTTGTTAATGTTGGAGTGGAGCTGAAAATGGATTTCAACACTGCCATCTAGTGGTCAGAGGTTTAAACTAACACACAATGATTCACTGTCTGCCAGGAATCTGTGTATCGATACTGTGTTTTTTAAAATATCCCGATATTCAATATTTTCACCTCTAGTTTTAAGATTATAGGGCGACATTGAGGATGTATTATCAGGATATTTCCTTATAATCTGGGAGGTATTTGGGTACTTATGTATGAATTTTACTCGTTCAGTGTTACTCCTTGTATACTTATCCATCCATTTTTAATACTAAATACTAGGGGTGTGTTTTAAAAATCGATTTTTTCGATTCAAATCAATCTTCATTTGAATAATTCGATATCGGTTCGCATAAACACGAGATCGATCTTTAAAATTAGCATTCCAGCCCCCCCCCTGCTCGCCCCCCAGTCTCACGTGATCAGCTATTGTTTTTCGCGCAACGAGATATGGCTGGGGCCGCACATCAGTTAAGCATGGCTTAGGGCGATATTGAGAATGTATTATTGGGATATTTCCTATACAATCTGTGATATTGGAATTTTATCCATCCATTTTCAATACTAAATGCTATGTAACGCAATAAGGAGACAGAAAAGCTGGAGGTGGTGCCATGTTTACATATTTAAGCGAAAGAGGAGAGCCGGAGAACCAGCTGTAGCATTCTGTAGCCCAGTCGTGGGCTGGAGGTTAGGGAATCAGCCGTGTGACCAGAAGTAAACAAAACACACAATGATTTACTGTCTGCCAGCAATTTGTGTATCGATACTGTGTTTTTGAGAATCGATACAGTATCACTAAACATAATATCCTGATATTCGATCTTTCAATATTTTCTTACACCCCCACTCAGGATGCACGGTCTAACAGACGCAGACACCGAGCAGCGGTAATGCTGATAAGTGGTCAGCCGTGTGGCACCATACTTTTCCCATATACTTACATGTGCTTCAGGGAAAGGCTTTGATGTCGACAAAGCCACGAGAATGACTTACTACAGCGCGCTGGGTTTATTTAGCCGGGGGATTCCCGTGAAAAGAAAGGGAAAAACAAAAAAAAAAGAAAAGAAGAAGAAGCAGCAGCAGCAGCAGCAAGACCGGGCCAAGAATGCTCTTTGCCCACCAAGGCTAACATCAACATCTCCTGTTAATTAGCATCTGGCCTCAGACACAAAAGAGCACTCTGTTCATTGGCTGTGCACAATTAGAGTGGATAAGCAGAGACACGCAGCGGTGTGCGTGCTGTCTCCCCTACGCTTTCCACAGTGAGATTTCGAAACGCCGCTGAGCCCATCTTTTGAGAAATCCCCGCGCTCAGCTTTAGAAGTCAGCAGAGTAAAAGATAATTTTTTTTTTTTTAATTTCTTTTTACATTTTTTTTTTTTTTTGGAAATCTTCTTCTAAGAGGTCTTGCGGTGGTATTATTTCAAATAAATGAATTGCTCAAAAAAAAAGCCCCCGCCCATCAAACCTTCACATCAGCCCACGCTGTTAGTGGGGAAACCTACAGCTGGCCCACCCACCTATCCACATGCGGTATCACTACTGAGCGCTGCTTCATCAGAGAACGCTCTGAGAGCGCCTTTTCTCAGATGAGGCTGCATTTGTGTGTGTGAGTGTGTGAGAGAGAGACAGTGTGTGTGTGTGTGCGGCAGATTCGGGGCATTCCATTTCACTACTCAGAGAGTGTTTTCAACCAGCGCCTCAGACCATAGCTGTGGAAAGGGGTCAGAGGAATCACGGCCCGAGCACTTCGACAAGTCATCGGAACAATCAAGTCAGATTTATTCGGAACCTCAGAGCAGCCGGAGCTACGCCTCCGTGCTTCTCGTATGACCCGACTTTTTGGCCTGCGCGCCCGTGTAATTGGCCAGAAGTGAGCAGTTGCGGTTTGAATAAATAAAGTGCTGGCCACGCTTCAGCAAGAACACTTAATGTTGGGAATCTCGCTGCCGCGGCGCTCGACCGCTGTGTAAGCTGTGTGCTCGTCGTCAGCGACCTCAAAGGACCCGAAGCCAGCCTACGAGTTCTCTTCTGCTGAGAGCTGTCTTTTCCCCTAGATTTCATGGTTAGCACTTCTGTAGAATGAGGAGGCTGCCCAACAGGCTTCTAGGAAATCTTACATCTCCCAGTCACAGCACTTTTCCACCGGAATGTTCTCTCCCCCTGACAAAGTGACCGGTTTTTCCAAAACGTCCTGGCAACTGATAGCATGTGGCACAGCTTAGATTTGATCTGATCTGCTTCTGTGTATGTAGACGTTGGCCTACAGGGGCCTGCTTGTATTTGAACCAAACTTTTTAAAGTCTCAGATTAAAAGTGACCACAATCATTTATTATTAATAATAATAATAATAATAATAATAATAATAATGGACTTTGGTGATAGTTTTAATCATTGTGTAATGTAATCACAATACCTTTTAATACTTGTGTTACTCTTACTCTGTATAAATTGTCACATGTTCATAGGGCTTCAACTAAAGTCATGGTCAACCCTATGGCAAGAATTAAAGTCTCAGATTAAATGTGACCACAATAGTATATCATTATTATTATTATTTTTATTATTATTATTACTAATAATAATAGTAATAATAGTAATAATAAAAGTAATAATAATTAATAATAATAATTATTATTAATAATAATAATAATAATAGTGATGATGATGATGATAATAATAATAATAAATAATAATATTAATAATATTAATAATAATAATAGTGATGATGATAATATTAATAATAATGGACTTTGGTGATAGTTTTAATCATTGTGTAATGTAATCACAATACCTTTAATACTTGTGTTACTCTTACTCTGTATAAATTGTCACATGTTCATAGGGCTTCAACTAAAGTCATGGTCAACCCTATGGCAAGAATTAAAGTCTCAGATTAAATGTGACCACAATAGTATATCATTATTATTATTATTTTTATTATTATTATTACTAATAATAATAGTAATAATAGTAATAATAAAAGTAATAATAATTAATAATAATAATTATTATTAATAATAATAATAATAGTGATGATGATGATGATAATAATAATAATAATAATTAATAATATTAATAATAATAATAGTGATGATGATAATATTAATAATAATGGACTTTGGTGATAGTTTAATCATTGTGTAATGTAATCACAATACCTTTAATACTTGTGTTACTCTTACTCTGTATAAATTGTCACATGTTCATAGGGCTTCAACTAAAGTTATGGTCAACCCTATGGCAAAAATTAAAGTCTCAGATTAAATGTGACCACAATAGTTTATTATTATTATTATTACTATTATTATTATTATTATTATTAATAATAATAATAATAATACTAATAATAATAATAATAATAATAATAATACATATTAAAATAATATTTAAAAAACGATACTGGACATTGGTAATAGTTTTAATCATTGTGTAATGTAATCACAATGCCTATAATACTTTTGTTACTCTTACTCTGTATATACTGTCACATGACTTCATGGGGCTCAACTGAAATCAAGGTCAATTATATGGCAAGAATTAAAGTCTCAGATTAAATGTGACCACAATAGTATATCATTATTATTATTATTTTTATTATTATTAATATTAATAATAATAATAACAGTAATAATAATTAAACAAGTAAATTAATTATTTTTATTTTACATTATTTCATCTTATTTCAGGTGCTATTGTTTGGCAGGTGAGCTGATGATACCCCCGATATGCTCTGGAAAGCACAGTATTTTTTACAGTACATCAGTAGCTGTATGTCTCATTACAGAGAGATCATCCTAGTTTAAATAAAAAATAAATTAACATTTTAATGAATATTATCTTTTAAATGTTCTGCTAATTCCAGCTTATTTAAGTAAATATTGTGTATTTTCACCATATCTCACATTCCTACCACGTGTTAACCTTCCTAACAAGTTGTCAATGTAAGATTGCATAACTCAACTAACGTTACTCTTAGTCTGTATGGACGGTTACATGAGTTCATAGGGCTCAACTGAAGTCAAGGTTAACCGTATGACAAGAATTAAATATCACAATCCTTTTTTTTAGTGTTAGTTTTTTCTGCCAAATTGGAACATATAAAGTAAAGCCACAATAAATCTAGTGGCTTTTATCTAGTGACTAATTATTAATTATTTTTATTTTATTAATTTTCTTGTGTTTCAATGAAGTTTGCAGTTGGGAAGTGCTTTTGTTTGGCAGATGTACTGATAATACTGATTTTTTTTTTTGATTTTTTTTGGGGGTTTTTTTTTGCTTTGCGTCAGTCATGAGTTTAACAGTATAGTTGAAATGGGACTGTGAATCAGTCTTGAAACATCAAAATAGTGAAACCTGCTTGCTCCCCTGTCGTTCTAACCTTATGTTTACTAATCAGGCCACATCCTCTTTGGTGGACAGTGTGAGAATACTTTAGCGAATGGTAATGAATTACATCACAGTATTTTTTACAGTACATCAGTAGCTGTATGTCTTAATACAGAGAGATCATAAACATCCTAGTTTAAATAAAAAATAAATTAACATTCAATGAATAGTATATTTTAAATGTTAGTGTGTTCTGCTAATTCCAGCTAATTAAAGTAAGTATTGTGTATTTTCGCCGTATCTCACATTCCTACCACATGTCTTAACATTCCTAATAAGTCGCAATGTAAGGTTTCATAACTCTGCATAACTCAACTAACGTTACTCTTACTCTGTATGGACGGTCACATGAGTTCATAGGGCTCAACTGAAGATCATCCATACAGCAAACAATGTAATATCACAATAGTTTTTATGGTGTTAGTTTTTTTTCACATCTGCCAAATTATAGCATATAAAGTAAAGTAAAAATTTGTTGTTCAGTCTTTGTGTGGCACTAATTTCAGTTAAACAGGACTTTTATTATTATTCATAATAATAATATTATTAATTATATTTATTTTACATTATTTCATCTTATTTCAGTTGTGACGTGCTATTGTTTGGCAGGTGTGCTGATGATACCCCCGATTTGCTCTGGAAAGCACATTATACCACTATAATCATGTTGTTCAGCCTAAACTGATGTTTCTTTTTCCTTCACGTCGGTTACGAGTTTAACAGTATAGTTGAAATGTGACTGTGAATCAGTCTTGAAACATCAAAATAGTGAAACCTGCTTGCTCCCCTGTCATTCTAGCCTTATGTTTACTTATCAGGCCACATCCTGTTTGGTGGACAGTGTGAGAATACTTTAGTAATGAATTACATCATAGTATTTTTACAGTACATCAGTAGCTGTATGTCTCATTACAGACAAAATAAGCATCCTAGTTTTAATTAAAAAAATAATTAACGTTTACTTAATAGTATATTTTAAGTGGTAGTGCTAGTTCCAGCTTATTAAACTAAATATTGTGTATTTTCACCATATCGCACATTCCCAGTGGTGAAGTAGTCAGTTTAAGGTATAACTTCTCTCAAGTGTTCTAGTATTATGAGCAGTTTGGGAAAGTTGGCTTAAATCCTCTGAATGTATCTCTAAGCTAACTAAAGGTTCTGTTACAGCGTTTTCTAATGTTCAGACCACCATTTTTAGATTTCCCACCAGTTATGGCAGGGCTTTCATAAAAAGTGCTGTTAAGCAATCCAGCTGTTACAGGGTCTTGGACTCTTTACAGCCAGATAAACAGAACTGCTGAAAAGGGTGAAACAGGCCAAGACTTAACGTCAGCGTGAAATGTGAATTCCCAGCGTAAGTCCTACGTGGTGGCAGTTCTTGGTATCCCGTTAAACAAGTGTAGGACAGGGTAGTACATAAGCTGGATATGTTTATTTATTTATGTGTTTATTTAAACTTTTAATTTCAGTTTAGCCTCATTTTTTATATACGCCTTCATAGTTTTTCTTAAGGAGAAGTGTGTTGTTTAGTTTTGTAGTTTTAATTTAGTTTGGTTTAGTGTCAGATTCCCTAAATATGACTTGTGATCTATTAGCAGAATAGTGGACTTTGCTCAGCTAACTTGCACAAAAATGGGATCACTAGTGCGCCATAAACTTCAATACACTGAAATCACAAAATTATTATTTTTTAAAATTTGTTTTTGTTGCAGATTTTGGAATTATTTTCTGCATTTTTGCTGACTTGTACTATATTTGTTGTTGCAGTCGACAGGTACATTTATGTCTATACTCTATAAAAAAAACTTTTATACATAAAACTAAAATAATAATAATCATAATTATATTATATTATATATAAATTATGAAAGTTAGTGTCCATCCTGTTTTAAATATTCTAGTTAATTAAAATTAAATCTAGTAGTTTAACAGACCTATAATATGTGTGTTTTATGCCCAGAAACTTATTCTAAGAAAAAAATTCTGAGTGAACCCCCACATTTTATTTCTGTAGTGTACTGGTATACTAATGGTGTTCATTACCAGTAACAGCCCTGATGACAAGCTGATGGAAGGAAACATGTTTTAATTGGTAATTGTTGGTTAAGGGGTATCTGAGACTTACTCACTTCCAGATTATCAAGCCTTAGCTATCAGCTCAGAGTTCCTCTAAATTTCAGTTCAGTTATGCCTCCACCAGAAGACTCCAGTAAACAAGGAAGAGAAACCTTCTGTAGTACTGAAGTCTTGTCAGTGCACTCCACTTACGGCTCTTGTAGATGATTGTGTCACCTGTTGAATGGTTTGGCTGTGTCCCCATAGAAGATACAGTGAAGGGAAGCTAATCCTGATGGTTGAGAGGAAGTGCGAGATACCAGCCACAGTGCTGTGAAGCCACCTGAGCTTGCTCCTCCATCAGTGCCATAAATAGAGTGCAGATGCCACAACATCCCCTGCGTTGAGAGCTGGTTTTAGGGCTTCCTGTTAAGGCTTTCAAGCCTTCCTGTTTTGGTTTAGAGTGCTGTCAATCTCACCAATGACTGACGCGAGTCAGCCATCAGTGGCATCTTCAGCACACGCTAGAAATCTGAATTCAAACCTTACCCTTACCCACCCACCTGAGGTGAGTGTGGGCTTCAGAATTCTCAGAAACCTGTTCGCAGACAGGCTGGATGGTAACGGTTTCATTTCTTACTAGTTTCAAGCTGAAGGTTACAGGTTTCAGGCTGTTCGGGCAAATCGGCTGCATAGAAAAGAAGCTTTGATGCTTGAATTGGTTCTGACCTGCTTTTGCAAACTGCACGCACATCACGTCATGTAAATGTTTTACATGCAACTAGCACAGGCCTGTGTTGTCGCGGTAACCCGTAGCTTTTCAGGCCTTGTCCTTTACGTTTAAGTTTAGTGTACAGAGATGCTTCTACCTATAAAGCGACATAAGCGGCTGCCTACGGTCCCACAGCCACCAAGTATGTATGTGTGTGTGTGTGTGTGTGTGTGTATGTATATATATATATATATATATATATATATATATATATATATATATATATATATATATATATATATATAATTATATAATGTGCGTGTATGTGTATATATACGGGCATCTAACTACACTCACGAGTGAGTGGCAGTCTTACCTATCCTCTACAGAGCTACTCTACAGCTATTGGTATTAAAGCATATATATAAAATACACACACCACTGCATTTATATATATATATATATATATATATATATATATATATATATATATATATATATATAAACGTAGTGGTGTGTGTATTTTATATATATATGCTTTAGCTGTTTTCTATTTTCATCCAATGGTTGTTTACATTGTTTGAAAATTTCTGGACGAATGGACCAATAGAAATACTCCAAAATAGCTTGGAAAATTCTGGTTCCATTGAATACATTAAAAAAGTAAAGTATGTTTTTGGTCTCTCCTGTGAAGTTGTAAACATACATACATACGTTATATATATATAACTATAACTCAGTTCCCCATAACCTACTGATTAGAAAATTAAATAGAAATAAAATGTAACTTTTTATTATATATAAAAGTATTTAAATATTTATCTAGGGCTTTTGTTTTTGGTTTGTTGCTGCTAAGGGTTAGTGTAGTGAGACGCCTGTGGGCGTCTTACCTAGCCTGTACAGAGCTACTCTACAGCCATGGTATTAAAGCACTGGGCAAATTCCCCCTCGCATCATAATGAGAATAACTAAGGGGGCGCACCCACCCTCGACAAGAGTGAGAGAGAGAGAATGAACCCAAGCTTCAGGGGACACGCACTCAGCCCTCATAAGCGTCTATTTCTTCTTTCTGTTGCAGATTACTAGGGCACTACTCGTAGCTGGGGTCAAATGTGTGTGTGTTTTTTTGTTTTTTTTCATTTATTTACTCTTTTTTTTGTGGGAATAAACAGAACGAGTGCATTTGTCTGCAAATTTGACTTATTTGTTGAGTTTAAACATGACAGTAAGTGTGGCTGTACGTTTGCATAGGCCCTAATTAATATATTTTATCTTTCTTCAATTTGTTAGCGAATAATTTGAGTAGCTGGTGTCCAGTATTGGATGTGTGCCTATTCTCACTCCTGGAGCAGCACATTTGAGCAGAGGTGGCCAAAGTTTAGCACGCCGCTATGCTCGTCTTAGGCCTCAGCTGCTGAACCAGAGCCTATTTCATATCCAGCTTGTCGTTCATGCAGTAACTTTCATTGGCAGTTACACCGCTTAAGCTTGTTGGGTTTCTTTTTTTGTGTGCTCCTCTTCCCCGCTTGTGCGTAACCTTTCGTCTGTGTAGCGGTGCCCTGCTTTAACGATGAAACCGCCCTTATAACGGTCGTCCTGTTATTACGTGTACGTGCATCTTGTTTTGTGGATTTAAACGGTCAAGGCGGTTAGTCATATTGAGCTGCAAAGAGCTCCGCCCAGCTGCCTTTTTCTCCGCCCGCTCCACCGATTCAAGATTTGGTATGAGTGGACGAAAGGGGCGTGGCTTCTGCTAGGGGTGATGCTGACCTCAGCAGGTAAATGCATCTTGCTGGATGTATCTATGTGTGTGCATGTGTGTCCCACCCTTTTCTCACTATCTGTGGCCTGGCGTTAACCCCTGACCCTCTGCATGGCCCTTTGCATGGCCCTCAGCTAAAACCTGTCGTTGTCTGATCAATGGAGTCTGCTTAGCGGGCATGATGGCTGCGTGGGTGACGATTAGTCACTGATGGAAATCAGCCCCATGTTGGGCAGCGTGTTCTTTCGGGAACGCTTGCCATTCTGGTTGCTATGAACTATAAAAAATTGGGTCACTGGTCAAGACGTTGGTTGGCTTATAGTGTAAGCCATTACTGAGGCTGCATGGACCGTCCACACCACTGTTTAACAGCAAGTCTTGTGTTGTAGCAGTACACTGATGGGAACACTTTTTAATTTAATTTAAATTAAAGTTTAATTTAAAGTGTTGCTGCTTGTTTAGAAGTTACCCAATGGCCAGACTTGTGCAAAAGTTTGTGTACCCCTGGTAAATATGATGTTCAATAAATAAAAAAATAAATAAAAGAGAAAACACTCCTGCTTTTAATATATCGTCACTGTCCAATGAAAAACATACCTCCATTTGTGTTGATTTTGAGTGTTTTATGTTATTTAAACGCACCAAATGGTTGTTCACATTGTGTGAAAATTTCATGATGAATGGACCAATAGCAATGCTTCAGAATAACTTTGGGAAAATTTTGGTTCCATTGACTTACATTGAAAGTAAAGTTGCAATTTTGGTGATACTTGTTTTTATTGGACAGCTATGATATGTATAATATATATCATTATATATATTATTTAAAAATATGCTAACGTTACGGCACGGTTTGTGTTATTGTAAAGTATGCATGGATCCCAAAAAAATAGAGACAAACATTTTTTGGAAATTTTTATTTTTTATATGCAGCAGCTGTGGGTTACATTGTGTGAGCATTTCATGATGACTGGACAAATAGCAATGCTCCAAAATAACTTTAAAAATTCTGGTTCCATTGACTTACATTAAAAGTAAAGTATGTTTTTGGTTTCTCCTGTAAAGTTGAAATTTTGGAGATGCATGTTTTCATTGGACAGCAACGATATGTATAATATATATTATTATATACATTATATAAAAATATGCTAACGTTATGGCATCGTTTGTGGTTTACATTGTGTGAACATTTCGTGATGACTGGACCAATAGCAATGCTCCAAAATAACTTTGAGAAAATTCTGGTTCCATTGACTTACATTAAAAGTAGAGGCTGTTTTTGCCCTTTCGTGTAAAGTTACTGGTTTGGATATACTTGTTTTTTATTGGACAGCGACCCTTTATAACTTGGCTTTCTGTCGACCTGTTGCTTTCATATGTTTGTTGTGTAACTGTTTAACTCGGCAAATAAATAGTGTGCACTGAAGAACAAAAACATTTAATTTGGTGTGTTTAAAATGTTTAATTTAATATAAAAGAAATGAAGAATATAACTTTTTTTCAAATTAATTCTTACTGCTGTATGTATCTAATATGTTCTAAGACATGGGTACATGTGATCTGCCTCTTAGAACCTCAGGATATGGACAGCTTTCAGCTTCTATGGCACCCACAGCTGGAACCTACTAGATTCTATATCTACATCCTTTATATGTCTAGACTCAAAACCCTCATACACTTGTTTTGCGTCAGGCAGTGTGTTTTTATTTCATTCTATTATGACATTTCACTTCCCCCCCTTTTCCCTTATTAATGACATTTTTTTCTCTTTATTTATTTTTTATTACTGTAATTATTAGTATTTTTAATTTCTTCATAAATTCATAGAGTCATGCTAAAAGTGTACGTCCCACTTCAAACCGTCTGGCCAGTTCAGGCAGTTAATTTCAATACAAACAGAGTCAGATCGTGTATGCGCTAGTTGGCCGTACCCGCAGTTTCTCTCTCTCTCTCTCTCTCTCTCTCTCTCTCTCTCTCTCTCTCTCGCTCTCTCTCTCTCGCTCTCTCTCTCTCTGACCCACCTCTTTAACCTCACCTCCTCCTCGTAGGTCAGAAGGCTAATGTCACCGCTCCCAGCGTTTCCCTCAACTTTCCAGTGTCCTGGGCAGCGCACCATGAGGTCAGCACTAGTAGCTATGACTAAAAGATGATGGAGAGACAGCAGCCATTGTGCTCCTGCCAGCTACGAACATTGGAGCCATTCATGACATCATACCAGATCGAGCCTGCCAGATTGCTGAGCACAGAATGAGCAGCGATTGAGTCCTGGCTGAGGCGCGTGCGGTCCAGGAGCGTGCGAAAGTGATGAAAGAAGGATGTTGCGCTTAACTGGAAGCAAACGATTTCCACAGAAAGAAACGTTGCACGCCCAACTTAATGATCACGACTGATAGCATTGACCGACATCGAGGCTGCCTTGGCTTATCACTGTCGGCCTATAGGGCATCAGTAATTGATGACTCCTTCATATTGTAGCTTATCTGTAATGGGAGGCAAAACAAAACAAAGAGAGATAAAAGAAACTAAGTCGTTCAGAGCGTGTTGGTGTGAAATGCTTCATGCTGCAGAAACTTGCAGAGTCAGCGTGGCTCACAGTGGTGGTGAATGGAACCAGACATCTGCAGAGTCTAATGCCTCTGAAAGCTGGCTTACAAGTGGTTAGAAATGCTCTGCCTAGCAAAAGTCTGACACATTGATAGGTTTGTGAAGATGTTTTTGGCTTACACTGTGTTTTGATTCATTCACTGCAGTCTGTTTATGGCTGACTGATACATTAAGGGTGGTTGTGATGCAAAATAATTCCCAAAAAACTAATTTTTGTCAGATCTCCATTACATATAAACACTTTTGGGTTTGGATAGTGAAAAAAATGATGATGTGCATTGTAGACATTGACCGCTGGTTCCTATCACCACCATTTGTGAAGAAGTTTGCAAGATTCTCAAAAGATCAACCACTTTACATTAAGCCACTCTCATTGACTGTTTATATCTCAGGCAGTTATGCAGAATTTTTTTTTAAACTTGATGGAGTTCCACTTCAAGTATTCAAGGCATAGTTTTGTGTCAGTCCTATGTTGGGCAGCGTGGTCATTCGGGAACGCTTACCATTCTGGTTGCAATGAGCTATAAAAATCGGGGCACTGGTCAAGACATCGATTGGCTCGTAATAGCAGCCGTTACTGAGGCTGCCAACAATGCACCACTATTTAACAGCGAGTCCTGCATTGTAACCATACACTGACGAGAAGAGTTCATTTTAAAGTGCCCTAACGGCTTGGTCCCAGTACCCACTGGCCAAATTATGTTTTACTTTCCAATATAGAACTAAAAGTGAACACACTTCTGCTTGTGTTAGTGTTGAGATGAATGTAGTAACATATTGGGGGTCAAAATAGCACAAAATGTGGTAAGCTTGATGGAATTCCACCTAAAGTATTAATAGCATGGTGTTGTCGGTTATATATCACACACACACACACACACACACACACACACACACTCACACACACACACACACACACATACATACATACATACACACAGAGGGATTTTAAGACATCCTTCTTACAGGACAGTGTTCAGGTCACTACATGATGCTGGTGGAGGAAATCGTTTCCTCACTCGCTCCTCCAAAACACCTCAAAGTGGCTCAATAATATTTAGATCTGGTGACTGTGCAGGCCATGGGAGATGTTCAGCTTCACTTTCATGTTCATCAAACCATCTTTCTCCAGTCTTGCTGTGTGTGTTGGTGCACTGTCATCCTGATACACGGCACCGCCTTCAGGATACAATGTTTAAACCACTGGATGCACATGGTCCTCCAGAATGGTTCGGAAGTCCTTGGCAGTGACGCGCCCATCTAGCACAAGTATTGGGTCAAGGGAATGCCATGATATGGCAGCCCAAACCATCACTGATCCACCACCATGCTTCACTCTGGGCATGCAACAGTTTGGGTGTTACGCTTCTTTGGGGCTTCTCCACACAGTAACTCTCCCGGATGTGGGGAAAACAGTAAAGGTGTAGATAGATAGATAGATAGATAGATAGATAGATAGATAGATAGATAGATAGATAGACAGATAGACAGATAGATAGAGCGTTTTACGTAGCCCTCTGTGAAACCCCCTCCGGCTAGGTCCTATCTGAACCGCTAGGTGAAAATACATACCCCTTCATTTTCCACAGACTAAAGCAGCGGCCTCGCGAAAACAGTTTATGGCGTTCACTGTTTGTGCTGATAGAAAACATGTCGTCCGTCTGGCAGTTCTTTACCGTATGTGATGCAGACTCACTTACTGTTAATTTTGTTGAAAATATTATTATTATACTGTTTCATATGAGCTCGTTAAAAATGGTAATAAGCCAGTTTCCAACATGTTTTATGACTTGCTTGCGCTAAAAACTACATGTGGCGCAAACAGCCCCGCCCTCAATCTGTATCGGCTATTGGCCGATCGTGCTGAAAGGTGATCAGCGATCTGCATCACCCTCAAACGCGTTGATCAGTCCATCTTTAATATATATATATATATATATATATATATATATATATATATATATATATATATATATATATATATATATATATATATATATATATATATAGACTGCATCACACATAAGAAGTTGCAATATCAAGCTGTTAAATTGTTTTATATATAAATATATATATATAAAACAATTTAACAGCTTGATATTGCAACTTCTTATACGAAATGAACCCGTGTTTATTAATAACAAGGTTAAGAAATAGTATGAAATGAGACTTAGTGTACTTGGATGACTGCCTGCATGCCTAACAGTGTGGGGGTGTGATGCAGTCTAAGTGTGGGGAAACTCTCATTACTTCACAGAGTAGAAATAGAATTTGAGCAGGTGAAAGACGGAAGCTGTGTTTATCTTCATGCGCTTATGAGTTCCACAGAAAACTCACACCCTTCTTAATAATTAAACAATGGCATGCGTGCGGCCACTGCATGCTGGAGCCGAAGGAGACTCATTAGTCCTTGTCTGACCATTTGAACTCCTGGCTGTCCTCACATCTCTCAGACAAAATGATGGATAGTGGTCTCAGATAGTTAGAAATGGGGGCCGGGGGTGACAGGCCAATAAAAGTCATCCGTAGTTCATCAGAACTTTCTTTCGGCCTTTGTTTATATCTCCACTTCCTACTACCTGAAGAAAAGCCAGCTTGTTCATTTTTGTGTCTCTCTTTTCTTTAGACGAGCCAAAGAAATACCAGGTGGTGATTCACGGGATCGAGCCGCTGTTGGAGACGCCTATCCAGTGGCTGAGCGAGCACCTGAGCCACCCGGACAACTTCCTCCATGTCTGCGTCATCCCGGTGCAGAGCGACTGAGCCGGGAGCCCCCGCGTGGGAAAAGCAGGAGCCGGTGGACATTGGGCGAAAAACTGTGAAAGTGAAAGACTTTCACGCACGTTGTTTTTTTTTTGTTTTTTTTTTCCAAGCTTCCCGCGTTCACCTTCATTCGTCTGCCTCAGCCGTGGCACACGCAGCTCTTCCAGATCGATGGGGATCGAAAGGACGCCACTTTTATTATGCATGCCACTGGGATGTAAACCACACGCCATTCGCTCATTTTTAATCCCCGTATCGTCTCTGAGTGTCTGTTATGTAACGAACTCGACTAGTAGTAACAGTAACGTGCGACTCGACTGCTCAGAGAAGCACCATCACTATATCAGTTTGAGGTTAATGTGTAGGTAACCGTACATCAGGATTTTTACTGGATTTAAATACTTTATACTATACTAATGTAATTTCACAGTAACTATTGGAGCGTGGTTGCACCAGCCGTTGAGATATTTACATCCCTGTTATGCATCTCTCTCTCTCTCTCTCTCTCTCTCTCTCTCTCTCTCTCTCTCTCTCTCTCTCTCTCTCTCTCTCTTTCTGTATATTTACAAACATTCATCTCAGACTACATCCCCTCTACATGTTGCCTTAGATTTCATACTCCTGCCTCCAGACTGGCTCGATGCGATTGAGCGCCGTTGCAGTATTACTGTAAAGCGTCATATATCTTTCATCCTCCCTCTCCCCCTCTCTCTCTTTTTCTTTTTCTTGACTCTCTCGACCCTCTCGACTCTCTCATCATGACTAACGTGCTGCCGATGCTCTTAGATCTTCTCTCGGCGCTCCTTTAATTATCAGTTTGAATCCTGTTTGTCGTTAAATGAGACCACTAAACTGCTGTACTCTGCCAAGCCTCCTGGGGGGGTAATTACCGACACGGTTTACAGGCACATAGGGGGTAGAAGGAGGTGTGAAAAGTATGAATGGAATCATGTCTTGTCTGTGGCGGCCACTGTCATGCCAGGAAAGCAGAGCTGAGCAGAGCTTTGGACTCTCACCAGCACGATGACATCACGCGCAGAGGTCTATGGGTATGTGACTGCCGTCTCCTTGGAAGGAGTCACCAGAGGGGCCCCCCTGAGAACTCTCGCGCCGTCCGTCTGGCGAAAAGCAGCGTCATCATCCAGGTTCCGCTCCAGTTTCAGATAGAGGGTTTACTGTAACGTGCTGCTTTGGATGAGCAGATCATTTAAGCTTCATCTCAGATGAGGGCTGTAGTCAAAGACATCACAGTGCACAAAGAAATCATGTCTAGGCGAGTGAAACGAGTGAAACCGTCTGAAACCTGGTCAGTCTTGTTAATTCTGAGATTGTTATGAGAGTATAGTTGTGAGTTTGTCTCATCGGGCTGGCGAGTGAATTTGCTTTCACTTTTCAGGCATTATTTTTATTTTTGATTAATTATTTTTCAGAATAAGCTCAATTTTCTGCTTTACGTTTTGAAGCAAGCACAAATAATCTGCCGGAGAAATAAGATGAACTCATACTTAGACCATAATAGATCATATAATAGAATATAAACCCATCAGCCATATCATTAAAACCACCTCCTCCTTTCATCAGCTCCACTGACCATACAGGAGCTACACTTACAGACTGTAGTCCATCTGATTCTCTGTGTACTTCATTGCCCTGTTCTTCAGTAATCAGGGCCCTCTCAGGACCACCACAGAGCAGCTACTATTGGGGTGGTGGGTCATTCTCAGCACTGCAGTGACACTGATCCGGTGTGTTAGTGTGTGTTGTGCTGGTGTGAGTGGATTAGACTCTGATCACAGTGGTGCTGGAGTGCAACTGTGTCCACTCACTGTCCACTCTATTAGACACTGCCACCTTGCTGGTCCACCTTGTAGATGTAAAGTCAGAGGTGATCGCTTCATCAGTGGTAACAGGACGCCGCCCACAGGACACTGCTGTCTGGATAGTTTTGGTTTGTGGACGTTTCTCAGTCCAGCAGTGACACTGAGGTGTTTAAACACTCCAGCAGCAGCACTGCTGTGTCTGATCTACTCACACCAGCACCAGGTCCCTGTCACTGCGGTCTGTGGTGGTCCTGTTGAGGTTCTGACCTTTTTAAATAGAAGAGTAATAAAGTATACAGAGAATCAGATGAACTACAGTCTGTAAGTGGAGCTATACTATATGGTCAGTGGAGCTGATACAGTGGACAGTGTGTGTACATACAAGGAGGTGGGCTTAATGTTATGGCTGTTCAGTGTATAATAGATATATTGACCAGATTCAGTAGATGTGTTCACTCGATTTCCAAGGTATCATCTTTTGCAGCATTGCTCTGTCATGCAAAGACCTTGGACACCAAACAAGTCTTGGCTGATCAGCATTCAAAACGAGTGCAGTTGTTAAACGCCTGACTGTTCAAATAAGTACCGCGATTGTAAAGTCAGACTGTGATGGTTCTCACGGTTGTCTTATTATTATTATTATTATTATTATTATTCATTTTCTTATGTGTCGTGTCTTTATTAAATTTTTTTCTTTCAAAAGAAAGCACCGGGGTGGATATGGAACACCTCTGGTCTATGGAATTACTTAACCTTTGCTCGGTTTGCTGCGGTTAGCTCGCAGCGCATCTGTCCATCATAAGAGAAGTGCAGCGTAATCTTCAGAATGGAAGCTGGGTGAGTCAGAGGTCAGCCTGCCTGGGGCAGTCATACTGAAATTTTAGCTGATACAAGACAATATCTCTTCTGGCCTGGTTTTAAAGCCTCTAGCAGCCTCGCTGTGCTCGTAACTATTTAGGCTGAGCGACATTTGTTTGTGTTTAGTTAGTTTGGAGGGGATGAAGGAGGTCTGGGAATAGGAGTTGTGGGGGGGGAGGTGATTAGCAGCTGAGAGTGATTATTCGCTTATAGGAATGAGTGAGTGTACTCACCCAGACGCAGACAGACCGCACGGCTTCCGCCGTCACCGGGCCACTTCTCAGCAAAACTGCCTGGAAGACCTCGCAGTTCGTTTAGGAGGCGCATCTTGAGTTTGTTTACTGAGTGGGTTTTTTTTTTTTTTTCTCCCGTCTTTAAACATGGGCTCCAGACTCCCTCTATGATTCGTATTGATGTACGGAAATAACGATGTTACAATGCATCCTTGCTGTCTTTATTGTTTCCAAACAGTTTCAATCAAGATCCTTTCTTCTTCTCGTCCGCGCACACCGTTCATGACTCGCTTTTCTGTCTTTTTGCTACATTTAACTTAAAAAGCGCGTAACATCTGATTAAACTATTTTGTAACTATGCAACGTTGCCTTTGATTCTTTAGATGTAACATGTGAGCGTCGGGTTTGATAGGCTAGATCAGGTTACCTGTAGAACTTTGAAGGGGCCATATTATGGAAATCTTATTTTTCTTGCTTATTTGAAATAAAAGTTTGACGTGCTACCTAAACATTTGTTAAAGATTCAAAACATGCCGTTCACTGTTCATACAGCCCATATTTTGGAAACCAATTTACACATTTTACTATGACTACACTTTCTGTCTGCTATTCTGTCCATTCAGGTTGAAAGGATGAGCACTGTTGTTCTTGCAGCCAACCAGTTGAAAAGTTGTAGAACCAAGGAAGTCAACATATTTACTATGTACACTGTAAACCCGGATAAGTTGATTCTACTTAGAGTTTGAGTGATTGCCTTAAAATATTTAAGTCTTGCAAACTAGAGAAAATCAAATGGTTTGAATAAAATCAACTTAAAAGTCAAATAGACTGGAAATAATCATTTGAGTTGAATACAATAAAATGTAAATTGTTTGTACTTAAAATATTTGGTAAAATCAACCCTACTGACCATTTAATTTAACTCAACATTGAGTTTCCTGTAATCAAAATTAAATTGTGAAAAACTTAAAACTAGTCTCCATAAAAAGCTGATGTTTTCCTACATCAAAAGACAGACAGCAGTTACATTTAGTTTAATTTTATTTAAAATTACATCACTGGGATCATCTAGGATGATTCTGACCCTTGAAGGGTTCAGTAGTGACGATGACTGGTTTTGATTGGTCTAGTTAGAATACTGTTTATCTTACAATAATTCTTAAATACAGTTTAAACACATTGAAATGATAAAAACACAGTAAATTACATTTTCTAACTTTAGATATCAACTGCATAACAACTTAAGTTCCAGAATGAGAAAAAGAGAGGGAACATGGCGGCTTGGTTGATTGTAGTCCTCTGTAGTTCTTCAAGAAAAGAAAACAGTGGAGAAAATGTCCACTGTAGAGAAATCCCAGCACTACAGAGTTTCTGTCCGAGGAAAAGAAGTTAAACACAGAAAACACCAAATCTCACAGTGAAAATAGAAAAAGACTTCAAAACCTTTACAAGCTCCACTAAACAACTCAAACTAGTCTTGATTAAACTGACCAATGAGAACCTGGCAAGGTGCTACAGGGGCGTGGTCCAAGCTAAAACCTGATGTTTTAAGTTTGTTCAACTTAAAAATATTAGCGTCCTCAGTTATTCTTTTAACATTTTAAGTAATTCGATAAGACTTTTGTTTTTAAGCAATCAGTACACAAACTCTTTACACAAACTCTTTACACAAACTAATTACGGGTTAACAGTGTGGTAACAATATTTCAGGCTGTTTTTATAAACAAGGCACTGTGATACGAGCCAGCCAATCAGAAAAGACATACTTGACATGTGTTAGTCTTAAAGGTACAGTAACAAAACCCATCCATCAATCCATTATCTTCAACTTTATTCCGCTAGTCTAAGTCACGGGGAGGCTGGAGCCAATCCCAGCATCATTGGGAAAAGGCAGGATACACTATAGACAGGTCTCCAGTCAGTAAGAAAATCAGCTTGTTTAAATCTAAAGAAAGTTGGAAAAATTATTAAATAAAAACATTTGAACTCCTTAAATTTAAATCAGTAAAGCAGTTAGAACATGTATGACTTCTTGGACGCCACTTTTTTCAGACAAGACACACTCAAATACTGGTGTTGGCTCCCAGGACAGATTCTAAGCTTGTTTTGGGGGGGTGGAGCTTATTATCGCATCGTGGGTGTGTGGGGAACTCGTAGCCTGAAGTTTAGGTACCCGGTTGCCGGAAGGTTGCCAGTTTGATCCCCGGGACCAGCAGGACATGACTTAAGTGCCCTTGAGCAAAGAATGTATTACCAGGATATTCCATTATTTAAAAAATATGGATAATCTGTGATATTGCCCTTCTTTGGGTGGGGCGAGGGTGGTATTTGGTACTTACATATGAATTTTACTCGTTCAGTGTTACTCCTTTTATACTTATCCATCCATTTTAAATACTAAATACTATGTAGCGCAATAGAGGAGGAGGAGAGGAGGAGGAGGAGAGGAGGAGGAGGAGGTTAGGGAACTGGCCTTGTGACCGGAAGGTTGCCGGTTTGAGCCCATGAACCGACAGGACACGACTGAAGTGCCCCTGAGCAAGGCACCTAACCCCCAACTTACTCCCCAGGCGCCATGAATAGGGCTGCCCCCCGCTCCAGGCATGTCTGCTCACTGCCCCCTAGTGTGTATGTTCACTAGTGTGTATATATGTGGGTGTTTCACTGCACGGTTGGGTTAAATACGGAGGTCAGGTTTCGCTGTGTGCAAACACAAGTCACAGAATAGCTCTAAAGTTAAAAGCTTAACTTAAAATGATAGGCACTACCGCTTGCGTTCAAAGGGCAAAGAACATTCCCAACAATCCTTTTCCAGCCAGCGTACTGTAAAAGGGAAGTAATGCCAAAAGTCGATGCATCTTGCGTGCCCCCCACATGTGGTGCTCAGAACGGATAGGTTCCACCAGAGGCAGATAGGCTTATACCAGAGGAAGACCTCTCTGGGGAGTACCAGAGCTGGGTTCTCTGGACTGCTCCTAGGCTCAAAAACAGCTTTCAAACTTGACCAAATGTACAAAACTTGCAGAGCAAGCGGTCCTTGGTCTCAGAATGCTGCAGCTCCTCCCTTAATGCTCCTCAACTAGTTCCTCTCTTTATTTACTAGAACCCTGACAGGAACAGATCCTTGATCAGCACTCTGATTCAGAACTTTTATCAACAGGTTCCCAGAAACGATCTCCGATAACAAAACATTAACTTCCTTCCATGCAGGCGAGCCAGATGATGCCATGTAATCCAACTCGTTCCAGGTTGGTGGCATGGGTTATTTTTCTGACTCCGTGTTTGCAGTGCTTGTGCTCTGAGGACAAACATGAGCCCAGTTTGCTGTCTCAGCCACAGGAGGGGAAAGAAAGAGAGTTTTTTTGTGTGCTGGGCGGGGGGTGGTCGGGGGGGGGGCGTGCTCTTCTTTGCGGTGCAGTGGACATCAAAGCCAGCCCAGGCACTCTTCGTGAGTTCATTAAGTAAAGCCGTCCTGGCCCTGCTCTCTCATTCCTGTAAAGCCGTCACTAAAAAGATCAGAGGGTCCTGTCTCCTCCTCCTCTTCCTCTTTTTCCTCTCGCCCGTGTTCTGTCCATCGGTGTCTGGTCGCCAGTGCCTTTCCTCGACCCACTTCTCGCTGTTCCTACGTGAGCGGGAAATAGTTTGAGAAGACTTATGACTTTCTTTCTTTTTCTTTTTCTTTTTTTTTTTTTACCCCGGAACCTTTCTTTGAAGTCTGCGTAATGATTAAGCGGGCAGGGTCTCAGGTCGCTTTTCCTCTTCCCCTCGTTGGAGACCCTTTACCTCGTCCCCGTGGCCTGTCAGGTCTTGCGAACGTGCTGATTTTGGGGGGTGTTAAAGTAGAACAGAGATAGTTTGAAGCCCATAACCCAGCCATGGCCTGTTAAGTTATACGAGGTATTGGTAGAAAACTTTCCCCTCTGTCCCTACCCCCTCACCCACCAACCAACTCCCCCCCCCCAGAAGAGTAGGGAAGTACACCTGGATCGGAGCAGTGGGATGGGGGTGGACAATTTCGGAGGAACAAACAACAAAACTCTCCCTTCTCCTTCTCTTTCCAGAGGTGCTCTCTCATTTTCAACAGCCCCCTTCCCCTCCTCCTCTTCCCGCCTCCCACTGGGGTAAAGCTAACCTGTCATTAACCCAGGCCCTTAATTGGCAGGTGCTGAGGGACTCTGAGACGCTGTGATCAGTCAGAGGACAGGACAGGGCCGTGATCATGCCCTCTTCATTCACGTCCTTGCAATTTGCCACTCTCTTTGTTTAGGCCCCACTTAAGTCCCCGGAAAAGTTGTCTGACTCATTCCTTTGGTTATATGTGACAAAAAATCTATCCGTTCTTCACACGGCTGGAAAAAGAGTGTGACAAATGGACAAACTAAGCACCGCTTTCCTGGTATTGTAGAGAAAGAATTAGCATGTGTACTTCTCGTGTGCCTGTTTGGGGCAGGCTGGATATGTGGTTTGTGGCTCCTGGCTGGCTGTGAAGAAAGGAAGACTGCAATTTGTTGTACAACAAAATAATCAAACTCTTGGCAAACGGGGAATGGCGTATTCTGGCTGTTGGCAAACAGGAACAAGTCTAAATTCTCCAGCCAGACAACAACAACAGTGAGATCTTTTCTTAAATGGTAGGTTATCCAGTTGAAGACTCAATCTTGAGCTAAATTTGAACCTGCTAAACGTCTTCAAAGGTCATGAGCCATTGTAGTCGCTGTTATTATGCTGCAAATCTCAAATAGGTTCGTCCATGTTGTTGCAAGTCAAAAGAAGTCCTAGCTAAAACGAAAGTATCCTGATGGTGCAAACTCTGTGAGACCTTTTAAAATCGCACCACAGGTTCCAGTTCGGCACGGTTTCGAACCCTCAAACGTTTCCCCCCCTTTAAGTTTGCCAGTGGCGTGGTGGGTAACTTCTTTACAGTAAACGACACCTCAAAGTCATTTGATCTTATTTGCCGTGGTGCCTTATTTAGAAAGAATTGAACTTTTTGTTTGAAAGAGCAGATGTTTCTTGTCAAGCCTGGCGGTTTCAGTGAGTCACTCGTGTTGCTGGTGGTGGGACCCCGCAGGAAGTGAGGAAAGCCAATTATCATTCATAATTCAAAAGCTCACATGTGGCCCATAAATTTACAGGGTATGTGGATCGGAAGTTCTAATCATGCTCTCTGATCTGCTGTAGTCATCATTGTTCCCGAGGAGGCGGAGGCAAGACTGAGAACATTGTAGGGATGTAGTGTTATTTGGTCCACAACAGAGTAAGGAGCATGTTTTATTAAATGTGTTGTCATGGCACATTGAACATCAAGGCAGCCAGCAGTTCAGGCTTTTTCCGAGGAACCGTATGCGCATTGGGTTTGGATCGAATCTCATCTTTTGGGTCGTACCCTTCTATCGGTTCAGAAGAGTAAAGGCCAGTTCTCAGATGGCTTCCCTAAAGGCGAGGTCTTTGTTGGGGACCAGTGTCCTGGAATCTCCCCTTCTGCCTCCGCTCTGGGTGTCTGGGCCTGGTCCCCATCTGTTTCTCCTTTAATGCGTAAGGCCATGCTTCAGGCCTGATGGGACACATGGGCGGCACGTTACACAAAAGCCCCATGGGTCTTCTTGAGTCACTGACGACTGTGTCTTTCAACTGTTTAAAAATTCTTCGGTGGAATGTCTGTTTACTGTAAGTGCCATTTGCAGTGGCTGTTTTCTGGAAACTTCTCCGGCGCCGCAAAATACGAGCATTCTTTTCGAAAAAGAGAGGGAAAAAAAAGAAAAGTTTGTGTGGATAAGCATTAGGATGGGACGGCGGGTGGTCTGTAGACAGGCGTCGTCTTGCGATTTGCATTTTAAAAAACAAATGTTTTTTTTTATAATGTTATTTATATATAATAAAAATTATTTTGCTATATAGAAGTTCGGAAAAGAATAAGACCCTCCACTTCCTCAACCAACCCCCCCCACCCCCCCCCACCAAAATGACATCAACATTACATAAATAGTTCTTATCTGTTAGCCTTAGCCAAAGGAGCCCAAAGGAGTTGTTTGTCTTTTGATAAGAAACTTGGTCTGGGCTAATTGTTCACTTTACGCGCCTCAGAGTGGGATTGGTGATGTAAAATGAGACTCCACTTCAGTGTTGAGGCTGATCTCAGTCACCAATGCTGGCTTCGGATCAGCGCTGTTGAGGCGCCCCAGGTTCACCCACTCTGTTTGAGCTCCTTTTATTTTCAGCCTTGATTACGAGGGCAGTGGAACCTTCTCTGTGAATATCTGAATGTTCGGTTTCCCTAGTAGTAATAATAAGAGGCCGGAAAGCAAACAGGGCGCCGGCTTCAACGCAAAATGAAAATACTGAGTCAGAAAACGAATTCCATGATTCGTTTCAGTGATTTTCATTTCAAACGGGACTGAAAAATGATGAGCCTTTTTTTGGTGCTTTGTGAAGTTTGGAGTTTTGAACCCAAACCCCGCAACCATGGTTCCAACTAGACACTGTCTGAAACCCTACATATAACATATGGAACAGGTCAACAATATGATCTGGGACAAGACTTCCCTTCAAGTGATCTTTAGGCTGTTGGGGAAAAAGGCAAGAAGACACAAGACAACGTCTCATTAGGTCAGTAAACATTTATCATAATTTACATTTGAACAAGTTTGTACTTAAATAACTATGTAAACCAGTATGTAAACATAGAGACAGAGGAGTTTCTTTTTCTCTTTTTTGTGTTTAGTTTAAAGCTGAAGATGTGGGGAAGACTTTGGTCATAGTTCAGGAGAGAGAAGAGATGCTACTGCTTTACAGCACATACTGTCGCCTCGAGGAACGAGAGTCGCAATGGCCGGACTCAAACAAAACCAGGTCTAAAAAGAGTTTCAACAAAAAAAAAATAATAATAACAATAAAGGTAAGACAAAAAAAAAAAGATAAAGAACCAGTGCATATAAAGACCAAGGCGCTTTGGTTTGTGCCATCCATGAGCGCAAAAGGGGCAAACGACAATCTACAGAACAGACGACAGCTCAAGAGCAACTTCAACACTTCATCAAAGACACTCATTGCTCTTTAAACGAAAGAACTTTGGTAACTAGCTCCGCATTCCTTTTTCCGTCCCACGCCCCCCCCCCATACCACCCCCCACCAACCCCTTCCTTTTGGTATCAGTATTGCTCTAAACAAAAAAAAAATAGTGAGTGAATCGAGAAGTACTCTCAGCTTCATAGCCAGTGTGCTACATGCGACCAGACTCCTGTTCATTTGGACCACATGGAGAGCTGCACTCCAGGACATTTGGTTTCTTCTTCAAGTAGAAAAGCAATAAATATCATATATGCCTCTGACTTCCTTCAGAACACACACAGACTATATACACACACACTCATAATTTGAGGTAACTCGTTGAAAAATATATAAAATGCCCTTTTTTGGTACACTGAGGAGTGCTCTGTAGAGATTAGGGAAAGGCCTGTGGGTGGTTCAACTGAAAGCAACCCCCCCACCCCACCCCCCAACCAATATTTGAAACAAATTCAGAATTCCACTAAAGCCTTTTACAAAAAGAGCTACCCTTTTTTGTGTTTGTTTTTAAATATCAGCCTGCATTTAAGAAATTCAAACCCTGAATTAAGGTGAGCTCTTTCGTTTCTGTTAGACATTAATTTATCATAATCAGAAGACAAACACGTGACTAACGCAGGCTGTAAGAAACTATATACAAAAGAATAACTAAAAAAAAAAAAAAAAAAGTAAGAAAAAAATATACATAACATCCAATTACAATGAATTATCCAGTCATTGTAAACATTGTTGTTTTCGAAGGATAACAAATTGGATAATAAATTAAGGAGGTTTCATTTTAAACTGAACCAAATATTATTAAAAGAATAACAATAACAAACATCAATGACATCAATAATATTACTATGAAATTAAGAGTAGATGATTGTCCCTAAAGTAAGTGTAGGACACATTGGACCGCTAGCAGCCTGCAACAGTGTCTCTTAGCCCTGAGTACAGTAAGTCCCTGAAGACAAAAGGCCTGAGCCGGACTCCTTCTGAGGAGGATTTTGTACACCTGTGGCTGTTCACAGCTTAGACCCAGCAAGCTGAAGCTGATGGACAGCCTGTCTCTTAGTGGGTGTGTGCTAGAGCTGGGGCTAAGGCTCCATCGCCTCCACAGTCTCTTGTTTCACCCTGACAGGCAAGAGTTTGATGACGGACGTCTCGCTGCTCGGCTCGTACAGGCCGTAGGTGCTGGAAAGAGGTGGCGGGGGAAGATCGCTGCCTTTGTGGTACGAGGTCTTGAGGTCCATTTCGCGGCCAAAGAGCAGGCCAAAGATCTGTTTCTCCACCAGCCTCTCCACGTCCACTCCCTCGATCTCCTCCAGCCGGTCGGCATTGTCACTGATGTCGAAGCGCTCGATCTCTTCGTTGACCCGGTTCAGCTCATCCAGGCTGCAGCAGGGAGATGGCATGGCGGCCAGGCAGTAGCCCTTGAGGTGGAGGCGCAGGCTGCTGAGGTGGATGTAGTTGCGGTGGCAGTGGGGGCACTTGTGGGGGCGTTCTCGCGTGTGTAGTCTCTTGTGCAACTTGAGGTGCACGAACTGTGTGAACTTGGCCGGGCACAGCTTGCACTGGTAGGGCTTTTCACCCGAGTGCAGCCGCAGGTGGGTCTTCAGGTTACTTGTGCTGCTGAAACGTTTGTGGCACACCTGTGGAGATGGAGCAAGAGCTTTTAGGACTATGGGAGGATGTCCACACTCGGCCTAACAGAGAGCTTTTGTCAGGTATCTAATGAGTGGAAGTCATGCTCACCTGGCACTCGTGAGGTTTCTCTCCTGTGTGTACCAAGTAGTGCTTCTGCAGGTGGGCCAGCTGGGTGAAGCCCTTATTGCAAGTCTGACACTTGAAGGGACGCTCGCCACTGTGGACTCGCAGGTGCACCTGAGAACACAGAAAAGGGGGGAGTTAAGTTAGAGACAGAGGTCCATTCATAGATTCTTAGCAGGAAGTAGGGTAGGGAAAGCGGAATGAAGCAAAGGACTCTGCTTTACCTTCAGGTTGGACAGTTGTCCAAAGGTCTTGCTGCATACGTTGCACTCGTACTTGATTTTGCCATTCTGCTTCTTCAGTGGGTATGGCAGAGTCTTGTAGCCTGCTGGGCCTCGCTTCATCTTGCTGAGATTAATTGCCTCATCCTCGGAGCGTCCAGCACCTGGTTGGGCTGAGGTAGGGTTGGCGGGCTGCTGGTCAGTGGTGGCCGAAGAGCCAGCCGTGGGGGAACCGCTGGAAGGGGCATGAGGGTGTCCATGCAGGGGCTTGTCTTTTGGGGTGGTTGCTCGAGGGAAGGCATTCTTGGGTGGTGGGATCAGGAAGTCCCTGTAGGATGGCAGTAGAAAATGACGGCCTCCCTCAGGAGGAAGAATGGCAGATGGGTGGGGCATGTGAGGAGGCAGCAAGCCGTTGATGAAGGGGTACATGCGGGGAAATGCAGCCCCCACTGCAGGAGCCCCATTCATTGAGTAGTGGAGGTAATGTGGATTAGGGTAGAAGGAGGATATGGGGATAGGCGGGGAGTAGCCTGGGTACTGGCCCAAGCTGCTGCTGTAGAGTGATGACGGGAGGGTAGGCAGGGCTTCCCTGGGATCCCGTGGTGCAGGACTGCTCCCAGGGCTGGTGTTGGGGCTGCTGCGTGCCGATGAACTGGGTGTGGTTGAGGACTGTCCAGGTGAGCGAGCAGCAAAGCAGATGGTTGAGCCAGTCTTCAAGAAGTCCTCTCTGTGGTGGTGTTGGGGTTGTGGACGAATAGGGTAGATGACGCGGGGGTAGACGGGGCGGTCAGGGCTGGCCGGACAGTGGGGCCGTGTGGGTAGGGGCCGGGCAGGTTCTTTCCATCTGTCTTTCAGGATCTCTGAGACTGTGTGCTCCCTCTTCACCACAGGCTTTTCCTCTGATGCCTGATGCTTCGCCTCTGCCAGACTCTGCTCTGTAAGACACAGTACAATGGCACATCAGACTCAACAACTTCCTCACAGAGATTAAATCACTGACCCAACATTCTCCAACAGTCCCAAGGGCCGGATTGTTCACATAACTGTTTTACTTCTTGCAAATTGGTCAGCTTTAATCACATTTGGTGACATTCTAAGGCTAAAACTTTAAAATGTGCTTTCTTCCATGCTCAAGTTCTACCGCTCTGTCTCTCGGCCAAGCATAGGTCTTTGCCCCACTCTCTTTGAAGTGAGGTACGCTACTAATGGGTTCCTTCCCACACCATTGGCTTCTTGCTACAGGAGATCCATTGTTGCACAGCACATAGATCTTCTCAAGCCGAGGAGGTTCAGAGCACAGAGCAGCCTAGTTGGTTCAATTAGGGCGACAGTTTGACAGATTGTCCTGAGCTTGGGGCTGCAGACAGGATGTGAGGCATGACAGCAGATCCCAGTCAGGGTGGTGGAGTGGGGTGGATTCTGCCCACAGCACTGATACTATCTAATGGATGTGGCAGTGGATGATGGAAAGTTTCCTACTAATAAGCATTCGCAAAGCCCCCAACTCCATTTACCACACACACCTCTAAATGAAATGAACTTGGAGGCGATTTGACCTTCTTCTTATGTAGGTGTGTTTATAAAAAAATAGATTTTTTTAAGACATGCGTCCTCACCAACAGAAGTTTGATGGGATTACTTTAAATGAAGACTTAGAAACGTTTAAAAGGTAGCTAATAATGCCCTGACGGGTTGAGTTCCATCATCCTATCAGTCCACAGCAGTGCCTGATGAAAGAAGGTCTCGGCGAGGTCAATTTTACGTTTCACATGGTTTTCTCTAATCTCCCTTTCTCTACCCTTTCTCATAAAAGAAGAAACTTTCAAAGAGGATGTAAATAATCAAAATTGCTTCCTGCTTCCTTTCCTGTGACCTGGGTTGAGTCTCTCTCTGGGCTCGGGTGTGTATGTATGCAAGTATGTGTGTTAAAAAAAAAAACAAAAAAAACAAAAAAAAAAACAAGTATCCTCCGAAAGATCTCCCTATCACTTCAGCCCTCATCCTTCTGCTCCAGCAGCAACGTGTAAACACAGTTAGAAGTTATCGGTACCCCCCCTCCCCTTGTCCACCCCCCCACCCACCCCTTCTAGAGATAGCGCCAATCCTGTTCCTCCCCGGAGAGCTCGTGCAAAACAAACAGCCAACGATCTCACAGATATCAATCTGTCAGCGCGGCCCTGCCGCCAGGAAGTTCAAGTAGTCAATGGAGCAGTTTTTTTTTTTCTTCCCCTCCCTCGCTCACTCTCTCTAGCCCTCTCTTTTAAAGTGCCAAATAAATTAAAGAGTCGTGCCAAAGAGCTGTCCGCGCCTCCCCAGGCATGTCTTGCGTGTGTGTGTGTGTCAGTGAAGTTACAAAACAGTGATGACTTGTAGGTCCTTAAAAGTCTGCTCAGCTAAGGCACCGTTTTAACCTCGGGAAAGCAGAAGAGAAGAGGTCCGGTGAACTGTGCACTAAGCCTGCCTAAGGTTTTCTAAATCAGTCCCATGTGGGAGGCCCTGCCAGTCATCTAGGCCCATTCCATTAGATTGAGTCATACAGTGGGATGGCTGTAGGGCTGCTATGACTGGCTTTGATTTGATGCTTTGACAGAGATACAGATGCAGAGAAGAAGGCCGCTCTCACTCTCTCTCAGGTAGCAGGTAGAAGCTTGGGTGTCAGCTGTGGGTCAGCAGGCCTAATTACAGACTAGCCTTAGAGTATATGTGGAGCTCTGGAAGTGTGGGGTGGGGGGGGGGGGTTGGGGGCAGGCAACAGCGTCTCATAGCCCGAGGGCATGCGCATGGCTAAAGGGAGCGGAGACACCAAGACTGGCCTGTTCCCGCCACACCTGAGCATTGTCTCCTTCCTCCTCTGTCTCTCTCACTTGCTCATTCACTCTACACACTCTCTCTCTCTCTCTCTCTCTTTCTCTCCGTCTCTTACGACACAAAAGGTTTCGCTTTGGGACTTTTATTACCGGTTGAGCAATAACAGATTGAGCGTGTAGAGCGTGCTTTCATGTTGAAAGAGAGTCTTTAAGTGCAGATGACTGTGGCATTGCACCTCCCCTCCTGTGTAATTAGGCTCAAACATAACTTTGTCTGAACAGCAACATTACGCGGCGAGTGAGGGAAAGAGAGAGAGAGAGAGAGAGAGACAAAAACACAAGCAAACGAAGCGGCGCTTGGAATTCCGACCTTCCGATGAAAGGGAGAAGAGCGTGTTTCGCTGGCATGATAATAACAGACTACGTCCTTCCAGTGAAGACAGCACACTTCCCCTTGACTTAATCTGAAGTAAGAGATGGCCTGGAAAACCTAACCTTCACGACAACCACTGTCTTCAAACATCAAGTTAGTCCAATACATGTACATAGTTTCAAATAGTTGAAAATCTCAGATAACAGCATGTCATGCGGCATTGAGCTGCCTTTCTATTTGAAATGTGTTGGAGGCAGGTGTGCGATGGTTTAGACAATACTAGTTTGTGCAATGCTAATGAGTAGGCTTAAGCTTCTCTTACTTGAGTTACCTATGTTATCCCTACAGCCAAGCTGTAGACACCAAACTTATTTCAAGCCCCAACTGGCTTCCTTTGAGGGAATTGTAAATGGGAAGAATTCTCACTGAGCTGTTGCTTTAAGGATTGATCTTTTTATATATATTTCTATATATATATATATATATCCGTCTACTTACTGAGCTTTTGCATCATGAGGTCTCCTGAGGGCGGGTAGTGGAGTCGACGGGCGAAATCGGAGCAGTACCACACCAGCAGCTCCTGGTCCGCAGGGATGGCCTTCACCGTGTAGAAGTAAATGCTCATGCCATTCTGGCAGGCTGCTAGGTTCTGCTCCTCCTGCGAATGCGCCGGGTTCACGTAACGCATCCAGTTGCTCTTCTCCTCATCCAGGCCGTCCACGAAGTGGTGGAAGTCACCTTCGGCGTAAATCTGATAACAGAAAGCAGGCAGCGTTATTGAGGGAGTCTTCAGCACAGGCTGGACAGGCGGCTTTGCTTTTTAAAACCAGACTTCGTCCTCCCCACCACCTCCAGATCTTCACTGTGGCTCTTAACGTTTGGCCTCGAGACTGATAGACAGACAAGTGGGAGATACTAACGCTTACAGTCTCTTATAAAGCCATGCGGTTGACTCAGCTTGCACACCCCCACCAATACTTCAGAGTCACTCTCATGTTGACTCTGCTTGTCGTCTCTCCATTACTCTCTCTCTCTCTCTCTCTCTCTGTCTCTCTCACTCATCGGCGAACGCACACAGACTCCCTGGCTCACTTTCTTAGGGTTATGAAATGGAACACGCTGGTTTGGGGCTAGTATTTCTTAAAACGAGCGAGTCTTGTTTACACTAACCTGCCCATTTCCAGGAACGCTTTCATGACGTAACTCGGCGAGGCTTCCCTCTGTTCTGTGACACCAGCACTACTCTTCCGCTACTCGTTTTACTGTACCGTCCCACACCTCCCACCATCCTACGCCACCCTCATTTCAGTACTACTCTGATCTCTTGTAAGTTAGGAAAGAACTGCAGTTATCAGCGCACAGGGCCTCTAGCAGGTGAAGCACGGCGTTCCACTGGGGGAACTCTAAAATGGTGTAATGCGATGGTCACCAACAACTCCTTCTTTTGGCTCTAGCGCAAACATCGGAAACCTAAAAGCACCTCGTCTACCTTGTAAAGGCTTACGTTGATCCGTGGGGGTGGTGTTGCTAAATAGATTCGAAGGGGGGTGTTTGGTGACCACTGCCTCAGTGGTTCTAGAATCCTGAGGAAAATATTAAAAGAAACAGCAAGACGTGAGCCAAACATTTGGTTTGGTTCGCGACCAAAATGACTTGGCACTTTCCCCATGACGGCAGCAAGGCTGCAAACAAAGCCACAGGCAGGGGACGAGAAGGCTAAAGCTGTACAGGCCTTACTGGCAGATTGGTTAGGCTTTTCGCGTGATGCCAAGGCCAACTGTCAGCAGAAAAAGCCAGAGGGTCTCGAGCAACCAGACACCTGACTGACTGGCGTTACCGCATCGGGGCCTGACCTCAAGCTCGAGCGCTGCCAAGTCATTCGGCACCCTCCTTTCGACATTCAGGAGCGGCACAGTCAAAACAAGATCACGCAAGATGAAACAAAACGTTCACTCTCTGTCAGCGAGGCCGCCGACGCAAACCCTGTGGTTCCCAAACACTAGACCCTTACTCAGCGTTTTCTTGTTTTTTTTTTTTCTTTCTTTCTTTTTTTTCTCTCAAAGCATGCTCTGCTCGCACCCGTGATGTCACGCAGGAAGTAAGTCAGTGGAACAGGAAGTGACCTGCTGTGTTGTTTTTTTTCTCTCGTTCTCGCTCTCTCTCTCTCTCTCTCTCGTCTACTCCCTTTTGCTCCACCTTTACTGAAAGTGAAGCTTCTGAAAGAAAACAAGCAACTCACCCTCCAGAAGTACTTCCTGTTGGCGTCTTTGGGGACGTTCTCTGCGGTGTATTTCTCTCCCACTAGAGGGCCAAAGCGAGTGCCTTTGGGGATGTACTCTCGGCTCACTACGCCAGTCACCTAGAAGTGGGGAGGGGGGGGGGGGGAGAGGGGGGTTGTTATGTCAGGGTGTAATGCAACAACTTTATTACCCCTGACGTTCCGTTCCGTCGTGTCATAAGGCACAACAAGGCAGAGTGATTTACGAGCAGGTTTACAAGACATTTATGAGAAAGCGTGACGGCAGTTCAGATGAAGCCATCGTGGTGGAGATCCCACTTTCAGCCTTAAATCAAGTCATTTGAGATTGTTTTGAGAGAGACAGGGACCACATTCTGCTGTTGGTGGACCAGCTTTGTGAGCCTGGGCTAGAGGTCTGGACCTAAATATGAGGAAAGCTTCTTCAGCTCTTCAGTTCTGGACAACAAATCTGGATCTCAGTCCTGACTTTCTTCACCACTTGCCATCAGCCAACCAATGAGTTTCTTGAACAGTTCAATTGACTACCAGTGAGTACTACTTGTGGCAGCTTCTCAGCAAGGTCATTTCCAGCCCAGAAAGAGAGACAGAGAAGACTCCGTGGCCCCATCTCACCTCTCATTAAGCACCTGGACCCTCCCTCCTGCCCTCATTACCAGGCTGCCCACCCCACCACATCAAACGCCACCGTAGGCCTCAAAGCACAAATCCACACCTACGATTATAGCACGGTCCTTCCTTTGAGGTAAACAGCATCAAAAAAAAAAAAAGGAAAAGAGGGGCCCCAGAGGTGGAGAGGAACAGCGGCGGATTACAACAACCAGACTTCAATCTGATCTCCTCGGCCAAGATCCGCTCCTCTTCCCCCGCCGCCACCACCTTTCTTCCACGCTCACCCCCAAAACACAAACAGCCGCGTGGATAAAGAGGTAGGAAATCCCCCAAACCTACAGCGGAGCAGCGCTTCGCTTCAGAGATTAGGAGTCCTTTTTGATAAATCATTAACAGAGATTTAGCGCAGCTTCCTAGGCCCTCCGCACTTCCACATTCCCTTTCATCCCCTCTCTCTCTCTCTCTCTCTCTCTCTCTCTCTCTCTCTCTCTCTCTCTTTCTCTCTCTCTCTCTCTCCGCTTGCAAGCAGTGTTAACCATTCACGGCTGTTTTCATCAGCTAATAAATTAATCTTCGCTAAAGTAGCCCTGGTTTTTGATCCTGAAGGAAGTGATAAGACAAAAGAGAAGCGAGTGATGAGAAAATCTATGGCGCTGATCTTGCTACCTTTTCAAAGTCCCCCCCGCCCCCCCCCCCCACCCCCGTCCCGGCTCAGACTTAAGGGGAAGTTTGCCCATCATCAGCGCTACAGACATCACTGTCTGTCCCAGATAACAGGGTGTTTGATGTGACAGAAGAATGGGGGAAGGCAAAACCTTCCTTCGTGGCGCGGTGCTTGCGGAGCGCTCTCAGGTGCGTATCAAGAACCTTCCCGCTGCTGTCTGCCTCCGACGTGAGTTGCAGAGCAGAAGATTAATTACAGCGTGATTAGCGGGAGCGGCTTTATGGAGGCAAGTCATAAACGCGGGTGACGAGCGTCTGACTTTCCCTTGCTTGCGCTCCCTCTCCTTCTGTCTTGCTCTGTCGGAAGGAAATTCCGGGATCTCTAAAAAGTTTACAGTAAAGGTTCGCGGTGTTGTAATCTTAAAAATCTTAGGCGCCGCCTTTGTTCCCACAGATCTAAAGCTTTGGTGTGAAAGAAAACCAAAAGCCAAGAAAGCCAGAATTTCCTTTCCTTAGGACAGACGGGTAAGGTAGTCGGCCCGGCTAACAATAGGCACACTCACTCATGGAGCATTTTACGAGCAGATGGCATATACCGTATCACACATGAATCCAACGCCACAAACCCAAACACCATCCTGCAGGCCATGAGTTCCTCAGTCTGCGAGTGTGTGAGCCAGCACTGAGTCACCGTGGTGTATGTGGGAACTTGTTTTTTTTTCTTTTTCGAGAGCAGCCATACCTCTTTGGAGTCGGACGAGTGTCTGAAGGCCAGGTTACGGGGTAGCGAGGCCTGGGCCCGGTTCGGCTCGGGCTTGTCCTGCGGGCTGTCCCACGTGTGGTCCTTCACTATGTAGGTACATTTCTCTTCAAACTCTGCTTCCGTCCATTTGGACATGTCGGCGTCCTCCACGTCCATCTTCGGGTCCACCTGGTCGGCAGTGTGGGGAGCCCCCTCAGTCGACAACATGACAGAGCTATGCTGAGAGGCGGCCTGAGAAGAGGAAGAAGTGTTAAGGAGGTGCCTCGACAGAGTTGAGGTCACAACTCTGATCATTATTATTATTATTATTAGTAGTAGTAGTAGTAATGGCATTAATTATGGTCCAGCTAATGAAGCTTACTGAGCGAACCTGAACGTTGTGGGAGTTCTTAAGTATCTTCTGGCAGCGGACATGTACTAAATATGTTTCAAACAAAGTAAATGTTTACTTGAATGAGTAATTTTTTATTAATTTTTTTAATGCGTTTAGCCACTAAAAGGAAATTAAAAAGAAAATAAATGAACACTCTGCAAACAATCGAAAAAGTCTCCACTCATTGCGAAAGTTTAGTTTGAGTATTTATTAGAGAACGGAAGACTAATAAAACGGAAAATGACACCAGAATTAAGTAGAATTATAAAAAAAAGACGCCGACGTCAACCATCTACCACCTCTTCAGAAATTCTGCAGAAGCAGACCTTTACACGGACTACCCTTCCAAAGACCTGCCGCTGCATCTCCAATTCCAGTCCCCTTATTTCTCTCACTCTCTCCATACTTCCCTATCTCTGCTGCCGTTTCCCCCCACCCTTCTCCTCCTCCTCCACCTCCTCACCCCTCTGGCTGGAAAAATAAAGTCACAAACAAGGACGGCGGAGGAAGGAAGTCCCGTCTGTATCTGAATGGAGCTAAAATTGGAATCAGAGTTGTAGCGCCGCGGACTCTGTAAACCATCCCAGGGAATAACTGCGCACGGAGAACAAAAGGGGACGGATCGCAGCTTTTTTCCATAGGGGGGCCACAACAGCACAAACAAACTTCAAACGCTTCCCAACCCAATACCGGGCTGCCAACAGTCCAAGCCCCCCAAGAGACCACCAAAATTAAATTCCACCAAACATTTTTATTAATAAAATAAAATTTTATTTTATTTAATTATTGTAGATTTTCTTACTATTTTTTTATTTCTGAGATTGTTCTAATTTCGAATTGTTTTTTTTTTTTGTTTTTTTTAGAAGAACAACTCTGATCATTTAATGCATGCATTCGTCTATAGATGTATCTATTTATATAATTTCCATGAGACAAGTTAAGAGATGATAGAATGCGTGCTGGCGTTTATTTGGCTGTGGAGGACAGCTGCAAGATCAAAACTAATATTGAAACCGAGAAACCGAACGCGTATAAACTGGGCAACTGTATCGTTTTTCTTTTTTTCACAAAGTCAGCAAGTAATGTTTAACACTTAATCAGGGAAAAAAGAGAGAACTGAAATTATGCGAATTATAAACAAACTAAAATTTTAGTTTTAAATACAATCCAATTTAATTGCAATCCTAAAATTTTAACTTGTGTATTCATTGAAATTGGACTTTCTTTCCAGTTTCACAGCATCTTTGCATCAAATTCAACAGAATACAGATTTTGCCCAAGCCAAGAATATTCAAACTTTTTTGTAAGTTACTTTTAAATATATAAATATAAATATATGTAAATTTATATATAAATAAAAACCAAAGAAACAGCAGATTTTCCAATCTTTTCCAAAACCGTCCAACACAAAGCCATTAAATAAACCAGAACCAAAGAAAAAAATCAAGCAGTAGTTCCTCCAGCACTCTGATTTATAGCCCCTCTCCGAAGTACATAAAGCTCAATCAAAGGCAAGAAAGAAAAAAAACAAAAAAACAAAAAAGAAAACCTCAAGCACGGTCTCACTCACCGACAGACTTTGGTTCCAGCCACACATAGAGCCGTCTGATCTCTCCCTCGAGTGTGCGTATGTGTGAGAGGGAGCGTGTTTGCGGGACAGGTGCAGATCGCCCCTCTTTCCCTCTCCTGTCCCACCGCTAGTCCAGATGGTGAGTGAGTTCTCCTGTGAGCGTCTCGAGTTTGACTGACTGCCTAAGCATGTTGCAGCCTTGTTAATGCGCTTTGCCCCTCCCATTCCTCCTCCCCTCCAATCCCTCTGCCTTTCTCTAGCTGTCCCCACCCTCCAAGGAAAACGAACTAACAATCACTGTCCTGCCTCAGTCATCTCTGTGCCACACGCATCACACATACAAATCAATCTTTGCAGTGGGTTTTGCTGGGACCCATATAATCCATTCAGGTTTTTTTTCTTCTTCTATAGACCCACTCACTCAGTCCCACTGAAACCTAGAGCAGGACGACCAGGCGCCAATCATTATATCAGAGAGAGAGAGTTGGGTTAGATAGGACAGAGATAGGGTCTTGTTTGAAGAGGGGAGGGGTTTGCGGGGGGTGTTGATCCCTCTTCCTCTGACTCTCTTCCTGCGAAGGAAGGACATCCTGCGCCAGTGACTCAATAACCTGTTGCTGTTTACTAAGAGTGGGACTGCAGATTGATGACTGCGTTTCTCCTCACACCTCCTCCTCCTCCTCCTCCCCCCTGCTCCTCTCAATTCTTCCCCAATCTTCTCCCTTTCCCCTCCAGGACCCTGGGCCTCTAGGGGGCACCATTCCTTGCTTGAGGTTTTCTTTGCTGTGCCTCTTGGCCAATGCTTTAGTACTTCAGCTGAGATGGGGATGTGCTGTGGGCTGGTAAAGGGGAAGAACTAGGGCTGCACAATATGGACACGCTGTGATTGTATTGCTAAATACGCTCAATGCAACATGCCTTGCAGTAATCTATTTTTTTAAGGGTTCCTGAATGGTTCCTGGGCTTCATTATTTTGTAATTTTTGGGGAAATCTTTAATTAAACAAGAGCTGGAGGTTCCTGAAACTTAACAGATGTCCTTTACACTCCAACATAGTTTTTTTTTTTTCTAAAGAACCATCCAGGGTAGGGGTCATCAAACCATTCTTAGTACCAGTTTCAGATCCAGCAGTTGCTTCAAGGAACATTTTCAGCACCTTAATGTTCAAGAGTTTACATTGAAACAACGTTTGGGAAGCTTTAACGTGAAAGACTGGACTACATGATTGTGGGATCCATGTTGCTATTGCTATTGTAGTGCTAAACATTGAAAATATCATGTGCCTATGATGTATTTGAGTGGAATCTTCAAAAAAGATAGAAAGTCTAAGGGTTACAGGGCTCATTTGCATATCAAATGTTCCCCCCGATATCAGGCCAACATTGAGATTATAATTAACTCACGCTTTGAGCGCTCTCTAGAACCGGTACAGTGCTGCTGAGAGTGTGACGCTTGAGTAAAAGTGAGTTTTGTTCATTTTGCAGTGGGCTACTGTCGTACCCACGGCTAGAGATGAAAGCTTTAAAAGCAAAGCAAAGTGCAAAAGGCAGACGGAGAGAATCTCTGGTGGTCTGCCACGGTCTTGCGCCACCCACCGCAATAAGATTCTCCCATAGCAGCGGAGGCTTTTTATAAAAAAACAAAAAAAAAAAACAACAACTTGGAAATCCCCTAGTCCCCCTGTTCTATCTATTGCTACATCACACACGGTGACATAAGTGTGTGTGTGTGGGAGAGGAGGAACGAGGGATAATGAGGAGGAGTAGCAAAGAAGAGAAAACAAGCAAAATAGAGAATTGAGCATGTCTGGGTCTTCTCAGAATAGCCTCCAACTCATGAACCGGTGGTCAGAAAGTAGTAGTAGCAGTGGTCAGAAAACCTCCAGCTGCCCTTTACATTTTGGTGGACACTTAAAGGGGTTTTGGCCAACAGATCTAGTTCAAAAGTAAAAATCTTTCCACCACCCCCCCCCCCAAAAAAAAGTATAAAGAACTTTATTGTATGTTTTCTTCCTTCTGTAAAGTTACCATCTCAGAGGTATACAAGAACACCCCCTGCCTCAAGTCAAACCCCCAAACTGGTGACAAAGATCTAACCACATCACTAGCTGCTGCCTACTACTTCCTGGCAGCGGACGACCCATAAGATCCAGCCCCCCTCCCCGACAGAGATCTGCTTCTTCCCCCAGCCTAGCCAGACCCAACTGCCGGCCCACGGCGAGGCCCGAAATCTGGCCTCCAGCTGGGCCTTCTGCGACACAGCCTAGCACCAAAAGCAGGCCCGGACTCAATAACAAGAAACAACAACAAAGGTCTCTGAAAGTTTCGAGCGAAAAACGAGCGCTTCCTTTTGGAAATTGCCGTGCGGTCGGGTCCTGTGGGACCAGAAGCTGGGAACAATCTGGCGAGGGCTGGAGTTTGCCCCCATCGCCGTGGCCGTCATGACCAAATCCTGCCACCGCTATGGCATACCCTTCTTTCTCTTTCGCTCGGGCTGCCCACACCATAAAGGAAAGAGTAGGTTGGGTGGGTGGAGGGTGGAGGGGGGGGGGGTTAGGGAGGGGTCTCTTTGGCTCTGAAGTCAAATTCAAATGGGGGGCTTTTTTTCACTTCTGTAGAGGGGTTTAATACAGCCCGCATGCCTGTGAGGGAAGAAAGCAGCCAAACAAAAGGGACAGAAGGACTTCCAGCTGCTTTGTTAGTTTTTGCAGAGGGCCACTATCAAGCCCACTGCTGGGCTTCTGCTGTAGGCCCTAAATCCAGGTAGGAGACACAAACTCTGAAAGAACATGCAGGTGAGACAATGGCCTAACCACAAGAACTTTTCCAATGGGCTTCACAGAGGGCCACTATCGGATCTACTGCTGCGTCTTCTGCCGTAGACCCCCGGCTCAGGTAAGAAAGTGAGATGAAGGCTGATGCAGAGGCTTTCCACTAGAACACATACAGTTGCTGCTGCCGCCGTCCAACCGCCTTTGGCCATTGCGCGCAAACCACATCCCATCTGTCCTCCATAGCCAGAAGAAAATAAAGCTTCATTTGACTCTTCACGCTGCCTGCCATTCAAATATCTCAACTGGATTATTTGCATTTATATTTAACACATTGCCCCCCCCCCCAACAACCAAACAGTGCTCAACACGCCCAGACAGACCACACACCCCTCCCTTTCCAAACACACTTACAACGGAACTGTATGCTATCTCAAACCTGGAGTGAGTTTGGTTTGAGTTTCTGTGATTCCTCAAAAGGTACGGCTTGGAAGGTACGGCTTCTTCGTATCTTTTTCTAATTTAAGACCAGGTTGTTAATCAGTTGCAAATTAAATTATCAATAATATAATACGAGCGATAATTTGAATGTAAAGCAGAACTCATGATATTGAACTGTATCAAAACTGCCCAGCGCCAGCTCAAGACCCCAAGCCTCTTTTTTTCATAATCCAGGCTAACCACATATTAGCCCAGGAAGAGGCACTAACGCAGGTGGGCTGGAGGTGGTGGCCTCAGGCTTGCTGTGATGGAAGAGGGGGGGGTGGCAGGCAGCGTGTGTGTGTGTGTGTGTGTGTGTGTGTGTGTTTGGGGTGGGTGGGTGGGGGGGGCGGCTTACACAACCCAGCTTTCTTTTGGTGTGTGTACGTATGCTCAAATGAATGAGTGGGGAAATGACCATTGTTCTGGGAAAGTTAATCCACAATAGTTGAGTCAATCACGTAATGTGTGTCTGTGTGAGTGCACACGTCTGTGTGTGTTGAGCTGGGGGGGGGGTTCAGCTCAGCACGTGGCCAGCGTGAGGCTTGGACAACTGCCCCCCTTTGCTATATGTCATGGACTGGGGATCTAGTGCCCCAGCGCTTGTAATCCTGCCAATCCCACCCCAGCCATCTGGGGATGGTGGCCAGCTCAGCACTGGACAAGGGGGTTGGGTCTGTAGTATCCAATATCTGAGATACCATGCTACATCCAAGGAAACAGCTAATGAAGCTGAATTTGACCCCTAGGGTACAGTTTACAGTCGTGTGCAAAAGACCCCCAGTCCAATTCCATGTTAACTAACTAACTAAAACATAAAATAGTAGATGCACCATCGTTTTTGCACAAGCAGCTTATGCTGGTAATCCAGAGGATGTAAAGGAAACGTGTATGTGCAGCAAATTTTTCCCATCAAGAAGCTACTACTACTACTACTACTACTTAGACCCCAGAGCTCCTGATATGGGCATGACACTGACCGCAGCATGGCTGTACCGTTACTAAGCCTCGGCATGACACACGTCAGTAGCGCTTTTTGCAGATGACGTACCATCGTCCAAGGGTACTAGCGAGCATATAGACCACCTCCGACAATGAGATTTGAGAGTGACACCACCGCAGCATAATTTCAGAGGAAGTCTAAAATTAGAGGTTGATAGCAGAATTTCATTAGAAGGAAGCCTCTGACACAGCAGTTACCAAAATCAGGTAAATGTTTACAGCCTCCAGCCTAGTTCCAGCATTCCAGTAAACAAACCCCAACTGCGTTTAGTCATTCAGTGTGTAGTCTGCACATGGCGGATGTGTGGCCGAGTGCAGGAAGGGGACGATAACACAAGTCAGACTCCAACCTTGACATGGTACACTCTTAAAAAAGATGGTTCTTCAAGGGTTCTTGAGTAAAGAGAATGCTTGGGTTTAAAGCCAGGACTTCTATTTATAACCTTTTCTTTTGCTTTCTTTTGCTTTAATCGTTCTTTGCATGGTGAAGTACTTCAGATTGATGGAGTAGGTGTTGAGGTTTGCTTAGATTTCCAGCCCAGATCAGATTTTTTGGCACGTCCAGATTGATTTGAAATGCATGGAATATGACTTGCATCAAAAATATGGCTTGAAACGAGGTTCCAATCAGATTTTCACAGATGCATCTCAGTCTGGACGCTTCGGCTGCCCAAATCAGATCACTCACAACGCGACAAACAGCGGCAATGTCAAATCCAGAGTGATGGAGTTGCTGCATGGTTTAGTCATCACCACACAACCCCATGTAGATAGGTTGGTGATGTCTGGACGCACAAATCCAATCTGATTACTTGCAAATAACAGAGTTGACAGTTGTTTTAGAAGATCTGATTTGAGAAACAGATCATGAATCTTGTATTTGGTTCTATGTAGAACCAGTCTGAAAAGTTCTATGAGGTTCTACAAGCCAGACGTTAAAACAGAGGAACTCTTTTTGGTGCCACATAGAACCAATTTTAAACCATTCCACCATTCAAGGAACCCTTTAAGCATGAAGTGGCTCCATATAGAGCCCAACCCTTTACCTAGGAACCATTGAAGAACAAATCTTTTGGGTATTCAATGATGATTTAGAGACTGAGCCTGCTTGTTTTGAAAAGCTGCTGTTACTTTAATATTTGTAGCTAATTAGCTACATGCTATGCTGATACAGACATATAGACAGGTTCGTAAATGTCAGATTGGGGTATGTGATGGATTCCTAAGTGGTGCAGAAGTACAAATGACTTCAAGCGATAAGATGAAAGTGGCGCAGAGGGGGGCGGGGCTAGCCAGACTACGGGTGAAAACAAAATCCAACACGTTTTTAAGCTGGTAATACGTGTCAATGGGGTGAATAATTACTGAGGAGAAGAAATCGCCTGCAGTCTTTTATTTCATTTTATTAGCAGTCAGTACTTTTTTCTTTTTTTTACTGCAGCCGAGTTTGCATTTGGAATTTGAATAATGGGTTAAATGAGGCCATTCACAAATAAACAGAGAGAGAGAGAGAGAGAGAGAGTCTGACCTAATCAGTAGGCTTTTTATCTTGTTTTGTAATCGATTAAACAGTCTTAAAGGGGGGAAAGTGGGACAAGACGCTGGACTTTCAGTGACCAGCTATTGATTTAGACAACACATATGTAGTTAGATATGTAGATATGTAGGCTACACGATCTAGTCTGGCTATAACATATATATATATATATATATATATATATATATATATATATATATATATATATATATATATATATATATATATATATATATAGGTCTTACCTAGTACCTGGTAGACCCTCAGAGTGAGCAGGGCTAGTGTGTGAGCTTTAAGAGGTAAATCCTTCCCCTCTTTACTCTCTTCACCCCCCAGTAAAATACTCCACTCCTCCAAAATGAGCCTAATTAGGCGATTAACACTGTAGGCTCTTCTGCAGACAGCCAGCAGCTCTTGGAGCTACAGTTCAGAGCTTCCATAGGCAAAGGTACAGCAGAAGCCCTCATACATACATACATACACACATACATACATACATATATATATATACATACATACATACATATATATATACATACATACATACATACATACATACACACATATACATACATATATACATACACACATACACATACATATATATATACATACATACATACATACACACATATACATACATACAAACATACATACATACATACACATACATATATATACATACATATATACATACACACATACACATACATATATATATATATATACATACATACATACATACATACACACATACATACATACATACATACATACACACATATACATACATACATACACACATACACACATATATATATATATATATATATATATATATATATATATATATATATATATATATATATATATACATACATACATACACACATACAGTTTATTTGCTGAATTTAACCATCTAAGTTAATCATCTAATATACTGTTGTAGATTTTCATTTCATCTTATTCATATTTAAATGTGTTTATTTATTCTTATTATTATATATGGAATAAACTGAATATATAAAATGATAGCAGGAATGGTTAGAATGTATTATTATTATTATTGTTATTATTAAGATCAAGTTAAGTTGTCTGAGGAAGTAAAATGGGAGGAGGTTTTAAATTTACTTTAGAATTTTAAGCTTTAATAAAGCTTTAATGTAGAACCATTCTGAAAAGTTCTATGAGGTTCTACTGTTATGAGCCGGACGTTGCTAAAACCGAAGAACTCTTTTTGGCGCCACATAGAACCAATTTTAAACCATTCCACCATTCAAGGAACCCTTTAAGCATGAAGTGGCTCCATATAGAGCCCAACCATTTACCTAGGAACCATTGAAGAACAAATCTTTTAAGCTTTAATAGAACAACTGAGTGAGCAAAAAGGAGCAATGGTAAAAAAGGAATAATGAAAGAAAGACAGAAGGCAGGAACGAAGGACAATTAATAAAAAAGAAAGTAGTAAGGAAGAAGGGAAAGACAAAAACAAAGAAAGAAGTAAAAACAGGAAAGAAAGAAATAAGAACAGAAAGAAAGAACCCTCTAGAACTCTTGAGTGCCACATCAGCTCTCATGTTTACCAAAACATCCACTTTCATTACAGCTTCCCTTCTTCACAGGAGACTCACTTTCAGTTCCTCTGAGAGAGACAGCCTTCAAAGTTCAGTCTCAGGAGTTGGTTTAGTATTTTCTGCTTCTTTAAAACACAGTGAAGTGAGTCTCACACGGAACTGATTCTGGGCTCGTTTGGTAAGTGGGGGTCTTATTGCTGGTTTGCCTTTTCCATATAAACCATGGCTCCATGTCTCAACTCCATACATCACTGCTCTGTGTGCAGGTTTGTTCATGGCAACCCTTGAAAAGTCGCCCTCGTGACTGGATATCCTCCCAGAGCAGACTACACTTTGTTTGCTGGAATCGACCCCGAGACCACCAGTTCCAGCTCTAGAGAACCAGAGGTGAGTTCTCTGGATCACAGGTACGCTCGACCAAATGCATCCAACGTGCAGAGTGATCGGTCGGGAATGAAGCTCTAGAGTGAAACAGGCTGGGTTGCCAAATATGGACTGAGAACTTTAAACTTTCAAACACTTTTATGTCCTAAAAAAAAAAACTGTGATATGGGCCCTTTAAAACACTTCTCCACATCCCTTCAGCTCGGTATTCAGGGAAGTTCAGGGAAGCCCTGTGGTCGGCCGTGGCTCCGCTGAGTGCTGCGAACGCGCTCTCATCCAGAAGAAATATTTGGCTTGGCCCGCTGCCAGAACGCTTCAGCAAAACGCTGCCAAGACATTCACCCCCTCCACCCGCCACGCGCCAGCACAGCCTAATGCTGTGTGTGTGTGTGTGGGTGTCTGTGTGTGTGTGTGTGTGCTCGCGTGAGTGCATTATTCAGCAGAGTGTAGTCGAGAGAGCCAAGGCAGGAACGAAACGCTAAGAAATGGCCTAAAAGGCGGCGGCCTTGAATAACAGGGGGCCAAACACTTTCCATAGAACCTCTTCATACCGCACGGTTTCTTATAGCTCCTTTCAGCTTTTGTGCCCCGCGAAACACGATCCGCCCCCCGTTCTCTCTTCCTCTGTGCGCCAACGCTGTCCCGGCCTTTGTTGGCTCTATCGGCGCGCGATCTTCTCCCATCACCAAAGACCAGGACAAAACGTGCAATAAAGCAATTTCACTTTCAAATGTTTCGAGGTCACCTGGTTTGTGTTTCACACTCGCTCCTTTATTGGCCGAGATAATAGATAATAGACGTGTGGTATCGCAACGAGGAGAGAAGAAGAAGAAGAAAAAGAAGAAGAAGAAAAAAAAGCCACTGTACTGTTTCCTATCAGATCACACCTGAACCAGTTAACCACACGATCAGATTGCACAGCCCAGTGTGTCACTTCCCAGAGAAAGAGCAGCGCAGAAAGAAAAGAGAGGCATGTACAGTAGCACTGTGATTGTGTAAGTTATCAACCAGTACCCGGAATGCCTTACAAGTCATCGTCGTTGACTCATATTAAAGTGGTAGCTTGCCCACTTTTTGGCCCTCCGGGGCTGTTTTAACATTTATAATCACACAGCAAATGCTGTTGCAGCTTCAGGTTGTATAGCAGTGTGAAGTTGGTTTGTCGGTTTAGCCTGAAACTTCAATTCAATTCAGTTGAATTAAAAGTTCATTCATTCTAGAGTGTTTGACTTTTTCTTGGTCTTATTGATTGAACATGAACAAGTCATGCCATTTATTCAGAATCATTGATTAATGATTTATTCATTGAGATAAAATTAATGAAGTTGTCAATTGAATCAATTCGTTCATCCGACAACTGGACCGCACAAAGTGAACAGTAAAAAACAGGCCTACGTTCGAACTCAATAACATCAGACTTGAAAGACAAGTACAGTAAACAACGTAAAGTATATATATATATATATATATATATATATATATAAATAAAATGTAATTCATATCCAATTACAATGTAATAACACTGTAAATACTGACATATAGTTGAAAAGTATAGGAAACTGATAGTAAGAACTAGATTTTGGGGTTAAGACCTTTTGTATGTCTCATAGACTTTGTATTTTATACACACTCTCACACACCCCCTTACCCAAGTCATGCCATGGGCGTAGAATAGGCATGGAGTGACGTGAATATCCAACGATTATTGAATCTGAAAAAAAATCCAAATCTGTCAACATCTCGTTATCCTAGAGGTGCAGAAAGGGTTAAATCACGTCCTCTACTGGAGTCCTACCGCCCTGTAACACATACAGCCAGTGTTATTGGCTGTGTCTTCCCCGGCTGTCACCTGAGACTCTGTAGCTACGTTTGGTTGTTAACGGCGCCAAAACTGGAAGGAAAGCTTTCCAGTCACATGAGACTCAATGTGCAAGACTTAGGTTCAACGTGGGAGACACATGGGGGTTAAAACCGAGTGAGGATGGCAGCAAAACAGAAGACGGTGGACAGAAGGAGCTATTTATAAACGAGTCCATCATAATAGCGTTCATGGCGATGCTAGGCTTTGGCGCACAGCATACAGCAGGTTACATCGTCTGTAGCTATCAATACTATGGTCTGGAAATGAGCCGCACAACAGACCACCAACTGTCAGTTAATTTAAGATTATAGAATTCATAAATTAAATTAGGTTTGTTATTTGGAATAGCATAAGTTATAAGTTAAGTTCGTGGATACATAAGTCCCCGCCAATGTCAAGAGCCAGTCTACACCCTTGGGTCATGCAAATATTAGAAACGTATATTTTGCACTAAAATGAGCTAGACCACCTTCAAGAAGCCCACTAACCCGCTGCTAGGAGAGGCCTGGAGGAGTGAAATAACGCTGGTCACATTGATGTGTTTACATATTTTCCCTTAGAACATCAGTGTCATTTATGGAGGTTGCTCAATTTTTTTCATATGACTTTGAATGAAAAAGTAACAATTCTTTCATTTAAAACATCAAACTTTCATCTATTGTCTACTTTCTGATGCAATAGTTTTAAGTTATTAAGAAAAAATCATTTATAAGTAATAAACAGAGCTGTGAGCTGTGTTGTTTCCAATCAGAAAGCTGTATCAGGTTGTAAATGAATGTATAATAAAAAGCCAAAATGAATATCCCGAGTGCCCTGGACGTGAAAACTGTGAAACTTGCAAATTTAGTAGGTTTTCTATGTAAATTGATGTCAATATATTGTTATAATATAATATAATATAATATAATATGTAATAATAACATTTCCACCATTGTGCCTTGCATTAAGACTATGAAACAGTGTAGCTCAAAACTGGGGACACGTGGCCGGCTTTAGGTGGGCTACATTTAAGAGTAACGTTGTGTACATTTGATTTTTTGGCCTTAACAGACGGATTAACTGCACGTTTGTTGTATTTGACCTGATTCTGCTTATGAATTCATCTAGTTTAATTTGTACTGTATGTGCCAGCTGGAGGCCCAAATTAAGACACAGCAGGCTGAATTAAAATTATTGATTTTCTTAAATCGCCGACGAGGAGGCCGGAATTAAATTGGGCTGGGACGTGCAAGCTGGGGCTACAAAAACGAGGCCTTCCAGGCTCCCGCCTAAGCTTCTTTTTGGGCTGCCCCGGGCCGGAGGAGCAGCAGCAGCAGCAGCAGCTTTTTGACTGCGGCGGGTGACAAATGAAGGCAGGGATGGATATGACAGGAGCCCCCGCTTAATCAGCATCCGAGGGACAATGAGCCCATTTAACCCGCTGGTGGCCCCTAATGAGCGGACACTCAATCACTGCTCATACGCGCCACGAGCTCAATGCGCGCTCAGACGGCCACGCGCACGCCCGCCCGCCCGCCAGATCACCTACCACCGGGTCAGCTCATTGATTAATGATTTATTCATTGAGATAAAATTAATGAAGTTGTCAATAGAATTTATTCGTTCATCTGTCACGGTTCGTCTCCGCGGTCGCCGACAACTGGACCGCATGAACCGAACAGTAAAAACAGGCCTGCGTTCCAATTCAATAACATCAGACTTATGAAAAAGAAAAAAAAGAAAAATTACATATATATATATATATATATATATATATATATATATATATATATATATATATATATATATATATATATATATATATATATATGAATGCAATTCATATCCAATTACAATGTAATAACACTGTAATTACTGAGATATAGTTGAAAAGTATAGGAAACTGATAGTAAGAACTAGATTTTGGGTTAAGACCTTTTGTATGTCTCATAGACTTTGTATTTTATACACACTCTCGCTCCCCCCTTAACCCCCCTTACCCCCCCCCCCCCCCCCCTTGAAGATAGGCTCGTGGGGGTCTATTGTCTGCGAAAGCGTTGTGTCCCTCACATTTACCGTATTTCTGCCCCACTTGGCAACTAAAACCAATCAACCCCCACCAATATACCCCACCAACTGTGTGTGTGTGTGTGTTTACTCTCTATTCACCACTGATAAGGGACCCTGCGAGTGGATTACTCTGTCAGTGAACTGCTCAGACTGTCACAACTGTTGTTCTTTTCTCGGCCCTCAGCTCTCGTACATCATATGGAGCAGTCCACCAAATGTGGCCAGTTAAAAAACGTGTTTTCAGCTTTAAACCAGTTCAGGAGAAGAAAGCATGAGTGCTAAGAACAGAAGAACATTGTAAATGGGACGTGACCTCTTAGTTCGGGACAGCATTTGAAAATGCTCGCAGTTGGTTATATTAAAATATATATACATTGTTTTTCATCTCCTGGTGAAGATGTAGAGATACAGGATTTTGTTCCAGGAACTGTGTAACTTTAGGCTGTATATAAAAGTCCTTGGTGAGATTCCTAACCGTGCAGTTGAAAACATGATCTCTATGAGAACGCATGTCGTATGATGTAAATAAAAGTAAATTCACAATGAGGTCCACTTTGTTTGCCTCGGAGCTCTAAGCCTTTATAATGTCTGGTTCTGCTTTAGTTAATGAAAATCTCCAAAATAGCATATTTACAGGAGATGACAAAAAGTGTATTTACTTTCAATGTAAGTTAATGGAACCAGATTTTTTCCAAGCTATTTTGGAGACTTTCAAACAAACAAAAATGTTTTTTCTTTGGTCAGTGACGATATTTTAGAGCATTTCTATTGGTCCATGTATCATGAAATTTGCACACAATGTAAACAGCAGCTGTCCAGTTTAAATGATGTAGAAACATAAAAATGGACAAAAATGGGGGTACATTTTGTATTTATATATTGTAGTTTTATATATATGCTACAGTTTACCAATGTTTTTTTTACAGTTTCAAAGATAAAAAACAAAATAAATGTAGGTTTTGCATTAAAACATATTTGGAAAATGCAGTGAGGAATTTCTTTTGTAAGCTGTTCTATTAATTTGAGTGAAAAGCAGATTTACATAAATTTTAGATTTTTTTTGTATTTTCGCATTTGGACTTTAAGATTGTTAGATTTGAGTTCTTTTTAGAACAGTGGCCTTAAAATCTAGATTTTTAAATAAAAATTTTAATTACATTATAATTTGTTCATAGTTCTTGTCCCAACTTTGCCTTGTTTTTCTAAAACTTTCACAACTTTCTGTGGTTTATTTCCAGGTATGAGCATTCTAGATGTGAACTCGCTAAATGGAGGTACATTTTTTATTTAGGTTTTGTAGTTTTATATATATATATATGCTACAGTTTACCAGTTTCTACAGTTTTTCTACATTTTTAAAGGTAAATAACAAAATAAATGTAGTTTTTTTGGAAATCATTTGTATTAAAACATATTTGGAAAATACAGTGAGAAATTTGTTTTGTAAGCTGTTCTATTAATTTGAGTGAAAAGCAGAATTTTGCAATAATTACATGAATTTCAGATTTTTTGTATTTTCTTTAAGACTTTAAGATTGTTAGATTTGAGTTCTTTTTAGAACAGTGGCCTCAAAATCTAGATTTTTAAATAAAAATTTCAATTACATTATCATTTTTTCATAGTTCTTGTCCCAACTTTTCTTTGTTTTTCTAAAACTTCCACAACTTTCTGTGGTTTATTTCCAGGTCTGAGAATTCTAGATGTGGACTCGCTAAATAAGTTTCCAAATTATGACGTTATGATGAGTGATGTTATGATGAGTGATGTTATGATGAGTGATGTAAGTCAGCGTGAATACGGATGGTGGAGTTTGGATGGGGGTGTGTCTAGAACTCCTGGCTCAGATGGTGGTCTCACTCCTCTCTCCACTCCTCTGCTCTGTCTGGAAGTCAGCTCTGTCCCAGTCATCCGCCACCCAGCTGGCATCAACCACACTGGAAGCCTGCTTTTAAGCCACTTCCTCTCCGCAACCTCAGCATACTTTGCTCATTTGTTTTGGAAAAAATCCCAAAAAAGTGAGAGAATTTCAGAAAAAGCACCAGACTTTCTCTTCTGGCAAGACGTTTCGTCTGCACGGACGACAGGAAGTTCTTTTCAGATGTCTTATTCCTAGTCGCTTGAGGTTGTTGTTGTTGTTGTGGATGACCAGCCAACAGGTGTTCATCATTTCCCAGTGTGTTCAGAACTTTTTGGTGAATTCCTGATTGTTAAACAGTCTGTTTTCCCCAGATTGTTAAAACACTCAAAAAAAAAAAAATTCCCCATTGAGCAGCCCCTATGAATCCAGTGTTCATAATGCGTTAATAAACGCATTAATAAGAGATTTTATATATAAAATATATATAATGTTTAGGATCATTTTCATTTCATGCAATTTCATTTTCTTGCAATTCACAAACCATATTGTCCATTTCCAAGTGTATCAGATGATTTTTAAAGAATAAAAATGTTTGTATTAAAGTTTGTATAGAGGCTTATTTTACATATAGTCCTATTATCAGCAATTCTCAGTCCTCTGTCTAAATCTCCTGGTACGGCCGCCAATCCAAGTTAAGGATGTTATTGGACTAATTGGTTGTTAGGACACTCTTGCTCAATTGTGATGCACAGCTGAAAAACATTCTACTAATAAGTGAGTATAAAAGGGAACAACATTCTAGGTTAGTTTAGTATCTGAAGATCAGCAGTTGATGGCTTGCTGACTGACTCACAATGACCAGAAAGAAACAACTTTCTTTAGAGACCCGTCAGTCCATTGTTGTGTTGAGGAAGAAGATACTCCATTGAAAACAAGAACATTTCACTGTGATCCCAAACTTTTGAGCGGTAGTATATATATATATATATATATATATATATATATATATATATATATATATATATATATATATATATATATATATATATATATCCAAAACAGTGACTTCACAAGAGAGACCAAAAACTCTGTTCAATGTAAGTCAATGGAACCAGACAAGTTTCCATGCTATTTTGGAGCATTTTCATTGGTTCATTCATCAGAAAACACAATGACACAATGTAAACAGCAGCTGTTGTGTTCAAATAGTATAGAAAAATGAAAATCTTCAAAAATGGAGGTACGTGCTTTTCTTTGGACAGCAATGTTATACTTTCATGCATAACACTTCATAAAGCAAGAGTGACATCATACACAGTAAAGGTCCACAACAACGTATAATATACGTTTATAAGAAGACTCTGCACAACTATGTTATAGAGTGTTATTCCAGGCTATCACAGTCTGTAAGTGAAATGAGACGATATCTATCATTTGAACATGACAGCTGCTCTTTATATCCTGGAAAAAGATTCATGATGAATGGACCAATAGTAATGCTCCAAAAACACTTCTAATAAAACCTCTTTACATTTACTTACATTGAAAGAATTTTGTTTTTCTTTGGACTTTGGCGAGGAATGACTGAAGCTAGGAAGGTTGTGACACAGATGATATACAAGAACCTTGTTATAGTGTGTTATAGTGCATCACAGCCCTCATGTTCACAGGGTGCTTATGAACAGATATTACAAACCTGACATCATAAAATAAAAATAAATAAATAAATAAATTATATATATATATATATATATATATATATATATATATATATATATATTGTTTTATAAAAAGTGTTATGCATGTTACTGTATCTACTTATAAGTGATTATACAAACTTAGGTATTGTAAGGCATTATGTATGTAAACAGGATTCATGGGAAGTGTTATCACTTTTTGTACCCCATTGAATTAACTAGTAATATTCATCCCATCACTTATAACCTAAAACCCAGATTCAACAGATTGATATTAGAATGTTAATGACAAGATATTGATCCCGTTTTATTACTGATATGACTTGCAAAGTTTATTGTCAGGATACAGGTAGATAGGTAGTAACATAAAGTTGTACATAAGTTTACATGGCCTGTCTGTTGATTTTCAGAATGTAAATAAGAAAACAATTAAATAAGTTTAAACATGTGTTTGAATAGGCTGTTAGCATGACGTTGCTAGGCTAACCCCCCAGGTCTTCTTTTCTAACAGAGGCTCCTTCAGTGGTCAGTCGGAGACGCTGATTAGGGCCGGTTTTGTAAATATTTGCAGGAAGTGGCGAGGAACTCTCCTGTCGCCATGGAGACAGATAGGTGCTATCCGTCAGCGGGCGAGTGCGTCCGGAGTGGCTGGGTCACTCGGGGCTGAGGTGAGGTGAAGGATCCGGGGTGTTGATGTGGCCGCCCATCCACCTCTGCGTGCCCTCTACACGACCCCTGAGGGTCACCTCCAAATTACGGTCCGGAACTGAGTGCGCGGTACACACAGATTCACACACAGACAGGTTTTTATATCTACCTAGGACACAGGGTCTTACATAAGTCCTGTACGAAGCACTTTCAAAAAAATCAAGTATTCAGAGCTTAGATATTTACAAAGGTTACCTTATGACATATTTCAACCCAACACGTTAATAGAGATAAAAACTAAGTGTATGCTATATGCTATATGCTATGTTTAAAAGTGTAAAAAAAACTATGTTAAAATAAAACATAAACAAAATGCACATCAACTGCTGAAACCAAACTGTAGAGAAGTGTATGTATGTGATAACATGTTAATATGATCCAAATGTATTATATATATATATATATATATATATATATATATATATATATATATATATATATATATATATATATATATATATATATATGTGTTACTTAATGATATGTTGCTTCCATCAATTTAGAGCATTAGCATTTCTTTTGGTCCAATTATCCTGAAATGTCATCACTGTTCAAAGACAAACATATGTCAATTTTTGTTTTAACACATCATTTGAACACTACAGCTGCTCTTTTTAATGTTTAATAATGAATGGACCAATAGAAATGATCCAAAATCACTTGGAATAAAACCTGTTCACATTTACTTACATTGAAAGTTGAAGTTTCTTGTACTTTTCATATATATATATATATATCTTTCCTGTACAAGACAAAAAACTTTCAATGTAAGTCAATGGAACCAGATTTTTTTTCCAAGCTATTTTGGAATATTTCTATATTCACACAATGTAAATGGCAGCTGCTTTTAATTGATGGAGAAACATAGAAATATATATACATCCAAAGTATTAACTTTAAAGGAGAAGCCAAAAACATTCCCTACTTTCAATATATATATATTTCAATATATTTAAGATATATATATATATATATATACTGAAAAACATACTGTACTTTACTGTGAATGGATTGTTTCATGTGGACACGTCCACCTAATCTAAAAGTCAACAGACATAAACAATATAAATAATATAAACAATAATATTTATTCACTCTGTCAATATTTACTATGATTTTATTATGATTTATATTGAGTTATTTTTTTCCAGCGTTATTTCTGCCTAATTAATTTGACTGGAGGTCTTTAAATGTTTACATACGACTGTAAACAACAATACTAAGTCTAACTCTAACCTTAAGCTCAGTAACCAAAGAAAGAGAGATGACTGTTATTAGACACAAAGAAAACAAAACCAAACATGGAGCTTGTATTTAAATGTCAGGTCAGGACCATTTGCTTGGTGTTGTAGCTCTCTCTCTCTCTCTCTCTCTCTCTCTCTCTCTCTCTCTCTCTCTCTCTCTGTCTCTTTCTCTCTCTAGTGAAAAGAGTTAACAGGCTTGATGCTGTCATCTTTCTTATGTCACTACATTCCAGGCGGCTGTTATATGCCGGCAAAACACAGAACTAATTATAGCCAGCGTAGAGATAGAGAGAGAGAGAGAGAGAGAGAGAGAGAGAGAGAGAGAGAGAGAGCCGTAATCATGTACACAGCCAGAAACTTGTTTATCAGCAGAGCCTCACACTCTAAACTAAAGCGACAATCATAATGACGACTCTCTCTTTCTTCATCGGCGGAAGTTGACTCACGCTCGTGCTGTAACGTGCAGTAAGCAGGTTCGTTTTCAAGGAAAACAATATCCCACGTGTGAACACTTACTTCGGGAACAAAGCCAAAGCCTGAGCATTTTATCGGCTGGTTATGATCTCAGCCGTCATAAACGTTCAGACCTCAAACCACCATGTGAGCCAAAGAAGTTTCAGTCAGGGCTAAAAAAAAAAATTAAATAATCAGAACCAACTATTAATTACTGATAGACATTTGTTTGTGTAGTTAATCACTATTTGCCTTGTTTGCTCAAATTAATGTGTTAACTCCACCACGTGGTTCAGCGTGTGCTGTTAAGACTGGTGTAAAACATTGTAGGCCCACCTCGATCATCACTGATTGTCATACGGGACACTGCGAGGAACCTGAAGCTGAGTGATGACGCTGAATGTACCTGAAGGTTTCAGACCTGTGCTGGTGTTTTGGTGGCTGTATGGAGTGAGGAACTTGGGTCTGAAGTTTCTGATGAGCAGGGCTCTTACAGAAGCTGTAACTGGAAGCGGGGAGTAGAGAGTTTGAGCGTCAGGAGATGAAGTTTCCTTTGTGGTCAAAGCCCTGAAACTTCTGCCAAACACCTACTGACAGCCATTACGCGCATGACACAACTGCTTCTTACATGATCCTCGACTCGAGAGTGACGAAAAAGTGTAATTTAGTCGAGACCAGCTGCAGTGTGACCTTTCTACCAGTGGGACTGTGTAAGAGAGAGAGAGAGAGAGAGAGAGCGAGAGAGAGAGAGAGAGACAGAGAGACAGAGAGACAGAGAGAGAGAAATTAGAATGAGGGAGAATGAATGAGGAAAAATGGGTGGGCAAGAAGAGAGATAGGGAAAGGGGGGTGGGTGAAAGAAAGAGACAGAAGGGCAGTAAAAAGATGAGAAAGAGTAAAAAGAAGAGAGAAAGAAGAGGGTGAGAGACATGGGAAAGAAAGAAAGAAAGAAAGAAAGAAAGAAAGAAAGAAAGAAAGAAAGAAAGAAAGAAAGAAAGAAGGGAGAGAGATGAGAAGAGCAAGAGATGGGGATAGGGAGATGGGAGAGAGAGAGAAATGAGAATGAGGGAGAATGAATGAGAACTGTGGGGGAAAAGAAAAGACATGATAGAAAGGAGAGAGAGGGAGAGAGAGAGAGAGAGAGAGAGAGAGAGAGAGACAGTAAGATGGGGAAAAGAAAGGAGAGATAGTGAAAGGGGAATGGGTGAAAGAAAGAGAGAAAGAGGAGAAGTGAAAATGAAGAAGAATGAATGAGAAATATGGGGGAAGAAGAGAGATAGGGAAAGAGGGGTGGGTGAAAGAAAGAGATAGATGTGGAGAAGAAGGAGCGAGAGTAAAAATTTGTATTTAAAAGAATGAAAAGAGAAGAGAGAAAGAAGAGGGGAGAGAAGTGGGAAAGAAAGAAAGAAAGAAAGAAAGAAAGAAAGAAAGAATAGGGATAGGGAGATGGGAGAGAGAGAGAAATGAGAATGAGGGAGAATGAATGAGAAATATGGGGAAAAAGAAAAGACATGATATGAGAAAGGGGAGAAAGAGAGGGACAGGGAGTAAGGGGAAAAGAAAGGAGAGATAGGGAAATGGGAATGGGTGAAAGAAAGAGAGAGAGAGAGGAGAGAAATGAGAATGAGGGAGAATGAATGAGAAATATGGGGGAAGAAGAGAGATAGGGAAAGGGGTGGGGACAGATGGGGAGAAAAAAGAGCAAGAATAAAAATGAGTATGTGAAAGAATGAATGAGAAAGAGAAAAGAGGAGAGAGAAAGAAGAGGGGAGAGAAGTGGGAAAGAGAGAAAGAGGTAAGGGAGAGAGAGATGAGAAGAGCAAGAGATATGGATGGGAAAGAGAGATACAGAGAATGTGAAAGAGAGAAAGAATGAGAAGAAGATGGTAGAGATGGAGAGAGAAATTAGAATGAGCGAGAATGATTGAGAAATATGGGGAAAAAGAAAAGAGACTAGTGTGAGGAAGGGGAGAGAGAGAGACCGAGAGTAAGATGGGGAAAAGAGAAGAGAGATATGAAAAAGAGAATAGGGGAGAGAAAGAAGAAGGTGAGAGAAGTGGGAGAGAAAGAAATCAAGAAAGAAAGAGGTAAGGGAGAGAGATGAAAGAGAGCAAGAGATAGGAAAAATGAGAGTTTGAGAGAAAGATTGAGAAAGAGAGATGGGAGAGAGAGACTTGAGAACGGGAGAGGAAAGGAGAGAGGAAGAGCCAGAAAAGAGAAAAAAGAATGGAGATGAAAGACAGATAAGAAAAGAGAGAACACAAGAAGAGAAGAGAGAAAGAGAGGGGAGAGAGACAGACACAAAACATCAAGAGAGGAAAAAGGGGGAAGAGAAGAAAGAATAAGAGAGAAGAGAAGAGAGAACGGATGAGGGGTGGAAGTGAGAGAGAGAGAGAGAGAGAGAGAGACAGAAAGAAGATAGTAAGAGAGGGAGAGAGGACATGGAGAGAATGAGAGAGGAAGAATGACAGAGAGGTGGAAAAGAGAGATGAGAGAGAGAGAGAGAGAGAGGGAGAGAGAGTGATCCTCTAATTTGTCGGAGGTGGACATTAGGCCTGTAATTACTACAGTACTGTGACACACAGACAGCTCCCCCACGGGACTGGGAGGTGGCGGATGTCTCTCTATCTCTCCCTCTCTCTCTCTCTCTCTCTCTCTCTCTCTCTCTTTCTCTCTGTCTCTCTTTCTTTCTCTCTGAGGCTCAATTACCTCCACTGAATCACACACACACACACACACACAGAAACTGTACACACACAAAGTGAACATAATACACAGCCATAACTGTGTTGAACTGTGATGACTGTGTTGAACTGTGATGACTGTGTTTACCTGTGAATAATGTGCTGAACTGTGATGACTGTGTGGACCTGTAATGACTGTGTTAAACTGTGATGACTGTGCTGAACTGTGATGGCTGTTTTGAACTGTGTTGACCTGTGATGACTGTGTTGACCTGTGATGATTGTGTTGACCTGTGATGACTGTGTGGACCTGTAATGACTGTGTTGAACTGTGTTGACCTGTGATGACTGTGTTGAACTGTGTTGTCCTGTGATGACTGTGTGGACCTGTAATGACTGTGTTGAACTGTGATGACTGTGTTGAACTGTGTTGACCTGTGATGGCTGTGTGGACCTGTGATGACTGTGTTGACCTGTGATGACTGTGTTGACCTGTGATGACTGTGTGGACCTGTGATGACTGTGTTGAACTGTGTTGACCTGTGATGACTGTGTTGACCTGTGATGACTGTGGTGACCTGTGATGACTGTGTGGACCTGTGATGACTGTGTTGAACTGTGATGACTGTGCTGAACTGTGATGACTGTGCTGAACTGTGATGACTGTGTTGAACTATGTTGACCTGTGATGACTGTGTTGACCTGTGATGATTGTGTTGACCTGTGATGACTGTGTGGACCTGTGATGACTGTGTTGAACTGTGTTGACCTGTGATGACTGTGTTGACCTGTGATGACTGTGGTGAACTGTGATGACTGTGTGGACCTGTGATGACTGTGTGGACCTGTGATGACTGTGTTGAACTGTGATGACTGTGCTGAACTGTGATGACTGTGCTGAACTGTAATGACTGTGATGACTGTCTTGAACTGTGATGACTGTGTTGCCATTTTGAAGATACCTTTTTGCTTAGGACAGTGACAATGTATAAATTACAAGCTTATTTAACACACACACACACACACACACACACACACACACAAACACACACACACATATATACATATAGATGAGCAATCCATATGAGACATGGAGTACTGTGCAAGAGTAAGATAGTCATGCCCCTCTCTCATTTATTTCATTTCCAGTGAAAACTGCCAATAAGTGCAGGTTATGTTTTGGGAGATCTTCCTGAAGAGATCACATAGAAGATAATCCACTTACATTCATGAAGTGTCTTCAAAACTACATTCATATGGGACCCCCAACAACCACTTGGACGGCCTGGTAGACCACCAACACTGTCCCCATTATATAAACAGCTTTTACACTTTCAGGCTCCACTCTGAAAACATCTACAGGTGTTTCTGTCCATCCTTCCACTGTGAGAAGAAACCTCAACGCTATGGGGTCTGTAGCTGTTCAAGAAGCTCCTCACAGAGAAAAGGAGATACAGACCCATCAGACAAAAGAAGCTGAACAATGGACTGACCACCCCAGAGTCCACAACTTCAACACCAATTCATTGGTTTGGGATTATTTGTATGTAGAGAACTTTGGAGGTGTGGCTGTGGAGTTCTTGGAGAAACTGGAAGTGAGTCTTCTGAAAAGAATGGAAGCTTAACTTGTTGCTAAGCGTATATGTATATTTACTGCTTCTGCATTCACATTGGGTGACCATCATAAGTGTAAAGTAAATAAGTGAAGGGTGGTCTCTGGCATTTCCACCTTATTGTATGTTCCTGGTTCCTGGCAATATATAAAAACAAGTGTGTGTGTGTACATACACACTATTCAGTACCTCTCTGGTCTCTGTTGATTTTGCTTTGAGAGGACAGCCCAAGACAAACAGATGGAGACCGCTTGACTGGCCACTGGAGCTCCACTGTGTTTAAAATACACCTTTACCTGAATGACTCACACCCATGACGCCACACACACACATACACACACACGCACTAATAACACAGGAAGTAAAGGAGCCAAACCTGCAATCATTAACGTGAATCACCACAACAAAGTCGTGAAGAAGCACTGACCTCAGAGACACAACTTAAACACACACTGACAACAAACACACACATCACGCATGCACATGGTATGAATGGCAAGAGTGCGTGAGTGGTCTAGAAAATGAGGATTGGGGGGCGTTAACCTCTTTCTGCTATTAGACATTCCACAAGCACAACGGCAATCAACTCAAACAAGAAAAAGTCCTGAAGAAGATGCAGAGTGCCTGATGAGTAGTTGCTGTGGCATACCAGGCGGGTGTGGATTAGTATGACTGTGGATTGGACATATAGAGGAGTGAGGGTCAGTATAACAGTGGATTGGACACATAGAGGGCTGTGGGTCAGTATGAATGTGAATTGGACACATAGAGGACTGTGGGTCAGTATGAATGTGGATTAGACACATAGAGGAGTGAAGGTCAGTATGACTGTGGATTAGACACATAGAGGAGTGATTGTCCATATAACTGTGGATTGGACACATAGAGGGCTGTGGGTCAGTATGAATGTGGATTGGACACATAGAGGGCTGTGGGTCAGTATTACTGTGGATTAGACACATAGAGGAGTGAGGGTCAGTATAACTGTGGATTGGACACATAGAGGACTGTGGGTCAGTATGACTGTGGATTAGACACATAGAGGAGTGAGGGTCAGTATGATTGGCTTAGACACAGAGGAGTGAGGGTCAGTATGACTGTGGATTGGACACATAGAGGACTGTGGGTCAGTATGAATGTGAATTGGACACATAGAGGACTGTGGGTCAGTATGACTCTGGATTAGACACATAGAGGACTGTGGGTCAGTATGAATGTGAATTGGACACATAAAGGACTGTGGGTCAGTATGACTGTGGATTAGACACATAGAGGACTGTGGGTCAGTATGACTCTGGATTAGACACATAGAGGACTGTGGGTCAGTATGAATGTGAATTGGACACATAGAGGACTGTGGGTCAGTATGACTGTGGATTAGACACATAGAGGACTGTGGGTCAGTATGACTGTGGATTGGACACATAGAGGACTGTGGGTCAGTATGACTGTGGATTAGACACATAGAGTACTGTGGGTCAGTATGACTGTGGATTAGACACATAGAGGAGTGAGGGTCAGTATGATAGGCTTAGACACAGAGGAGTGAGGGTCAGTATGACTGTGGATTGGACACATAAAGGACTGTGGGTCAGTATGACTGTGGATTAGACACATAGAGGACTGTGGGTCAGTATGACTCTGGATTAGACACATAGAGGACTGTGGGTCAGTATGAATGTGAATTGGACACATAGAGGACTGTGGGTCAGTATGACTGTGGATTAGACACATAGAGGACTGTGGGTCAGTATGACTGTGGATTGGACACATAGAGGAGTGAGGGTCAGTATGACTGTGGATTGGACACAAAGGATTGTGGATCAGTATGACTGTGGACTGGACACAGAGGAATGTGGGTCAGTATGACTGTGGATTAAACACATAGAGGAGTGAGGGTCAGTAAAACTGGATTAGACACATAAAGGAGTGGGTCAGTATGACTCTAGATTAGACACATAAGGAGTGAGGGTCAGTAAAACTGGATTAGACACATAAAGGAGTTGGTCTCTATGACTCTAGATTAGACACATAGAGGACTGTGGGTCAGTAAAACTGTGGATTGGACACATTGAGGACTGTGGGTCAGTAAAACTGTGGATTGGACACATAGAGGAGTAAGGGTCAGTATGACTGAATTGGACACATAGATTAGACACTGTGGTCTCTGTGTATGTGAGAAGTTGGGGTTCGACAGTGGGCTGCTAGTGAGCAGTGAGAGGCAGGTTGGGAGTAACTGAGCAGCTTGATACCCCAATTTAAATTCTTTATAGATCCAAAGTAATAAATGGTGAAATCAATTATTCTGATTTGCTTAAACGAGAGTTTTCTATTTTCTACTCTCGTCAGTTTTCTGGACTGATCGGTCAGTCATTTCAGCGCCATGCTGCCCACATACACAGAACTATACACAACTTTAAGTGTGTTTGTCCACAGTGGGTCAGCTGTAGAGATATGAAGGAAAGCAAACACAGCACTGACACATGACTAATGAAAATCAGATAAAATATAGAGTCCAGCACACACACACACACACACACACACACACAGGCTTTATTGAAATGGAAAATATGTATAAATAGCTGAAGTTTGCACTCATCATTTATTGATCAAAGCTATTAGAAGAAACTTAAACACACACACACACACACACACACACACACACACCTTTGGCCTGCACTTCTGTGCTGCACCTACATCGATTGTGCCTCACTGATAATGTGCTTCGTAACCTCCTCCGATAAGTTTGAAGGGTCATAGAAAGGTTAACTATACCCCTAATCTAAGAGCAAGAGAGGAGAACTTATTAGTTATTATTAGTTTTAATACTTTGTCAGTACTGGACCATATACAGTCAGGCTAATCAGCTAATCAGTATCTGAATCTGATTTACAGAGAGAGAGAGAGAGAGAGAGAGAAAGAAATTGAAAGAGACATACAGATAGAGAGGAAAGTCAGAAATTGAGAGAGATACAGAGAGAGAAGAGAAAAGGAGAGAAATACACAGACAGAAGAGACAGAAATGGAGAGGTAGAGAGAGAAAAAGATACAGAGAGAGAGAAGAGAGAGAGAGAGAGAGAGAGAGAGAGATGGGTGAGGGGTGAGGGGTGAGGGGTGTTAAACACACCACCACACACAGACGAGCCCCCTGCTACTACCCCACACACTGACCAAAGACAACAGCTCAGAATGACAGCGTCTCAGAGACGCACAGAGTGTGTGTGTGTGTGTGTGTGGGTGTGTGTGTGTGTGAGTGGCTGCAGGAGTGTCACCAGCAGCTGAATCTGCAAATTGATTCTGTTAGACACATAAACACTAACAAACCGAGAACACACACACACACACACACACACACTGGAACACACACACAGAGTGATTTACATCATCAACTAATATAAATGATGCATTTTCATCAACAACTAATATTAAAATTGTCCAATATCATTCACACATCATTACTAATTAAATACTTACTATTGTTACTAATATCTAACCTAATTTCTAAAATATGATTAATAACTACTTTTATTAATCATGACTGGTACATTATAATTATTTACAAATATGTTAGTTATGTAATTTCTAAATACCACACAATGCAGTCATTAGCTAATATAATTATAAGTAATAATTGATGCGATAACATATGTTATTATAGCTGATAAATTAATTATAATATTTAATTATAATAAGTATCATTGCTAATAAATTGTGTAATAAATAATCAACATGTACTTTTTGTCCTCATAAGTTTATCATTGTAGTTAATTACAATGACTAATTTGAATTCAGTTTTATAGCTTTTTATTTATAACTTATTTAAATTCTACCATACATGTATTAAACAGTACTATAAATAACCAAGGTAAATAACAAATGTAACTAATCACTAATATCTACAATATATTTATTAACTAAAGCAAATAACAGCTATCATATAATATAAATAATAACTATTGTGACTGAATTACATTTGTAATATTAATGAACTAAAACCATTTATTTCCATAATAACCACTAACTTAGAATAGCATTTGATTTTATTAATATTAGAGCTAATATTTAAATTGATTTTAGAACTATTGATGTTATTGATAATAGTAATATCTAATTTAGTTTCTGCATAATGGCGAATAAATACATGTAATTAAATGCTTGTGTTTTTGATACTCTAATGTAATTAATATCTGAATAATTATTAATAACTTGCGTAACTTGCCTTGTAATAACTAATGACTAATGTAATAAGTTAGCAATGACAATTAACAATTTATATCAGCTTAATAGTGAATAACTAATGTTATTGAATATTAACCAATGATAATAATAAATAATGTTACTAATATAAGGAATGCAGTTTCTGTATTATTGTTAATAATAATGGAGTTATTGCTCGAGTGCTTATTCATTATAGCAGCATTCTTAGCAGCCGCATCATATCATCATATCATCATATCATAGAATAACAGCCAGGCCGGCGCACGTGTGCAGTAAAGTGTTCTCTGATGTTGGCTGTGAATGTCAGTGTCAGTAGGCGAGTGCTGTAAGTATGTGATAATGTTATCACTATGAGCTGTAGTATTTACTGGACGTCTGCCAAGGAATCTGTGTGTGTGTGTGTGTGTATGTGTGTGTGTGTTAGTAAAAACTAGGCCAGCACATTAAGAGCCACACACACACATACATACACACCCAGCATTACACAACACACACACACACGAGAGTTCAAAAACAGCGCAGAGAGACTGAAAGTGTTTGAAACACGTCCACCTGCTCGACAGCGAGCGGCCTTTGTATTTATAGTGCGCGTTGCTAAGCCGGGAACAATGCACAAAGAAAGTGTTCAGCAGTGAGAACAGAGTTCACCAGCGTGTCTTTCGGGATCCTGGAATCTTGGAACGGCAATGGTCTCATTTAATATTTATTTTTAATATTTAATTATGATTTATAATCATTTAAGCTTACCAGGATGAGTGATAGTAAGGTTTTAAGGTTAAAGAGCTTCAATAGAAGCTGTGAAGTCAGACCGGCCTCGTCGAGAAGACTTCATTAAAAATCAAAGGTTAGGATGTTAACAAACTCCGTGGTTTGATGTGGAGCGAGCAGTTCCAGAGGAACTCACAGCGGTGGTGAGAGGAACCAGATGTCTGCAAGTCATTTCACTTCTAAAGGCTCATGTGCGCTCAACGTTAAATGCGAGATTAAGTCCGTCTGTCCGTCCTCCGCACTCGTCTCGTCCTTGTTTGCGCAGACGGATGCAGACGCAACTGAGCAGCGCCGCCAGAAATCATGGGGCGGGTGAAGCCAATAGCACAAGTCAGACACGGCCACAGCTGTAAGTCTATGGGCAACATGTTTACTGTTGTCAGAAGCTGTTGATCACTGTCCAATGACTTCTCAATGAAGAGAAAGTAAAATGTCAACTTTACAGGAGAGGCCAAAAACTGTCTTCACTTTCAATGTAAGTTAATGGAACCAGAAATGTTTCCAAGCTATTTTGGAGCATTTCTATTGGTCCGTTTATCCTAAAATTTGTGGGCAGTGTAAAGGACGGCTGTCGGGTTCGAGTGATGTAGAAAAGTGAAAATCAACAAAAATGAAGATATGGAGATGTTGTGCTCATTTTATTGGACATTGGCATTTGCATATATTTCTGATATGTTTGTGAAATATGTACTCATTTATGGTGAAAAGGTACATACAGGGAGCAAACAGGTGAAATAGTAAACAAAGTAAACACATTCTTTTATAATGTATTTTTATTCTACCATTACAATTGCAGTCTTTCCTTGTGTCTCCATTTCTTGACCAGTTTTAAGTGTTTAACATCACTTTCAAAAAATGCCTGTTGTCCTTTACACTGTGTTTAAAGTTCATTATGACAGAACTAAAAGAAATCGCCCCAAATTACTTGGACACAATTCTGGTTACCTTGACTTGCATTCAAAGTAAAGCAGGGTTTTACTTTCTCCTGTAAACTTTTCATTTTGGAGGCGTTGTTCCAGATGCAGTGACATAATAGCTCGGGAGTTGAAAGTTTACTGGTAGTTTTGGATCCCACATACAGTGATTATCTCATGCACTGGTTCCTGTCACCAGCAGGGGAATTCCACTGGTTTTCTAAATGTCTGGTGATTCAGTTGTTGAGATATGTTGCAAAACTGTTTAGCGTACCGGCTCTTTACTAAAGTGGTGCTGATGGGAACCAGAGGTCAGCATGTCTATAACAAAAACATAGCAGTGAACCTACACCTGTAACAGTATATATACAGTATTGGTATCGGCACCGATACTGGCACTTACACACAGTATCGGTATCGGCAATAGAGAGCGCTAATACCATGAAGCTTATTGATTAAATGGCTGCACATGTTTCTGCATTGTGGCAATTTTTATTTTTTCAAAGCTCTGAAACTATTTAATATGCAGTTACTCAACCAGTAAATTGTGTTCTTTTAAGGTTATTATGTCTTATTCAGGATAAGACATAAAAAAATACAACATATATAAAGTGGAACACTATAAATATCAGGATTTATAGCCATATATCTAGCATTTAAGTCAAAGCTGGTATCTGTATCGGTACTCGGGTACCTGAAAAGCTGGTATTGGTATTGGTATCAGTAAGGAAAAAGTGGTATCGGTGCATCCCTACTCAATATATATATATATATTAATTTGCACTTGATTAAGCAAAAAATCTTTAAAAATGTTCAGAATTTCCATATAATTTAAACACATGCGTGAACACAGTCATTCAGAGTTAAAACTGTCCTCACTGGTGGTGATAGGAACCAGACCTCTGAAGTGAAGCTGAATCACAGAACACATATTGCATAGAATGGCTACATATACACTGCACCACTCATGCCTGGTTGGTTGTATATTTAGTTTCAGGATAGAATCTTAAAAGGTTTGGCCTAAAACTTTGCTAATGGCAGGAAACATAAGACAAATTACAACACAGAGAGGTTTTGTTTTTAGCTTATTTGGATGGAAAACACATTTTCAGTGGTGTGAATAGTAAATAGTCCAATAGTTATATTAGTGCTGTAGACATAGAGACCCCTGGTTCCCACTGTAAAGAAACCTAGGTCTCAGTGAAGCACTTTGTATGAACATGTGGTCCATCTCAGTGATGAAGTTCTCTAGAATTTTGGTAAAATGGGTGGAGTTTCCCTTTAACCCAGCATTCATAATACAGTCATTTACACTGTGAGGAGAAAAACAGTTACAGTATGAGATTGTGTTGCTAAGCCCGTAACGATGCATGATAAAGTGTTCAGCGGTGAGAACACGCTTGGCGAGTGCGTGTGTGTTTGACCCCGTCCTTGTGCGTGTGCGGGTGTGAAACGCGAGTCACTCCTGCTATCCCAAACTGGCAAACGTTAGCATGGCACCTGTCGCCCCGCGGCGTGCCGAAAGCAAGCAGGCCGACAGCTGAGGGGTCGGAGGTCGGGCGACACACTCGCCACACACCCGCCCGCTTCCCCTTTAACGGTCGCCGCTGTTTTTCTTGGACCCTCTTGTGCTCTCGCGTTTGGGGAACTCAAGCCCTTTACCACGCTCGTCTTCTCCTCTCCTCCCTCCCTCCCTCCCTCCTTCACACACTCTGTTTAAGGGCAGTGAAAGCTGCTGCCACTCTGACACACACACACAGACCCTCACACTCCTGCTGTCTCTCTCTTTTAAACATTATTCGCCACAGCAGGGATCGACTTTCGGAGCCGCCTGTCTGCTAGTTAGCAGTGAAGAAGCCGCTCAGTGGTCAGCACACTGAAAACACACTGCAACACATGCTAGCAATTATGTTAATTCTTGCATGACCTTAAAGGCAGGGATCATCCAAACTGGTGACAAATTTAGGGTCATATTTCTTTTTTCTGCTCAGCCCTGGCAACGTACTGCCACTGTTGTTGCATCACAGTCTTTGTGAGATCACTTATCATTAACATAGAGTACTGGGCAAAAGTACAGGTAGCTTGTATTTGCTCTGCAAAACAATTTATTATTACATTTAATCAGTATTAATAGAGTAAATAGAGCTTTTCCATACGTCAGTGTGTTTATTTAACTCTTTCCAAGCTTCTCCTTCTATAAACAACCCGGTATCATTTACAGTTCTCATCTAATACCTGCTTTGACTGCTCAGTACTTCATTAAGCTAAATCAAGATTGCTGCTGAAGGAACTGAATATATTACATTCATACAATGTCTGGGGCGTCCAGGAGAAATCTGGAACTACACTCCTTCAAACTGGAGCTCAAGATATGATCTACTTCTCTCACAATAACATATTCATGTTACTTTGTATTGTATGAATGATTATTTACATCTTAGCATTACTAACCTAACAATTTCATATCTCAAGTTTTTGCAGCTTTTAGGTTTCATGATGAATGGACCAATAGAAATGCTTCTAACTTGCTTCAAATAAAATCTCTTTACACTGACAGTAAAGAATGTTTTATGTCACATGAACATTGCTCAACTGCTCTTTCAACATCTCACTCTTTTTCAATTCTGCCTCATATATGTAAACGAGTTTTGTTCTCATTGGCTGCCCTGTTTTGAGCTTGGATCAAGGCTGAAACACTCCTTATAACTTCAGTGTGAGGGGGCGGGGCTAAACAGTTGTTGACTCAATAGAACCAATCCGTGGAAATGTGTTGCTTTTGTGTTACATCGCAAAAACATTTAAAGCCAGCTTAGTTTCCAAAGTCAGCTTAGTTTACATATTTGTTCTGTATGTTTTGAAATTAATGTTATCAAAGATTTTTTTCATTTGAAAAAGGTATTAATTTTGGTAATTATCAGCCAGTAATCAGCAATGATTCCACTTATTAGTACTTTATAAGCATTGAACTACATAAGCTAGGCTATCTATGACATTATGCATCACCACATGCACAATATTACCATCCCAATACAGATTCCAGTAAGGTTTGACTAACTGGCTAACTCGTTTCAAGTTTCAATTTCACAGCTGTCTGTCTGTCTCAAACCCTAGTGAGTGTCTAAGTAGGCTGTCTAGGTAGGCAGCTGTGTAAGTATCAGTGTTCTCTCCTCATCTCTCCTCATAAAACAGATTACTGAGACGCTCTAGTTAGAGAGAGACTGCGTCACGGCTTGTTCCCGCCCACTGCAGCACACGACCGGTGGTTTAGCTTAGTTTAGCTACTGGCTACCTGGCTAAGCTACCACAAAACAATAGCCAAATCTTAAAAATCCGCTAGCATAAATGCTAATGGTTCGAGTATAAAACTGCAAAATGGCCAACGACTCGTTGCAAATAAAATTATATTATTTATGAATATATGACAAGAAACAAATGAAAACACCAGAGAGAACTGGAATAACTCACATTTAAACATGAGGTTTGCATCATGTGTTTGCCTTAGCGGCTGAGGAACCACTTCCTTACAATTCAGCCAAAATAAGGTTCCTCAGTAGGCAGCATGTTTAAGGTATCTTAAAATTGGGACTGTCTACATGTCAGGAGCGCATACTATGAGTTTTTGAGACAGACCCTATACTTCCAAAAGTATCCAAAAACCTTTTATAATTAGCAGTGAGCATGTCTATGGGATTCTTGTAGTTTGTTAGCGCTAAGCTAACACCAATTCACTTTCAAACAAGGCTGAGCTTCTCTTCTCATGCTTATTTTTTTCTATTCCACCATACCCTCTGTTGGCTAATGAGCTAAAATTCCTAAAATAGGGCACCAGTATGTAACTACTGATCCATTTAAAGTGAGGCAGTTTGAGGCTAATCACTGACTCATAAAAGATAATCCAGGCTGCCACTCAATCAAGTTTGGTTGATTACTTTGTGACTTCAGAATTATACTAATGTTAAATGTAACACAGTAGGGATATAGGAGAGCTCGCTAAATACATCTACCTAGACAGCACAGACAAAAACGATTCCTGATTGGCTGATTGTCCACTCAGCGTTTTACTGAAACCAGATTATTCCTGTAATACTGTTTTAGCAGACTAGCTAATAATAGTAAAGTATCTAAAAGTTATTTACATGTATTTTAAGTTCCCTGATATCAAAGTTTCTGCTAATTAGTGCATTCATCTACCTCATCTCTATATAAGAACATTATCAATAATCAGAACACTCTGTAACAGCTACACATGAACTGAACACCAGCATGCCCCATGCCAAGCCCCCCAGCATTGAGCCGTAGAGCTGTGAAACTGCATTCTCTGGAGTGAGGGAGCTTCATCCAATACCTTTGAGACTAATTGGAGCTATCCAGAAGTGATCGTCCAACATCGATACCTGAGCTTGCTAATGTTCTTCTGATTGCATGCAGTCAAATCCTCACGGCAATGTTCCAACATCTAGTGTAAAGCCTTTTCAATGAGTAAAGAGAAAGCAAACGTTCTACTAACATCATTGATTTCCAAAGAAACTCTGGATAAGCAGGTGTCTACAAACTTTTGGACATATAATGAACTCACTAAGCTCAATAGCCCTTCACGTTTGGATGATGACTTCATGTTAAATGGTCCAGCCCTTCCAGAGACATGTCATAAAATTCCCTTCACCAGGAAAAAATCCAAGTGCCATTGTTTTTAGGGTAGATTAGCCTCGTCTCAGACGTATAAAGGGCTTCCCCGCTGACAATCAATGCAATTTAGTCTGAGACATAGGCTTAGTCTCCGTTCACAAACCCAACCTAAATGGCTTCAAGAAGAGGATTAACCGCCCCCCTCCCAACCCCACACTCCCCAACCGCCGCAGAGACAAAGGCCCTCCACTACCTGACCCTTGACTGAGGCTCTATTCCTACCGTCCAGGTTAAAGGTCCCTGGAGCTCCACGCCACTTTTAGAGGCAGTAAAAGCTGAAACTGAATCCAGCACTCAAGGTGAGAGGGGAGGGGGGTTGAAAGAGAGAGAGAGAGACATAGAGAGAAAGAGAGAGAGAAAGAGAGAATGAGGGATGAGGGAAGGACAGAGACGAGCAGAGAAAAGAAATTCCTCAAGTTCTTTTAGAGAAAGAGGCGAAGACACCTGTCTGTCCGGCAGCTGCTGAGGGGAATCGATTGCTACCGTTTTCTCTGGGCATGCGTGTGTTATCGCCAGGGGTGCCGTAAGGGACAGGATGGATGGGGAGCAGGGAGCGGGGTGGGGGGGTGGACGGGGAGGTTTGCCCCAGTGAGACAGGATACACAAAGAGGTGATAATCATTGACTTGTTTCATATACAGTGACTAAAGCAATGCATCTTCTGTTTAACCTTATTTTTTTAAATATTCAACCACTATGAATACAGTAAGTAGTGCTTTTACATACATCAGTGTGTTTATTTAACCCTTTCCAAGCTTCTCCTTCTATAAAACAACCCAGTATTATTTACAGTTCTCATCTAATACCTGCTTTGACTGCTCAGTACTTCATTAAGCTAAATCAAGATTGCTGCTGAAGGAACTGAATACATTCATACAATGTCTGGGGCGTCCAGGAGAAATCTGGAACCTAACTTTGTTCTTCAAACTGGAGCTCAAGATATGATCTACTTCTTTCACAATGAGATAGTCATGTTACTTTGTATCGTATGTATGATTATTTACATCTGTTCTAATCAGATCTGGTGGAGAAAATACACTTATTGATAAGATAAAGGCTTTTAAACAATGAACTTAGGTGCTTAGGACCTCTGCACAGTAGTGTATCGTCCCTACAGTAGGTCAAACGCATTCTATATTTATTAGTATAGAGTTTTACCTAAATAGCCAACTTCAAGAAGCAACAAATGTTCTAACTCCTACCTCAGCATGTCAGTGTATAGTCAGGACTCGTATCTATATCGAGGTCTGAGGCAGCTACATTGGGAGAGTAAGACTTATTATGAATCGATGGCTATTTTGAAGGACTTGGCCAGTTTTAATGCCCCATGCGTGAAATTTTCAGGGGGCCCAGAATTCCTGCCGGTTATTGCGGGTGAGCGTGTGTTGCGGCGGGGAGTCTTTATGACTCTCCCGCTTGGTATTCCGGCCCCGAAGAAAGCCCAGAGAGCGCCGGAGCAACTGACTAAACCGTGCCTGTGTCAGCAGAGCTTCTGACCTGAGCGCATTTGATCAGGCGTGTTGGGTATGACCATCCTATCTCCTCCTATGGACTCACTCATGCCACGATGAAGGATGCAGGTTGACAGACATGACATGACAAATGTTTCATTTGTATCCCAGCTGTCACTGGGAGGTCAAGCAAACACACTCACACACACACACGCACACCTAGCAGTTGTAAATTTGGGGAAGACGAGGACTGACCCCACTAATAATGCTGGACTGAGATGAAATGACGGTTGATCACTTCAAGGGAGGCTTTTTTTCCTTTCTCCAGCTGACACGCACACACAGACATTGAAACTCACTGGCCTATTCAGGCACGTGCACACGTGACCCCCGGGAGGCCTTGAGCTGCTGCCCTTTTGCCCTTTGGTTGGCATACATAAAGAACTGTGTGAGCACTGCAGTGCAAGAGCTAGAGCTTCAATGACTCCATGGCTCTGGGACGCTCCTCTGGTGCAGTACAGGTCGTCTGTGGAGGTCTCAGGTACACACATTACCACAAAGCTGGACATCATCTCACTGATACACTGATTCAGTGATGAGGTCTGGACTCTGGGGTGGTCAGTCTATTGTTCAGCCTCTTGGTTTGATGTGTCAGTGAGGAGCTTCTTGAACAGACCCATGGAGATGAGGTGTCTTCTCACAGTGGAAGGATGTTTTCCAATCTGAAGCAGGAGTGAAGCTTGATGTTCTTCGCTCTCTCAAAGATCAAAGCGCTGTTTTATCTGACAGTGACAGTTTTGGTGGTCTACCAGGTGGTTGTTAGGAGTCCAATTTTCTCTGGAGCTTTTAATCATTGAATCAAATGAAATTGCTCCCAACGTTTCCTGGGAATTTGGACTATATGTCCTTTGAAACTTCAGAGCTGTGGAACAGAGCTTTTGTGAGTGGTTCAGTTAAAAGAAATGATATTCATTTATTATTAATTTAATTATTAATATAATTATTTTCTATGATATTTCCACTACGTGAGAAAAGTCACATATTGTTATCTTCATGGCGACACTTGGTCTTCTTAACTAAAGTAAATCACTCGCAAACACATACACAAACACCCCGAGCCCCAGCGCTAAGCCTCCAATCCCCACTTGGGCTGCAGCGTCCGTCTGCTGTTTGACAGCCACTAATTACCCTTAATTAAATAAAGGAGCTTCATTCTAGTCTGAGGCTTGATTAGCCTGCAACAGAAGGGGCGACAGTTATCGAGCTCATACAGAGTCCTACTGAGTGTGTGTGGTTGACACCCCCCCCACCTCTCACCCCTGTCACCCACCCACCCCTTGAGAGTACATCAAGGCAAACACTGCACCCTGGGGAAATCTCTCTGGGCCCATCATTTCTCCCTTTCTGTTTTCCATCTACCTTTCTCTCCCTCTCGTTCACAGCCCGGGACCTTTCACCGCCAAGTCCTTTTAAACAGAGAAAGTTTAAAAACAAATCTAAAAACAAGGAGCGTGAAAAAGAACCAGTGAGCCACAACCCTGAAATACGAATAGAGAGAAGAGAAGAGAGGAGAAATATGATAAGAGAATGAAAGGAGGAGGGAAGAGAAGAGAAAAGAATACGATGAAAGAGGCAACAATGGTAGAGAAGTGAAGTAGGTAAGAAAACAAAAAGAGAATGGAAGAGAAAGAATGAAAGGGGAAACAATGAGAGTGAAGAGAAGTGAAGTAGGTAAGAAAACAATAGAAGAAAACTAAAGAAAACGTAAGAGAAGTATGGGAAGTGCAGCAAATGAGGAGAAGAGGAGAGAAAAGAAGAAACAATAAGGTGAGATGAGAACATGAGATGAGAACATGCAAGAGAAGATGAGAAGAAAGAATGAAAAAGAAGTGCAGCAGAGGAGAAGAGAAAAGAAACTAAGAGAAGATGGTAGGAGAAGATAGAAGAGAGGAGAAGGAGAATGAAGAAAACAGAGTAGATGAAAAGATAAGAGTAGAGAAGAAGATGAAAGAGGCAACCATGAAAGAGAAATTAAAAACAGGGATAAGGACAGAAGAGAATGGAAGAGAAAAGAATGAAAAGGGGAAACAATGAAAGTGAAAAGAAGTGAAGTAGATAAGAAAACAATAGAAGAAAACTTAGAGAAGTATGGGAAGTGCAGCAGAGGAGGAGAAGAGAGGAGAAAAGAAGAAGATGAGATGAGAAGACGCAAGAGGAGAAAGGAGGAGATGAGTAGAAAGAATGAAAAAGAAATGCAGCAGAGGAGAAGAGGAGAGATGATAATATTAAAAAGAGAAGAGTGAAGAGAAGAGAAGAGAGTAAAAGAGAGAAGAGAAGAGAGTAAAAGATAGAAGAGAAGACAAGAGAAGAGAGTAAAAGAGAGAAGAGAAGAGAGTAAAAAAAGAGAAGAGAAGAGAGTAAAAGAGAGAAGAGAAGAGAAAAGAGCAAATAAGAAAAGAGGAGAGGGCTAGAGAAAAGAGCAGAAGAGAAGAAAGGAGAAGAGAGGAGAAGAGAAGGGAGGAGAGAAGAAGAGAAGAAAGGAAAGGGGAATCAGAGAGGAGAGTGATGAGGTGGTCTCGCTGTCCTTGGCTACGTGTGAAGTGTTTCATTAGTGGGGGAGACAGTCCAAGGCCGTGGCTGCTGAGATGAATTAGAGAAGGGTGCCACAAATTTGTCCAGGACAAGGCCTTCCTTGATTAAACCGTACGCAGGGTGGAGTAATCTAAACCACACACACACACACACACACACACACACACACACACACACACACACACACACCGATCTCAAATACCTCCAATCTGTCTCCATCAGATCTCCACACACACACACAAACAAACATACACACAAGCACATGTAAGCATGAGTGTTGATACACATGCAGAACTGAATGGACTGAACGAGAGTGTGTTAGAATGGAAGAGAGTGAGAGAGTGAGAGAGAATAATAAGTAATGATAGTGTAAATAGTGTAAGTATTGTGAATATATTATTAGTGTATGTTAGGATTGTGTATATGGTGATAGTGCAGTTCATTTAGCTTTAGACTAGTATTAGTAGTGTTAGTTCAGTTAATATAGTGTTAGTATTGTATAATAATGTATATAGAGTATATCGTTTTAGGATAGTATAGTATATAGTATATACTGCAAAACATGCATACAAAACCCATCAGTTTATAAAACCCATGGCTTTAGGGTTATAGGGGTCAGTGGTCCTGAACTGTGCCTCCTGACCCTAAGCTTACATCCACATGCCAGCCTAGACTCCCTGTAAGCCAGTCTGTGAAACCCCCAGCTAAGCAGATCATGGTCAACCACCATGAACCTGTTGGTCATCCACTTACCCACCCGCTGCCCCTGAGATGGCAAAAGTGAAAACAGTTTAATGGTCTGCTGTAGCTTCTTTCCAGAACCCTAGATGTTAGCAAACTATCTTCTGATCATGTGTAGGATTAGATCTATGACTGTGGTCAGTTATATATATATATATATATATAGAGAGAGAGAGAGAGAGAGAGAGAGATAGAGAGAGAGAGAGGCCATATATATATATATATATATATATATATATATATATATATATATATATATATATATATATATATATATATATATATATATATATGTCAAAAACTGCAATGTAAGTCAATGGAACCAGAATTTTCTCCAAGCTATTATGGAGCATTTCTATTGGTCCATTCATCATGAATATTTTACACAATGTAAACACCAGCTGTCCTGTTCAAATATATATATATATATAGTTCAAGTATATATGGACAATATATATAGTTCTCATTGATAACAGCCTTGAGAATGAGAGTCTGATCAGTAGATAGAGAGATGTGGATAGAGAGAAGCTAAGCTGTTAAAGGGCTAAAGCCTAAAGAGAGAATGAAGACTATGAGCTAGACTAAAGCTGGTTACCTCACAGCCCATCACATCAGTTACGCAGCCTAGACTGTGTGTGTGCGTATGATTGTGTATCAGTCAAGACTGCTGGGCAGGTAGGCGAGCGAGTGAGCGGGCGAGAGAGAGAGAGAAGGATGGTTGATTTATACTAGTGCATTTCCTTCATTGCTAATTTCAATAAATCAGACGTCACTTTGTTTGCACTGAGTGGGATGTTAAGAGGGCCCTTTCTCCAAACAAACCCCAAATAAACGCCACGGCTGGAGCCTGCAGCGGGAAGAGGAGGGTGGGCAGGCGGGGGGGGGGCACTCACAGTGAGTACAGAAGAGACAGTGGGGACCTGTGTGGTGGGAGGGAGTAAACCGGCACTAATGGAGGGCTCCAGGCTTGAGCGTTGGGGGTCAAGCTTTACCTGAGGGCCCAGTGACTGAGATAGATGACCTGTGGACTTGGTGGTGCAGGGGGTGGGGTGGGGTGCTAGAGGTCTTCCAAGGGGGTGTGTTAAAAAGGGTTAGAGGGAAAGAAAGTGAATTGTGCATCACAGTTTGGAATCAATGTTTGCAGTAATATGAATAATATGAAAGATGCATGTTTCAGATACTGGCTCGGAAGTTAGACACTTTTGATTACATTAAAATACAGAATGCTTCGTATCTGTAAGAGCTAACTAAACTCGGGACAGATAACCTGAAAAGACTGAATGTAAAGAATCACTAGAATATGTTATTTATCATTCTCATGCTGCAAAATTATTGAAATATTGAATAAAACATTTCTAAATAACAACTATTGTCCAGTTTAGAGTAGTTATAGCTACACTGTATGCTGTCAACATTGTTATTACACAGTTATAACTCTATAATAGACACAAAATTATGACTATGATCAGTAATTACAATTTCTTAAGGGTAGGCAGAACAGCACAACAAAAACATCACGATGAGTGTGTTCTTAGTGTGTTCATACACACACACACACACACACACAATGAGAGAGAGAGAGAGTTTGACAGCTTGTAAGAGAGTGAGAGTAAACGAAGCAAAGAGAGAGGATAGATAGATTAGAGTTGCACAGAATGGAAGAGTGAGAGGATAACAGAGTAAAAGAAGCAAAGAGCTCACACACACATACACACACTGAGTGTTGATACACATGTAAACGAAGCAAAGAGAGAGGCAGAGAATAGATAGATAGATAGATAGATAGATAGATAGATAGATAGATAGATAGATAGATAGATAGATAGATAGTACAATTTCAAAAGAACAGTCTAGTTTAGAGTGGTTATATTTGCACCATATGCAGTCAACATAGTTATTACATAGTTATAACTCTATAATTGACAAAAATAATGAATATGAGCTGTAATTACATTATGTTCATACACACACACACACACACACTGAGTGTTGATACACATGTAAACGAAGCAAAGATAGCGGCAGAGGATAGATAGATAGATAGATAGATAGATAGATAGATAGATAGATAGATAGATAGATAGATAGATAGATAGATAATATGCATAGTTATTACATAGTTATTATCTGTCTCCGTGCACACACAATGTGTTGATATACGTGTTGAACTGAACATCAGAGAGAGAGAGAGAGAGAGAGAGAGAGAGAGAGAGAGAGAGAGAGAGAGAGTTACACAGAATGGAAGAGAGTTAGAGGGTAAGCGAGAGTAAAAGAAGCAGACACAGATAGATAGATAGATAGATAGATAGATAGATAGATAGATAGATAGATAGATAGATAGATAATATGCATAGTTATTACATAGTTATTATCTGTCTCCGTGCACACACAGTGGGTGTTGATACACGTGTAGAACTGAATGTTAGAGAGAGAGAGAGAGAGAGTTACACAGAATGGAAGAGAGTTAGAGGGTAAGCGAGAGTAAAAGAAGCAAAGATAGATAGATAGATAGATAGATAGATAGATAGATAGATAGATAGATAGATAGATAGATAGATAGATAGATGATATGCATAGTTATTACATAGTTATTATCTGTCTCCGTGCACACACAATGTGTTGATATACGTGTTGAACTGAACGTCAGAGAGAGAGAGAGAGAGAGAGAGAGAGAGAGAGAGAGTTACACAGAATGGAAGAGAGTTAGAGGGTAAGCGAGAGTAAAAGAAGCAGACACAGATAGATAGATAGATAGATAGATAGATAGATAGATAGATAGATAGATAGATAGATAGATAGATAGATAATATGCATAGTTATTACATAGTTATTATCTGTCTCCGTGCACACACAGTGGGTGTTGATACACGTGTAGAACTGAATGTTAGAGAGAGAGAGAGAGAGAGTTACACAGAATGGAAGAGAGTTAGAGGGTAAGCGAGAGTAAAAGAAGCAAAGATAGATAGATAGATAGATAGATAGATAGATAGATAGATAGATAGATAGATAGATAGATAGATAGATAGATAGATAGATAGATAGATAGATAGATGATATGCATAGTTATTACATAGTTATTATCTGTCTCCGTGCACACACAATGTGTTGATATACGTGTTGAACTGAACGTCAGAGAGAGAGAGAGAGAGAGAGAGAGAGAGAGAGAGAGAAACACAGAATGGAAGAGATTGAGAGGGTAAGCGAGAGTAAAAGAAGCAGACACAGATAGATAGATAGATAGATAGATAGATAGATAGATAGATAGATAGATAGATAGATAGATAGATAGATAGATAGATAGATGATATGCATAGTTATTAGTTATTACATAGTTATTATCTGTCTCCGTGCACACACAATGTGTTGATATACGTGTTGAACTGAACATCAGAGAGAGAGAGAGAGAGAGAGAGAGAGAGAGAGAGAGAGAGAGAGAGTTACACAGAATGGAAGAGAGTTAGAGGGTAAACGAGAGTAAAAGAAGCAGACAGAGATAGATAGATAGATAGATAGATAGATAGATAGATAGATAGATAGATAGATAGATAGATAGATAGATAGATAGGATACTGTGAAAAGAACAGTCTAGTTAAGAGTGGCTATATCTGCACTGCATGCTGTCAGCTTAGTTGTTACATAGTTATTCCGTGGTTATAACTCTATAATAGACGAAACATATAAATATGAGCAGCATATTTACATGTATTAATGGCAGAACAGCACAATCAAAGCAGTGTGATGATGAGTGTGTTGTTGGAGAATTCTGTCGGGGGATTTTCCTTCTCTTCTATTTTTTTGGCTGTCTGGTTCCCACGCTTGTCGTTTGTGAGATACCATCTTGCGGTCCATCTAGAGGCATTTCCTCTTCAAACTGGCTCTCGGCTGCAGGGTCTGCTGCGGGATTTGATTCCTCCTCCTCATCCTCCTACTCCTTCTCCTCCTCTGCTTGTGTATACTTCTCTTTTTTATATTAATATGGGTTACAGTAAGTGGTCAAGCATGAAAAAAGTGAATTGAAACCGTTACTGAGATCAACCGAAAGTCCACTCAGTGCCCTCCAAACGTGTTCTTTCAGGCGTAGACAGAACGTCTACCACTCTTACGTAAACACTATAATTATGTATCAGTAGCACTGGAAGAGCCAGATTCCCTCAATAGCAGTTGACTTGTGCAAAATGTCAAGCACTTGTTCACAAAAATGTGTTCAATTATATCCTGTGTGCGTGTACACTGATTGATAGATGAAGCTGTGCATTGATTGATTGATTGATTGATTGATTGATGAATTGGGTGGACAGTAGCCCAGGACAGCAGTAAAGGGGGTCGTAATCCTCTCCTGATTAGTGCTGGACAATCGTGGCTCTGGAGGACAGGGTGGACCCAGACTGGGACAAGCTGTCACCCCAGCAGGGAACAAATCTGGCTGTAAAAAAACAGTGAGAGAGAGAGAGAGAGAGAGAGAGGCCGAGAGAGGGAAGATAAGAATGGAGAGAGTGACAAAAGCCTAATGTAGGGGGACCCATCCTGAGTGGCTCCACTGTAAATTCCACAGAGGTTGTAAAGAAAGGTAAAAACCCAACGAGAAACCAACAAAACAAAGTGGACGCCGCCCAGTCAATGGGAGGAACGCAGCGCAAATTACACCCGAGTAGCGTCAGTTAATGTTCCACTGTCTCCAGGCCTGGGCCATCACGACAAAGAGGAAGGTCTGATGACTCAAAGTCAAGCTTCTCTGTTTACAGCACGTTGTCCCCAAATGCAGTCGATCGGCCAACACATGTTGTTTCCAATGGACTCGCTTATAAGACCGTGTGACTGTTATCTATATAACAAATCAGTTATGTGATGTCAAATTCAGGCAATGGATTGTGTTGCTATGTAGCAGGTTGAAATGGTATATATATGATATGAAATCTGATTATTCAGACCAAGCATCAGATCTTTCCCCATCAGATTTGAGCCAGTGTCCAAGGAAGAGCATGTATCTCATTTTTTGTTGATTTTCACTTTTCTATATCATTTCGATACTACCATATTCTTTATATATATATAAGTTTTATATCTAATGGACCAATAGAAATGCTCCAAAATCACCTAAAATACTATTATTCATACCTACATATATATATAACTATTAAAAGTTAAGAATGTTTATAGGTTGGACTTTTTTTTTCTTTGGACAGCGACAATACAAAGTCCTTGATGGGATGCATACCTAAGCCTATTGAAGGAGGGGGGGCTGAGTGAGTTGAACAGTGGTAATAACAGTGGTTGTTGAGGGCTGGGTTAGGTGTAGCACAGCAGCATTACACCACAGTGGTTGGAGGTGGCCTACAACGTGAGCAAGGCCCAGTCAGGCGACGAGCACTCTACCTGCCCAGAATAAATGTAAGTGGAGCTTCATTAGCTTCAGCATTCCAGAGGGAGCAGTCAAGTATATGGAGGGTAGTTAGCCAGGCCTGTCCCTTTCATTACTGGTCCTCATGACGCCATGTTTTCCATCCTCAGACACTACGGGAACACACGCCCGCGGGACTGGGACAAAGTTTCAGAAAGGCTTTGATCCAAAACGTGAACCTTGAGCTACACCTATACCATAAACAAGGCCTGACCATTAAACGGTGCCTGTCTTTTAGCAGGTTATCTATTTTACTCGAGTGTCAGCCGGGTCTAGATGTTGCATATTACCAAAATCTAAAGTATATTGGATTTATCTGAACTGGACATCATTGTCACATATGTTTTGGTCCATTCATGATGAAATTTACACACAAAGTAAAAGAACACAGGCGTTTTCACATTACACCAATAATTGTATGAATTGTATGTACACCAAATATGGGTAATATATATACAGTAGTTATGGTTGTGTAATTATATTATTGTTTTTGATATATCAACATCGTTCCAACTCCAGATTGTCTGGTCTGGTTGTGTGATCCGGGCTTGTACACAGATTTCAGAAACCAATAAATTTTTCTCTAATTTTTTCCCATAGAGAATGAATAGGATAGAAAAGTGCACAGCGATCTACTAAACGTCTGCTCGACCCACAGACACCATTTCGCATGCACTGACCCAGCACAGACCCCCGACCATGACTGCAGTGTTGGTTTCTCCTGCACTCGTCTGTTTGTTGTTTTTTTCCATCCCTCTTCTTTCCCCCATAGAGTCCCATTCATTTTCAAGCCCACACAAACATCATGCTTCCGCTGAACCTACAGCCACCAAACTGCATGTACTCACTCTGGGCAGGTTCCCAAATGCAGTAGATCAGCCAACACATGTTGTTTTCAATGGAATCGCTTATAAGACTGTGTGACTGTTATCTATATTACAAATCAGTTATGTGACGTCAAATTCAGGCAATGGCTGTTGCTATGTAGCAGGTTGAAACAGTATAAATATGATATGAAATCTGATTATTCAGACCAGTGTAAAGGCAAGAATCAGATCTTTCCCCATCAGATTTGAGCCACTGTCCAAGGATGAGCGTGTATCTCCATTTTTGTTGATTTTCACTTTTCTATATCACTTTTTCTATATTTCGATACTACATTATTCTTTATATACTGTACAGATGTCAAAAACCAACAGATTTTTCTAGAATTTTTTTCCCACAAACACTGTTTTGCATGCACTGACACAGACCCTTTGTACTCACTCCGGGCAGGTCCCCAAACACCCTGACCCACACTCCTCTACTGACACTAAAAATTGTATGATACATTTAGAACCTAGACAAATATAATATATATCTACATTTCGTGGGGTTCCTAAGGCTACATGAGACCTATATAAGGATGTCATTGACAACTGATATGATCCTACATAAATCTTTATATAGGCCTATTCCTATAGGTCTCAGTTTCGACCAAAGAGAGCTAACATAGGCTTTACGACAGGTGATATCTTTTGGAATATGCATTTCTAAACATTTTTTAAGGGTTATGTCAGTTGTCATGGCAAGCTTATGCAGGGGTCACACAGTACCTTGTAAAGTGTTATCATTTACTGATCACATTACACTACAGTACACATGTAGAATGATACAGTAAGTCTAAACCAGGTCAGCTTCTTCAGTGTAGCCACCAATAAAGCTGCTCTACACCATCTTGAGACCCTTAGCTTCACCTGAGATGCTTTAATGCATTATAATGCCCTTGTAGTAATGCACTTGTTAAGCATTATCAAGTCAATAGCTGGTAATTGGTTTGATACTACTTTATTAAGCAACAATTATAAGGAATTTCAAGCTTGATGAGTATTTCAAGCCATTTCAGGCCAATATCCAGTAACTTAATTACCAAGACTGCTAACTATATTACAGTTTATTACAGCTTTATTAAGCATTTGATCATATTTCTATATAATCCATCATGCTCTAATTAGGATATTGTATGTAGATATCTGATTAGTGCCTCACCACTAGACTAGCACACTTGGTTGAGGCCTATAGACCAGAGGTTCTGCATGACCAGAGCCTTTGACTTCATAGACAAACACACAGACACAGTGTTGATGTAAAGGATGTGCAATAAAGGTGTTCAGGAAATGGATTGATTAGGCCTATTAATTGTTTAATTAGGAGGAACAGGCCTGACTAGGCTTAATCACAAGGCCGGCCATCAGAAGGGCTTTATATTGCCCCCCCATACGCCTTCATACATATCCGAATGTCTTAAACATTATGAGGGCAAAAAAAACCCAGCATAGCTGCGTTTGATGGATCTCCAGCCCCTCCATTAACATGCGTAGAGTAATTGAAAAAATAGCTCGGCTCACAAAAAAAAAATCCAAGCATTCCTGAGGCAGCGGAGACGGTTAGCATTATGCAAATGGCATGTTGCTATTTGGCGCCCAGTGGCTTTCATTCATGGTGAGCCTCATTAGCATTTCTGGATGAAGTATTCCTTTAAAGTGTGGAGGAGCATGAGGTGACGGCGTCTCTCCTGGCCCACTTAACTCTCAGATGGACACTGACCCTCATCCCCCCTCCAGGCTGTATTAGGAAAAGGGGCTTTAGAGAAAACAAATAGGTGAGTCAATGTGATGGCTTCCACTGAGCCCTCAGGACGCCAGCACCCTGTCCACTAATCCATCAGAGCCGAAAGCGTGCCCGAGGCTGCCGAGGGGGACAGAAGCGGGTAACTGAGAGCTGATAGGGGTAGAGAGCAGGCCGGGGCAAAAGGGTACAGGGGTGAGAGTTGAAGCAGCGGGTTAATGAAATGTTAGAAGGTGTTAAAGCTTGTGAAGATTTCTTCATACCGTTACATAACCATTCTCGATTTCAATCTCCTCACAGTGAATAGCTACCTGTTTGAGGATATTTACACCTTTAAACATGGTTAATTCCAAAACAGTTAATAAGCTATAGCTGAAGAAACTCCTAACAAGCACATGGAAAACCTGGTAGACCACCCAAACCTGAAAGAGAGGAGAACATCAAGCTCTGCTCTGGCTTTAGACCTTATATGTATAGTATATATACAGTAGTTATGGTTGCACAACTATATTGTTATTGTCATCCCACAGTTTTTGATATATCAACACTGTTCCAGCTCCAGATTGTCTGATCTGATTGTGTGATCCATGCTTGTACACAGCTTTTTGATTGGATGCACAGATTCCATAAACCAACAGATTTTTCTGGATTTTTTTTCCCATAGAGAATGAATAGGACAGAAAAGTGTACGCCAATCTACTAAACTTCTGCTCGACCCACAGACACCGTTTCGCATGCACTGACCCATCACAGACCCCCAACCATGACTGCAGTATTGGTTTGACCTGCACTCGTCTGTTTGTCATTTTTTCCATCCCTCTTTTTCCCCCATAGAGTCCCATTCATTTTCAAGCTCAAACAAACATCAGGGTTCCACTAAACCTACAGCCACCAAACTGCATGTACTCACTCAGGTTGGCCTGCACTCCTCTACTTGTTGTGTATTCATCCCTCATTCCTCACACTGCCCAAGCTGCAGGACCATCCACCTCTCTAATAATTATATGTGTCTTTCAGTTCAGTTCAAACAGCTCCAACATATATTGTGATTTCCTGGTTGTGTGTATATACAGGCTCCTCACCTCCATCTTGTACATACAGTTTTTAAGTTCTTGGGTTCCCAGCTTCATCGGTATCACTTGATGGCAAACTACTTGTCGCACACCTGAGATAAGTAAAGATGGAGATGGAGTCTTCTAGACTGGTTAGTGTATGGTATTTATAATTATGGTTGCACAACTATATTGTAATTCTCATCCCACATTTTTTGATATATCAACACTGTTCCAGTTCCAGACTGTCCAGCCTGATTGTGTGATCCATGCTTGTATACAGCTTTTTGATTGGATGCACAGATTCCGTAAACCAGCATTTTTTCTGTAATTTTTTCCCATAGAGAATGAATAGGACAGATTTGTGTACGCCAATCTACTGAACTTTTGCTCGACCCACAGACACCGTTTCGCATGCACTGACCCAGCACAGACCCCCGACCATGACTGCAGTGTTGGTTTGACCTGCAATCGTCTGTTTGTTGTTTTTTTCCATCCCTCTTTTTTCCTCCATAGAGTCCCATTCATTTTCAAGCTCAAACAAACATTAGGGTTCCACTAAACCTACAGCCACCAAACTGCATGTACTCACTCAGGTTGGCCTGCACTCCTCCACTTGTTGTGTATTCATCCTTCATTCCTCACACTGCCCAAGCTGCAGGACCATCCACCTCTCTAATAATTATATGTGTCTTTCAGTTCAGTTCAAACAGCTCCAACATATATTGTGATTTCCTGATTGTGTGTATATACAGGCTCCTCACCTCCATCTTGTACATACAGCTTTTAAGTTCTTGGGTTCCCAGCTTCATCGGTATCACTTGATGGCAAACTACTTGTCGCACACCTGAGATAAGTAGAGATGGAGTCTTCTAGACTGGTTAGTGTATGGTATTTATAATTATGGTTGCACAACTATATTGTTATTGTCATCCCACAGTTTTTGATATATCAACACTGTTCCAGCTCCAGATTGTCTGATCTGATTGTGTGATCCATGCTTGTACACAGCTTTTTGATTGGATGCACAGATTCCGTAAACCAACAGATTTTTCTGTAATTTTTTCCCATAGAGAATGAATAGGACAGAAAAGTGTACGCCAATCTACTAAACTTCTGCTCGACCCACAGACACCGTTTCGCATGCACTGGCCCAGCACAGACCCCCGACCATGACTGCAGTGTTGGTTTGACCTGCACTCGTCTGTTTGTCGTCTATCCACTCCTCTAATAATTATATACATCCTTCAGTTCAGTTCAAACAGCTCCAACATATATTGTGATTTCCTGGTTGTGTGTATATACAGGTTCTTGTACTTACAGCTTTTAAGTTCTTGGGTTCCCAGCTTCATCGTTATCACTTGATGGCAAACTACTTGTCGCACACCTGAGATAAGTAGAGATGGAGTAAAGTCTTCTGGACTGGTGAGTGTAAATCAGTAAACTGGACTGCTTGGATCACATAGTCAGTTTAGGAACTGAACAGATGTCTTTGACTCCTTTGAAAGCGAGTCCCTTCAGAAGAATGGAAGTTCCAACAAAGCCACAGGTGTTAGTGAAGCTGATATCATGTTTACTTGTCTTTTCTGTTAATTGTAGCTTTCCTGCTTTGCTGCACTTAAATGAAAGGTGCTCTGTGACTTTGGCACAGTTGAGTGCTGGACAGTTGAGAAAACAACAGTTCTCTCTCTCTCTCTCTCTCTCTCTCTTTCTCTTTCTTTTCTCCTCCGGTCTGTTTCTCGTAGTTATTGACCGGCGGCGTCTGCTGAATGCCTCTGGGTCATCATAAAGCCAGCATGAGCAGGACGGCGGCCAGGAGCAGGGCCCGCTGTGCCTGAATAAGTGTTATGGCCTCCTCGTGTAGAGACATATGTTTTAGTGTCTGCAGTCTTTTCAAATCCCCTTTCAAATCTGCCCAACAAATTCCACCCTGGGCCCTGTGGAGGGGGAGCAGGGGACGGGGGGAGAGGGGGGTTTAAGACCACACCTTTCATTATGGGGGCGTATGATTAGTACAATGGAGTTAATCAACGTCCCAAAGGGCTCACACAAACACACACACACTTCCTCCATCCTGCCGCACAGACGCAGACAGTGTAATCCAGAATCTCACCAGCTCAGCCATCTGACTGTCTCTGTCTCTCTCTCTCTCTATCTCTCTCTCACTCTCTCTCTCTTTTTCTCTCTCGCTCTCATTAAATAAGTATTCAGTATGTTTAAACTGAATGTGCACATCGTTCCCACTTTAATAAAACATATGACATTGTCACCTTTCTTCAGAAACAGGCCAATAAATATGCTCTAACATGATGGTAGTGAGTATTTCCAACGTTCAATCATATTAAAGCTTAGAAAATGTGTCAGGGACCACCCAAAAATGGGTATCAAGCATAAGTTATTTATCAGATATTTCTAATAAGATTAGATATATGATAATCCAGTTGCCAAGGGTGAAAGGAAATGACTTCCCCAAACTGGACTTGGTAGGTGGACCCACCAAAACTGGCCCCATCAGATAAACAGCACTTAAAGCTTTCATCTTTGAGAGAAAGGAGAACATCAAGCTCCATTCTGGCTTCAGATCTGAAAACATCCACAGGTGTTTCTGTCCCTGCTTCCACTGTAAGCAGACAACCCTGCGCTACGGATCAAACAAAGAAGCTGCTGGCACTCTCAGAACAATGGACAGACCAGTCCAGAGTCCAGACCTCAACATCACTGGATCGCTTGGGTTGTGAGAAGCAGAAACTGTTCAGCGTTCAAGGCTGTGGAAAAACATCCCAGCAGAAGCTTTGAGAAGCTGAAAGGATTCTGAACAGTACAAGAGTGCAATGTAGCAGCTCAACTGCACTCTTACTCCATTACGCCAGTGAAGTTCTGTTTGCAGAACGTTTGCAGAACGTTGAGATAACAAGTCCAAATTCACAACCAATCAGTCTCCAACCCACATAGAGAAGGATCTCAGTCTAACCACTCAGGGAAAAGCTTCATTGGCTTTGGGAAGAGATTGGGGAAGTGGAGAAAGGCCAGAGACTCTGACCAGGGGGCAAAAAAATCCAGATTGAGACAAAAGATAGCACGCCCACTCTCGAGCCACGGAAACAGGATTTGTTTGGGCCACATCGAAGTTCTTGAGCTACAGTGGAAGCTGAGCTGCAGTGTATTAGGCCAATTTACTTAAAGAGAATTTGGATGGCGGGGGGGGGGGAGTGTGCAGCCACCCCAACAAACCACCAAATCCCTAAGCCGCTCAAATTAGTCTGAGAAAGGCTCTCCCTGTCTGACAACACAACTTTGCATGGTTGTTACTTTCTAGACACACAAACACAAAAACACACATACACACTATGCAAAAGTCTATATCCAGCCCCCGGAGCTGCTCTAAGTGGCAATACAAACTTCAGTTATGTTTAGATTAGACTTTTTGGGGATTGTTCTTTGGTATGTTAAACATATTATTAATATATGTTAAAACATATTAATTTATCTTTGTCCTTAGCAACCAAAAAATGTTGTAGAATGCTAAATATTATATTACATATAGCTGCTATCAGAACAAACAAAACAAAACATACGTTTATTGTAAGTCAAAAGAATTTTTGTCTATTTAATGTTTATCATAAAATATAAAAGTTATACACAATGGAAATGGAAAAAACCCTTATACATGTAAATTTTTGTGTAACATATATTTCATGGCAAATTGACAAAAATGTTCATATATTTTATATTCTTGTCTATTTAATGTTCAGTATTACATATAAAAGTTATACACAATATATATATATATATATATATATATATATATATATATATATATATATATATATATATATATATATATATATATATATATATATATATATCAAAATTGACAACTTTATGACATATTCATGGCAAAATTGACATAAAAATAGTGCATAAATTTTACATTTTTGTCAAATTAATGTTCATCAAAAGTTATACGCAATGGAAATGGAAAACCATATATATATATATGGTTTTCATGGCGAAATTTACATAGGAATTACATATGAGCAATAAAATATAATGTAATTATTAGGGGTAATATGATATATTCATAATATACACATATTACTATTACTATGTAAAGTAGCTTATATTTTCATTTTCCTATATATATATATATATATATATATATATATATATATATATATATATATATATATATATATATATATATATATATATATATATATATAGGGCCAGAAAACAGAAAACAGTACCTCCGGCCAGGTAAGTTTACAGTTCCAGTATTACAGTATATTATTGATTGTTTCTTCAATGTATGGGTCTTGTTTTTTTGTTCTCGATAACTGAAAACATTCAGCAATACATCGGGTGTTGAATATTTAAATCCTCACTGCTGGTATATTTAGAGTAACAACATGATTATGCACATTTCCACACTTTGAAAGTGATTGACAGGACAGGAGCTGCTGTGATATGTTGTTGTAGATCAAGATTTAAAGGTGTAGGCTTGGGGGAGGGCATGGTGGTCTGGGATAGACAGTGCTTGGGGCCAAGAGCAGGTTTTTTGGGGGTCTTCGGGCAGTGCTAATTAGAGATCTAATGGGGGTCCCCTGCTGAGCACGCGAGGTCAGCTCCCCCAAGCCTCAAGGCCGGACGTGGGCAGCTTACGCCCCCCAGCTTGCCCCCACTGGGCCATGTAGACACAGTCCTGCTGAGAGCGGGGCTAGCAACAATGAGACCTGGACCCAGGGGGGAGCCAGGAGGGACACCCAGCACTGAGCTACAGGTTAGCATGACAAAGCCCCCGTAATGGAGGCTACCACACCCCAGCCTTCAGCTAGATAAACAGCCTGCCTCAGATTCCATTAAGATAAGAGGCCAACACACATTTGCCTCCGCATAAGGACTAACACGCATTCGCCTCTGCATACGGGCTGAGAGCTAACACACACTTACAGGTATGCTTAATCCTGTAAACCCTCAGGCTCCATATAAAGACTGACTTTCCATTTCAGTACATCACTTCTATAGCATGTGATGAATAATACTTATTAAACTTATTTATTAAATTAATTGTTTGTATATACTGGACAATAACCTTACAGTTTAAAGGTTGACACACTCTTTAAAGATCATTATGTCTCGGTTTATATATCATCACTGGCCAACAAAAAACACATGTACATCAATTTTTTTGTAGATTTTATTTTTCTAGGTCATTTAAACACAACAGTTTACCTCTATGCTGTGTATAAATTTGATTAATTTCAATAGAAATGCTTCAAAATAGCTTGCAAATTTCTGGTTCCATTGACTTACATTAAAAGTGGAGAGGGTTCTTGGCCTCTCCTGTAAAGCTACCATTTTAGAGATACATGCTTTTCTTTGGATAGCAATAATAGACTAGTCTGTATACATACCTGCGATGATTGTTTAAGCACCTCAGAGAAAACAACAGGTGAGGGGCCCATTGTTTTCGTGGATCTAGTTTTAAGGAAAGATCTGGTATTGACTATTGTTGTCTCTGGTTTCTTGAGACTATGATAAAAAGCCATGTGTAATTGGAAAGGGGGTGTAAAATATCAGTTACTCTTATTTTAATCAAGTTTTGAAGCTTTCAATTCCTCAGGCTCTCCAAACCTCCACCGCAGAGGTTAACACCTATAGGTGGGATTCAAAAGTAAGCTTCTGGGGGGGGAGGCATATCACTGGTTCCACAAAGGCTAGTGATGGAATCCAGGGCTTGCTAGAAAGCTCACATCCCACCTGGGTTTTTAAAGTTGCTTCTTTTGTAACATTTTCTTCTCCGATGATTTTATTCATAATATCATCAGCGATTATTAACACTATGGCCATAGCTTTCATTAAATAACTGTCACTATTAAAAAAAATAAAGTTATGCAACCCCAAATACATACAAATCCAAAAACCAGGTTGTAATGGTACAATACATGTATGTTCACCATTAAGACCAGCATATATTATTAGAAGAGATGTAAGTAATCATACATACAATACAAAGTAACATGAATATTTTATTGTGAGAGAAGTAGATCATATCTTGAGCTCCAGTTTGAAGAACAAAGTTAGGTTCCAGATTTCTCCTGGACGCCCCAGACATTGTGTGAATGTATTCAGTTCCTTCAGCAGCAATCTTGATTTAGCTTAATGAAGTACTGAGCAGACAAAGCTTGGAAATGGTTAAATTAACACACTGATGTATGTAAAAGCACCACTTACTGTATTAATTATGTCCCCAAGTGCCTAAAACCATATCTGTGCTGATAGAGCCTTCACAGATATGCATGTTACCCACTAATACCCCCAAACACCACATCAGGCTTAATGCTGGTAACAATCTAAGTGGTCTTTTTTCTTCTTTGGCCCAGAGAACAAGTTTTTAATGGACATTGTTTAATGGACTTGTTAGCTCTATATAGCTTATAGTGGACTGTATGATTTCATGTCCATAGAAAACAATGGAGCCATCAAAATAAAAAGCTGAAGACAACAAACTCAAGACAAGCATCAATTTTATTTTTAAACATTATATATATATATATATATATATATATTAGTGTTTTGGATTTATTATATATATATATATATATATATATATATATATATATATATATATATATATATATATATATATATAACGTTCAGGTCATGGCTCCAGTGCTGCACTGGGAGATGTTTCTCTCTCCTAAAGTGCAGCGCAAATCTCTATCTGTCGGGCCATCAGTCTCCTGTCACCCCGTTTGTTTAGAGAGTACCTCTCTTCTTCTCTTCCTCTCTCCCTCCTCCTCCCTCCTTCACTTCCCTGACCCTCATCCATCCATCGCGCTCCACTCCCCTCCTCCTGTCAGCACATCCGGCCTAGAGAGAGCGAGAGAGAGAGCAAGAGAGAAAGCTCAGTAGCCTCCCTGTCATATTAAAAAGCTCAATTTATCATTTAGCACTTGATTTACTTTTTATAGCGTTATTCGTTTATTTGCTTGGTTTAAAAGAAAACGACTATTTACATTAAGTGAACGTCTCAGGACAAGTGGACACTAATGTGTTTAATAACATTTAGCATTGTGTTGCATTGTGTTATTGGACAAAATAAGCATCATCAGGTTGTATTTATATCTTGATAACTACATATTGTTGCTGTCCAATGGAAAGTATCTCCAAAATTGCAACTTTACAGGAGAGACCAAAAACCTACTTTAGTTTCAATGGAAGTCAATGGAACCAGAATTAATTTCGAGCTATTTTTGAGCACTTCTATTGGTCCATTCATCATAAAATGTTCACACAATGTTAACGACCAATGGCGTGTTCAAATGATGTAGAAAACTCAAAATCGACAAAAATGGAGATCTATGATTTTCATTGGTCAGCGACGATATTCATTAGCTCATGGGTCAAACTAGGAGAATGTGTAAACAGCATTATTTATTTGTTGCTTATTAATGCAAAAACTTTGATAGTTCTTATTAATATACATTAATATTGTGGTGCCAGCAAAAAGAAAGAGATGCAGAAATCACTGCCCTTTAAAAGTAAATGCTCTTTTATTGAGCAGTGAGCAACGGAGAGCCGCCACTCAGCGCTGCAGACTCGGCATAGATAGCAAGTCAAGTCAAGTTTATTTATATAGCACTTTTTACAATGATGTAAAGAGTTTTGAAAACAAACAGACAGTTACAACATATATATCCCCCAGTGAGCAAACCAGAGGCAACAGTGGCAAGAACACCTCCCTCAGACTGGAGGAAGAAACCTTGGGAGGAACCAGACTCACAAGGGGAGACCCATCCTCCTCTGATCAAACAGTATTTACAGTTTAATAAACTAGCAGGCAGGTCCATTCTTAATGACAAATACGCAAACCACTCTGACTATTCACATATCACTGCTGTTCAAACAATGAATGATGAATGGACCAATAGAAATGCTCCAAAATAAAAAAATTCGGGTTCCATTGACATACACTGAAAGTAAAGACTGTTTTTTTCATTGGACGGTGACGATATATAGCACTAAAAGTTGTCATATGCAGTAGTGCACAATAATGTCTTATATATAAATCAATGTTTCTCATAACATAATTGCGATGCTCCTAAGAGCCTCCACGCATCGGCCATTCTGCCTGGTGACACTTCCCAAGCTGCTAAGGCGGCTGCATAGTCTTCACTCCAAGGTGAGTCATCCTGGTGATCCCAAAAAGTCTAAGCAGAATCTTCAGGGCAGGGGTCCACAGCAGGGGTCTACCATCCCGCTAAGCACACATGGCATGACCTTGTGCCATCACTGGGGGCACGGCTTAAAGGGCAAAGAACAGAGAACATTGCAGTCCAAAGAAAAAACAGGTCATCTGCAAAACAGTAACTTTACAGGAGAGGACTAAAACCGTCTTTACTTTCAGTGTAAGTCAACGGAACCAGAATTATTTCCAAGCTATTTTGAAGCATTTCTATTGGTCCATTCGTCATGAAACTTTCAAACAATTTAAAGGACAGCTGTTGTGTTCAAATGGTGTAGAAAAATGAAAATCAACAAAAATATGCTGGGGCTCTTGCTTTGTCTGTGGTGGCTAGAAGGCCTCCTCCAGCCTTATCTTCTATCACCAGCTCAGCTGATAATCAGCTGGACAAATATCTGGACATATCTATCCTTGCAGTCGGTCACTCTATGAAGAACTTGATATTTAAAGAAGTACACAGGCACAGAGTCACACATAAACAGCTTCTCTAATCTCCGTAGAGAAGATCTGACCAATAGAAGGGAATCGAATGCAGCCACATGTGAGCCACTGGTCACTGATGTCCAATGCCAAGCGCCAGCTAGAGGGCTGGTGGAGCAACAGGCATCTCTGGAGTGATGGAGCTCCATCCTGTACCTTTAAAATGAGCTGACCATCAAACATAAGTGACCTGACTAATGCTTTTGTGGCTGAATGCAATCAAATCCTCACACCCATGTTCCAACATCGAGTTTAAAGCCTTGTCTAAAGAGTAGAGGCTGTTACTGCAGCAAAGAGGGACGAACTCACTGTTCATACCATTCATTTCAGAAGAAACTGGATGAGCAGGTGTCCTAAAACTTTTGAACATAGAAGTCCATCTGTGTGTCTATAAGGACTTTTGATTGGAGCCACGCTGAACTGACCCTAACTGGACTGATGAAGGAATTAAACCTGATCAGATCTTTCTCCTGGACAGGTGTGCTGTGTCCACTCGCCGTGTCCATTATCGGCTTCCTGCGCTTGTCAAACAGGCATCACTAATCATCCCAGAGTGAAAGGGTAAATCCACCACATAATGGAATCTCTACTGACCCACAGACACAGGAACACACAAATACAGCCCCCCCCCCCCCCCCCTCTTACACTCACTAAGTGCATCAGAGGCGGTCAGTGACCTGGTGGAGGCCTGGGTCAGAAAGAGGAAGCCTCACTTTTTCTCCCTACCAACAAATATTTGGCGGAAAGTTTGACTCAGATAACCATCAACCCCTCACACCTCATACACACTAGTTACATTCATTATCCTGTAACAATGGAGCAACAAAGACCACCGCCCACCCCCCCCCCAACACACACACACACCTACCACTGCAAACACACACACACACACACCTCTTTAAAACATTACCATCTCACATTCTTATGAAAGACCCTGATTATAATTTCTATTCTGATTCTGACTTTTAAACACTTTTGATTATATATTTTTTAAACACATTTTATTATAATTCTTTGAAACACATTTGATTCTGATTCTTTTAAACATATTTGATTATAATTTTTTTAATACATTTGATTATAATTCTTTGAAAAATATTTGATTCTGATTCTTTTAAACATATTTGATTCTGATTCTTTTAAACATATTTGATTCTGATTCTTTTAAACACATTTGATTATAATTTTTTAATACATTTGATTATAATTCTTTGAAAAATATTTGATTCTGATTCTTTTAAACGTATTTGATTCTGATTCTTTTAAACATATTTGATTCTGATTCTTTTAAACACATTTGATTATAATTTTTTAATACATTTGATTATAATTCTTTGAAACATACTTGATTCTGATTCTTTTAAACATATTTAATTCTGATTCTTTTAAATACATTTGATTATAATTTTTTTAATACATTTGATTATAATTCTTTGAAACACATTTGATTCTGATTCTTTTAACCACTTTTGATTATGTATTTTTAAATACATTTGATTATAATTCTTTTAAACATATTTGATTATGATTTGTTTAAACACATTTGATTCAAATAAACAATCCTGATTGTGATTTTAATTCTTATAAATAATTTTGATTTTTATGAACAATTCTGATTCTGATTTTTACAAACAATTCTGATTCTATTCATTATGAACAATTCTGATTCTTCTAAACAATCCTAATTCTAATTCTTGTAAACAGTTTGGTTTTTGATACTGAAAAGCAATTCTGATTCTTATCAACATTTTTTTTTCTGATACTAATTTCGATACTGATTTTTATTCTGATTCTGAAAATTATAAGCAATTGTGATTGTAATTCTGCACAATCCTTTTTCTGATTCAGACTCAAATAATTCTCATTCTGATTCTGAAACTTAGAAGCAATTCATGTTCTGATTGTAAAAACATTTATGGTTCTGTTTCTGATTCTTACAAAGAAACCCTTTTAATGCTCTTTATTATAAACAACCGTGATTCTGATTTTATTCTGATTTAGATAACTGTTAACAATTTTTTTAGGCTTATAAACACTTCAGGTCATATAAACTCTTGTTATTCTTATTCTAATTCTTATATAACATGAAACTTTTTCTGAGTATTGCTATTGGTATTAGTGCATTGCTATATATATATATATATATGTTTTTTTTGTATTTACGATTACAGCACTGCATGCGCTGCACGTGAAAAGGACAAAAGGAATTCCCTCTCTTTTTATAACTCCCTCTCTCTTTCTCTCTCGGCCTCACTCACACACAAACAGGTACTATGTCACTTCAAAGCAGGCCTTACGCCTCAGGCCTGAGAGACCAGCGTGCAGCAGCAGTTCAGGGAGATTAAGAGGAGAGAGAGAGAGAGAGAGAGGGAGAGAGAGGGAGAGAGAGAGAGAGAGAGAAGGTGGAGGAATGTAGCTTGGGGTCAGAACAGGTGAGCTGATACAGGTGAGCTTTCCCTTTCAGGCTAATGTGGGTCAAACATAAACAAACTTTTGTGTTGGCATTCTGTTCTCTCTTCTATCTCCTTCTTAAGGATTCTGTATGTCTCATGGCATATACAGTAGGGACATCTGAGACCACTCGTCAAGATGTTTATAAATGTTTTGCATATTTTGTTTCTAAATTTGTGCATAATCTTCACTACAGATAGTATTTTCAGCACAATAACTTGGGTTGCACGGCCCCCACGAGCTTATACAGAGATCTCAGATCAGCAGATCCACCTGAACATGGACCTCAGTGCAAGAAGAACTTGATATCTAAGGTGCACCCTTTGCAGATACAGGCACAGAGTCACACATAAACAGCTTCTCTAATCTCCGTAGAGAAGATCTGACCAATAGAAAGGAATAGAATGCAGCCACATGTGAGCCACTGGTCACTGATGTCCGTTACCAAGCGTCAGCTAGAGGGCTGGTGGAGCAGCTGGCTTCTCTGGAGTGATGGAGCTCCATCCAGTACCTTTAAAATGAGCTGACCATCAAACATAAGTGACCTGACTAATGCTCTTGTGGCTGAATGCAATCAAATCCTCACAGCCATGTTCCAAAATCGAGTTGAAAGCCTTGTCTGAAGAGTAGAGGCTGTCACTGCAGCAAAGAGGGACGACTCACTCCTCATACCATTCATTTCAGAAGAAACTGGACGAGCAGGTGTCCTAAAACTTTTGAACATAGAAGTCCATCTGTGTGTCTCCAGAACTGACCATCAAACATAAGTATGCTCTTGTGGCTGAATGCAATCAAATCCTCACAGCCATGTTCCAACATCTAGTTTAAAGCCTTGTTCGAAGAGTTGAGGCTGTTACTGCAGCAAAGAGGGACGAACTGGACGAGCAGGTGTCCTAAAACTTTTGGACAAAGAAGCCCATCTGTGAGTCTTCATCTGTGAGGACATTTGATTGGAGCCGACTCTAACTGGACTGGTGAAGGAATTAAAACTGGTGATTTGTAACCGACTATGTAATAAGCATGTAATAAGGATGTAATAAGGCATGTACCTATGAATAATTGGCTCTCCATTGCACAGCAGAACTTAAACACATGCTAATACAAAAGAAAGTATGTTTATATGCATGTATTCATATGTGTGTGTGTGTGTGTGTGTGTGTGTGTGTGTTTGGAGGGGTTCAGCTCCAAAAGGTTAAAGGTCATTAAGCCAGAAACCTTTCTTTGTGCTTGCCCCCCACCCTCCTCCTCCTCTCCCCAGCTAAACAAAGCCAGGGAGAAAAGCATCATTCACCTGAGCGAGGGTCCATAAAGCTGGGGCTGAGCGCCCCCTTCCTCATGGGCCCGGCCTCCACCCATCCTGCTTCTCGACACCCCCATTGTCCTGTGGGAACAAAGGGAGAGCGGTGGCGGAGATAAACGAGCTGCCTCACCTGATAACACCTGAATGAAAGAAAGAATGAATCATTCAGAGGATGAATGAATGAATGAACGAATGAATGAACAGCCACTCTAATAAGGGATATATGCTGCTCCTCGAGTCAAACGTTTGAGGTCACCAATTTATATATATATATATATATATATATATATATATATATATATATATATATATATATATATATATATATATATATATATATATATATATAATGATAATCTTAATTTATAGAGCACTTTTCATACCAGTGGCAGCTCAAAGTGCTTTACAGGCAGTTTTCAGTAATTATTTCAGTAATGATATGAACTAAAATAGTCAAATTTATAGATACTAAGATGTTAAAGATGTCGAGTTTACAGACAGATGTTTATAAACCTGTAATAAAACTGACTCTGAGCTCGACTGTCTAATAAAAGCTGAACTGAGCTCCACAGTTTAGAAGAGCTGAAAGAGTGTCTCCAGGTTCTCTGTATGTTACTGAAGGTGTTTTTACAGAAGGTCAGTATCTGCAGATCTAAGATCAGCAGCTGGAACATAAACAGAGAGACGTTCCGTGATGTAGCAGGTTCTAGATTATTTAGAGCTTTATAGACGAGTAGAGAAGTTTAAAGTCTGTTCTAAAAGATACAGGTAGTGCAGCTCTTTTAAAACAGAACTGATCTGAGATCTGTTTAGTGTTTGTTAGGATACAAGCTGCTGCGTTCTGGACCAGGCAGACTGTTTTCTTAGGAACTCTGGTAAGAGACCATTACAGTGATCAACTCTGACCATTACAATGATCAACTCTGACTATTACAGTCATCAACTCTAACCATTACAGTGATCAACTCTGACCATTACAGTGATCAACTCTGACCATTACAGCGATCAACTCTGACTATTACAGCGATCAACTCTGACCACTACAGTGATCAACTCTGACCATTACAGTGATCAACTCTGACCATTACAGCGATCAACTCTGACCATTACAGTGATCAACTCTGACCATTACAGTGATCAACTCTGACCATTACAGTGATCAACTCTGACCATTACAGCGATTAACTATGACCATTACAGTGATTAACTCTGTCCATTACAGTGATCAACTCTGACCATTACAGTGATCAACTCCGACTATTACAGTGTCCAACTTTGACTATTACAGTGATCAACTCTATTACAGTGATCAACTCTGACCATTACAGTGATCAACTCTGACTATTACAGAGATCAACTCTGACCATTACAGTGATCAACTCTGACTATTAAAGTGATCAACTCTGACTATTACAGTGATCAACTCTGACCATTACAGTGATCAACTTTGACGATTACAGTGACCAAGTCTGACTATTACACTGATCAACTTTGACGATTACAGTAACCAAGTCTGACTATTACACTGATCAACTCTGGCTATTACAGTGATCAACTCTGACCATTACAGTCATCAACTCTGACCATTACAGTGATCAACTCTGACCAATACAGTGATCAACTCTAACTATTACAGTGATCAACTCTGACCATTACAGTGATCAACTCTGACCATTACAGCGATCAACTCTGACTATTACAGTGATCAACTCTGACCATTACATTCATCAACTCTGACCATTACAGTGATCAACTCTAACTATTACAGTGATCAACTCTGACTATTAAAGCGATCAACTCTGACCATTACAGTGATCAACTCTGACCATTACAGTGATCAACTCTAACTATTACAGTGATCAACTCTGACTATTACAGTGATCAACTCTGACCATTACAGTGATCAACTCTGACTATTACAGTGACCAAGTCTGACTATTACAGTGATCAACTCTGACCATTACAGTGATCAACTCTGACTATTACAGTGACCAAGTCTGACTATTGCAGTGATCAACTCTGACCATTACAGTGATCAACTTTGACGATTACAGTGACCAAGTCTGACTATTACACTGATCAACTCTGGCTATTACAGTGATCAACTCTGACCATTACATTGATCAACTCTGACCATTACAGTGATCAACTCTGACCAATACAGTGATCAACTCTAACTATTACAGTGATCAACTCTGACCATTACAGTGATCAACTCTGACCGTTACAGCGATCAACTCTGACTATTACAGTGATCAACTCTGACCATTACAGTGATCAACTCTGACCGTTACAGCGATCAACTCTGACTATTACAGTGATCAACTCTGACTATTACACTGATCAACTCTAGCTATTACAGTGATCAACTCTGACCATTACAGTGATCAACTCTGACCAATACAGCGATCAACTCTAACTATTACAGTGATCAACTCTGACCATTACAGCGATCAACTCTGACTATTACAGTGATCAACTCTGACTATTACAGTGATCAACTCTGACCATTACAGTGATCAACTCTGACTATTACAGTCATCAACTCTGACCATTACAGTGATCAACTCTGACCATTACAGTGATCAACTCTGACTATTACAGTCATCAACTCTGACCATTACAGTGATCAACTCTGACCATTACAGCGATCAACTCTGACTATTACAGTGATCAACTCTGACCATTACAGTGATCAACTCTGACTATTACAGTGATCGACTCTGACCATTACAGTGATCAACTCTGACTATTACATGGATCAACTCTGACCATTACAGTGACCAAGTCTGACTATTACAGTGATCAACTCTGACCATTACAGTGACCAACTCTGACCATTACAGTGATCAACTCTGACTATTACAGAGATCAACTCTGACCATTACATTGATCAACTCTGACTATTACAGTGACCAAGTCTGACTATTACAGTGATCAACTCTGACCATTACAGTGATCAACTTTGACGATTACAGTGACCAAGTCTGACTATTACACTGATCAACTCTGGCTATTACAGTGATCAACTCTGACCATTACAGTGATCAACTCTGACCAATACAGTGATCAACTCTAACTATTACAGTGATCAACTCTGACCATTACAGTGATCAACTCTGACCATTATAATGATCGACTCCCAAACCACCACTGGGCCAAAAGAGTTTCAACACTACAAACAGAGCCTTATTAACGCTACATCTGCTCTTCATATTAAGGAAGATACTTCTTCCTGAATGTTGAAGCTAAATATACCCCAAGAGTTAAGAGATAGAAGTGAAGTGATACCATAGAAGGACTATTTTAGCTTCCTTTCCGTGAGTTCTTTACAAAATACTCATCTGAAACCACTCAAAGTTTTTTTCAGAGAACCAAAAATAGCTTTTTCTGTGGTATCTCCCCAAAGATTCCATTCTGTGGCAGCCATATTTGTGACCTATGTTTTAGTAACTGAAGAGTAGCAGTTGAAATACATTACTTTGAAAACACTGTGTCCCTCACTGTTCACTCTATTACACACTGCTACCTTGCTGCTCCCATCTTTTAGATGTAAAGTCAATGACGATAGCTCATCTGTCTAGTCCTTCATCAATGGTCACGGGACACTGTTGGCTGATTAGCTTCGGTTGATGGTCTGTTCTCAGTCCAGCAGCACTACAGTGTCTGATCCACTCACACCAGCACAACACAACACACACTAACACACCACCACCAGGTCAGTTTCACTGAGAATGACCCACCAATCAAGGTCCTGTGTGGGTACTGACCATTGAAGAATAGGGTATAACAAAGTCTATAGAGAATCTGATAGAGATCAACAGTCTGTAATTGTAGAACTACCAACCAAGTGCTTCTAGATCAATATAAATGCGTGTGTGTGTATTAATGTAATTAACTGATTAAGAGAAACTAATACTACTAACTACTACTACTGACTACCTCTGCCTTATTAGATATATTAAACTTTATAACACTGACACTGACTGTCATAGATAGATAGATAGATAGATAGATAGATAGATAGATAGATAGATAGATAGATAGATAGATAGATAGATAGATAGACCAAGTGCTTCTGGATCAGTATCAATATATATATATATATATATATATATAAATGCGTGTGTGAGTATGAATGTAATTAACTGATTAAGAGAAACTAATCTACTAAAACACTGACACTGGCTGTCATAGATAGATAGATAGATAGATAGATAGATAGATAGATAGATAGATAGATAGATAGATAGATAGATAGACCAAGTGCTTCTGGATCAGTATCAATATATATATATATATATATATATATATATATATATATATATATATATATATATATATATATATATTAATGTAATTAACTGATTAAGAGAGACTACTCTACTACTATGACTACTGATATATGGTGTTCTCCTCTGCCTATGATATTACTTGCTAATTAAACCACATAACACTGACAGAAACAGAACACATGTCACCTTAGTTTAAGTCTTATTATGTCAACACATACACATTACTTTGTAACACATCCCACGTTAATGCCAGCTGCGTATAAACTCTCCAGTACGGCATTATAAATATGTTATTCAGTGCGTATGTAGTGCTAATGTAATGTTTTCAAGTAGTGTTACTGACAATTTCAATGTGTTCCCACACATCAACCCTTTTGGCCTGTGGATTGTAGGCTCTCCTAACGCACTGGCTTATTTGCTTACCCCAAAACAGATGAAATAACTGCATTTTTCCTTTCTAATGCTTTGTAAAGGGAACACCTTCACAATGGGGTGGGGTGGGGATATGGTAGGGAGATCGTTATCACGCGATGGCTTTCGGATTCAAAGAAGAAGTGCAGAAAAAACAGAGCTGAGAAGTCTTTTGCATAAAGCTGATGGCACATAAGTTTGTGTAATTTAATATAGATTTTTTTTCTCTGTAAATGGCATGTGAAAATGGCGAGATGCAAAACGGCTCGGTTTTCTTCCTCACCGTAGCCCTCCTGAACCCGTTCACCTAGTGGCACTGCTTTCCTTAGCAAATGTGTGCAGCTCTTACTAACGACTGCAGCTCAGGTAATGAAACGAAAACGGTACGAGAGAATGAAGGAGAGTAGTTTCAGTGTACAGAGCAAAACAGGCAGAAATCCACTACAATATTACATTGGCTGATTATAAAATATTATATTATAAAGTACATGTGACACAGTGACAGGCTTCTTAAGCAGCTTTGCATGTCAACATCTGAAGGCTTATCTTTTATTGTCTACATGGAAATCTACATGGAAAACTATGGAAAATAAGTTAACTTTAAATTACATGTAATATATGCCATGATGTCATTATATATATATATATATATATATATATATATATATATAGTATGTTTTTGACATTATTCTAATCTTTGGAGGAGCAGCCATTGAAGTAGAGTTGATAAAACAAACAATGAGTATCTACTGTTTCTATAAATAAACACTTTCGGATGCATTTTTTTTTCAAAAGAGTTGTGTTTTTACTTGAAGTGAGTTAAAAACATTTATTAGAAGTTTATAAATAATTGATTCAGTAAATATGTGTACTATACTGAACGGTATGTTTAATAAACTGAACAGTATGTGTAATATACTGAACGGTATGTGTAATTACTGAACGGTATGTGTAATTACTGAACGGTATGTGTAATATACTGAACGGTTTGTATAATATACTGAACGGTATGTATAATATACTGAACAGTATGTGTAATTACTGAATGGTATCTGTAATATACTGAATAGTATGTGTAATATACTGAACAGTATGTGTAATTACTGAACGGTATGTATAATATACTGAATGGTATGTGTAATATACTGAACAGTATATATAATAACTGAATGGTATGTGTAATATACTGAACGGTTTGTATAATATACTGAATGGTATGTATAATATACTGAACGGTATGTATAATATACTGAATGGACTGTGTAATACACTGAATGGAATGTGTAATATACTGGACGCTATGTGTAATATACTAAACGGTATGTGTAATGTACTGAATGGTATGTGTGATGTGTTGGTGTTTCAGTAGCTGATGGTATAAGATGCTGATACTAGACTACTTCAGTAAACAGAATACACCACTGAATCATAACACACGTTAGAAATGATAATGGTCCAGATGTTGGCCTGAGGAGATCTCCTCCAACTGGACTCTACTGAACTCTAATTAAACACCCCTCCATAGAAGAACCACTTTTTAATAGTTGGTTCTAGGAGAACCATGTTAGCACAAGAGATATGAAGAACTATGAAGAACCTTTTCACACATTGTAAAATTCCTGAGCAGAACTCTTAACCTGGTGTAAAACGATCTTTCGGTATGCATGGTTCTGTAAAGAACCAATGTATTTACCCTCATGGGACCCTTGAGTGTAGAGAAGAAACATTTGAACCATTTTAGTCATTACTTGAGTCTTGCTTCATCAGATTTGCATAACCAAATATAAATACGCAGTATCAAAGCCAATATCAAAAGCCGTTATGATAGATTTTATCTAGTTATACACCGATCAGCCATAACATGCCATCACTTGTATCTACAAACACTGACCATTTTATCAGCTTCCCCTGAAACACAGGTGCACTTTGTAGCTCTACACTTACAGACTGTAGTCCATCTGTTTCTCTGTGTACTTCGTTACCCTGTTCTTTAATAGTTAGGACCCCCACAGGACCACAGTGTGGATCAGACACAGCAGTGCTGCTGGAGTGTTTAAACACTGTGTCCACTCACTGTCCACTCTATAAGACACTCCTACTACTTGCTGGTCCACCTTGTAGATGTAAAGTCAGAGACAGTAGCTCATCTGCTGCTGCACAGTTTGTGTTCCTCTAGTCTTTCAAATCAGTGCTCACAGGACGCTGACCACAGGACACTGTTGTCTGGATAGTTTTGGTTGGTGGACGATTCTCAGTCCAGCAGTAACACTGAGGTGTTTCAACACTCCAGCAGCAGCACTGCTGTGTCTGATCCTCTCACACCAGCATAACATATACTAACACACCACCACCACCACACCTGATAAGGATCCACCTCCCTAATAGTACCTGCTTAGTGGTGGTCCAGTGGGGGTCCTGACTATTAAAAAACAGGGTAAATGCAATGAATCAGATGGACCACAGTCTGTAAGTATAGAACTACAAATAGCTCCTATATGGTAAGTGGAGCTGATGAAGTAGACAATGTTTGTAGATACAAGGAGATGGTTTCAATGTTATGGCTGATGGGTGTATATCATAATGCTATAATGTAATGACATCATGGCTTGTATCGTCTATAGTAGCCTTAACCTCTATTAGTGCAGAGAATGCACTAGATGCATCATGTCAGTGCACAATGCAGTGTCTAGGAACTTGTGCAACTGGACACACCCCTGATGCCAACACTCAGCGACCCCAAGCATAGTTCAGTTCCCTAGCACTCCACACTTTTACCACTACTACATTAAAACTACATTAAAGCCATACTAAAGCAGAGAATATCACAGTAGATGACATTCAAATACACACAGTTCATGTCCTTTACGCCCAGCTGACATGACTAGTCAAGCCTTTTACAGCTTAGACCTTTCAGCTGGACAACAGCCAACCAGTGTAGAGCTAGTAAACTGATATCAAGTGCGATGAGTCAGTTTGAAAGCTTTATTTCATTCCGTTTATATGACTAGAGTGTAACAATGAACCTGAACCTGTCGTTTATCAGCTCTCCCTGCCAGCATTCTCTAGCACTGCTCTGACATGATGGTACATAACACCATGTGGCCCGCCCAGTGTATGGAGGTGTGTGGAGGGTGTGGTAGGTTGCACAAGTAGTACAGATGCTGTCGCCAATAGAACCCCACCAGCATCAAATTAAACCAAGAAAATGAAATGGAAGTTGTGGATGTGTGAGAGGACGTGTAAATATTTACAACTGTCAGCTTAAAGCTGTATACCTGTGCTTATTATATATGTGGATATGGCATATGAGGCTGTTTAGTGCGGTAGTGCAGAATCAATACTGTTTATAAGAATCCGAATTAGAATTGAAATCAATATCTTATAATAAATCAGAATCAAAACCAGAATTGTGTGTTGGAATCTTAATCAGTCAGAAATACAATTATATAAGGTATCAGAATCAGAATGAATCCAAATTACAATAAAAATCAAAATTGCTAACACGTTTAGAAAATTCAGAATGAGAACAGTTCAGAATCTATACTGTTTGCAAGAATCCAAATTAGAATCCAAATCAATTCTTATTGAAATATGAATACAAATCAGAATTGCGTGTAACAAAGAAGAACTATATAAGGTATTCGAATCAGAATTGTTTGTAAGAGTCCAAATTACATTCTGAATCAAAATCTATTTAAGAATCCCAAACAAAATAACAATTGCTTATAACAATCCGAATGTTTAATTGTTTAAAATGTTTAAAAGAATCCAGAATCTACATCTTCCGAATTAGAGTTGTTTATAAAATTCAGAGGGAGAATAGTTCATATGAATCAGAATCAAAACTGTTCATAAGAATCCAAATTAATCTAAACTAAGAATAAGTTATTTTACCAGAATAAGTAAGAGTTGCATATTTTTTGTTTTCTATATTATTTGAACTTTACAGCTGATCTTTATATCCTGTAGGTTTTCATGATGACCAATAGAAGTGCTCCAAAACATGTTGGAAATAGTTTTGGTTCCATTGACTTACACTGAAAGTAAAGTTTTTGTTCTCTCCTGTAAAGTTGTGATTTTGGAGATGCCTGTTTATCTTTATCAATATATATATGATCGCTGTCCAATAAAAATCTCTAAAATTGCAACTTTACAGGAGGGAACAAAAATATAGTTTACTTTCAGTGTAAGTCAATGGAACCAAAACTATTTCCAACATGTTTTGGAGCACTTCTATTGGCACTTCAGCTAGTCATGTCATACATGAACCCATAAGCCTTCTGAAGAATTCTGAATGTTAGATGCTAAAGTAATTTCTCTTACACACAAAGACTTCACTACATTGTCCACGAGCTGAATGAGCAGTGGTGGCCGCTTCTTAACCCCAAATCCTGGAAAGCAAACATTACGACATGCCGAAAGTGGTGCCAGAGAGAGGCGCTTAGGGAGGAAAAACAGAGAGAAAGCCAAAGAAAGGCAAGGCCGTTTGCCTTGTGTTTTACAAGCTCACCTCTCCGGGCTGTTTACATGTAAAAGCCTTTTAATAAGAGGCTGGCAGGGACCAGGCGACGGCAGCAGGCTTTCATCTCGGCCTGTCACGCTGCCTTATTTACGAGCGCTCCGGCTGGGACGGGTAAACAGCCCACTCACTTACAGAAGGGCACACGGCAGAGTGGCTCCAGCGGGGCAGTCGCCCAGAGACTGGGCCGAGGGAACAGCAACAGGCAGAGACAAATTACCCGTCGAGGCAGAGAGGAAAATACTTACAAGCAGAATCATTTAAAATAATCCAAATTAAAGATCTGAAACAAACAAACAGATAAAAATTTGATTCAGTGTCAGAATTGTTTAGAACGGTCCAAATCACATTCAGAATCAAACTGTTTTTAAGAATCCAAAATAAAATTGAAATCAATACATTCTGAATCAAAATCTTTATGAGAAATATGAATTGCTTATAACAATCCGGATCACAATAAAAATTAGAATTGGTTCAAAGAATCCAGAATCTGAATCTTAAAAAAATCAAAATCTAAGTCTAAATCACAATGAGAGCAGCATTGTTTATACAATTCAGAATGTGAATTTTTCATATGAATCAGAATCAATACTGTTTATAAGAATCCAAATTACAATTTAAATCAATATTTTATAATAAATCTGAGTCCAAATTACTTTCTGAATCAAAATCTTTATGAGAAATCAGAATTGCTTATAATTATCCAGATCACAATCAAAATTAGAATTGTTTCAAATAATCCAAAATCTGAATCTTTAAAAAATCTGTCAGAAATTCTAATAACAGTCTAAATCACAATGAGAGCAGCATTGTTTATACAATTCAGAATGAGAATTTTTCATATGAATCAGAATACTGATTACTGAAACAACACTGTTTCTAAGAATCCAAATTAGAATTTAGATCCATATTTTATAATAAATCAGAATAAAACAGAATTGTGTGCAACAATCCAAATCAGTCAGAAACACAACTCTATGAGTTATCAGAATCACACTTGTTTATAAGTCCAAATTACATTCTGATTTAAAATCTTTGAGTCATAACCGAAATGAGTTTTGCTCCTAACTATCCAAATCAAAATAAAAATCAAAATTGTTTCTATGAATCCAAATTAGAATTCAAGTTAATATTTTATAATAAGTCAGAATTGTTTATGAGTCCAAATTACATTCTGAATCCAAATCTTTATAAGAAATCAGAATTGCTTATAACAATCCGAATCACAATCAGAAACAGAATTGTCTATAAAAATCAGAATTACATATTACATGTATATTACTGAATTATTAATAAAAATATGAATTAAAACCAGGTTTTTCTTTCACCATTCTTTTTTAAATGATTCAACAAATTCAATCTGGTATGTTTGTGTGTGTGTGTGTGTGGTCACTGCACTCAGGCGCACTGATGTGGGTCCCCATTTGGTGACATAGAAGAGAGAGGTCTTTGAAGGAGCACTCCAGCTGAACTTTCCCATCAGCCTCTATTTCACACAGCCAACAATCATATCAACTATAATCGTCTTAAATCCAGTCTATATCTCAAACGTGGCTCATTTTGAGGTTAATGTTTCTCATATGAGGCTAATATGAGACTCTGGAACATATATTTAGGTCCCAAGTCATTTTGTCAAGTGAAATATAGTCACTAGTACCGGCACATTGTTTTGTGAAGTGAAGCAATATAGCAGTGGTCCCCAATTGATTTTTTTAAGGGCCGCATTTAGAAAACCCTAACCCTAACCCTAACCCTAAACCTAAACCTAACCTAACCCTAACCCTAACCTAACCCTAAACCTAACCTAACCTAATCTAACCCTAACCTAACCCTAACCCTAACCCTAACCCTAACCCTAAACCTAACCTAAACTAACCCTAACCTAACCCTAACCAAAACCTAACCTACCCCTAACCCTAACCCTAACCCTAACCTAACCCTAACCCTAACCCTAACCCTAACCTAACCTAACCTAACCCTAACCCTAACCCAAAACTCAAAACTTCTTTGACCGTATCAATCACACTTGTCTTTATCAACACGGCTTCTGAGAATGGTTGTTTAGCTTTTTCTAAGTTCCAGGATATGCGCAGAGATGCTGTTGTTGTGGTTTCTTGTGCAGATGTTGTCGTATGGACGGTAGTAACAGAATGATTGTAGGCAGCAATCAAACTTGAACTCTTCTGTTTTCGACTCTGATTTTGCTGGAAAGTTTAATTGAAATGGCTGTGGCGTGTTTTGAAGTGCTGCTTTATGTTAGCCACCTTGCATACAGCTACAGCTCGAGAGCATAGTAAGCTAGCTGGCTTAGCGTTGGCATGGTCTGGTAAAACTAAACTAAACTCGTCGGTCCAGATGGAACTGAACTGTCTATGTTTGTTAGCTGGCCGTGTTTTTGTGTAAGCTGGACGTACATATGCTATGTTCTACAGAGGTAGCTCGTCAACCGTGGGCTATACTGCTCTGATCTCGTATTGTAGTCATAAGGTAAATACGCAAACATAGGTGCTTGGCGGCGGGCCAACAGTTTGAGCCTTGCAGGCCGTATTAGGCCCGCGGGCCACCTATTGGGGAACACTGCAATATAGTAGTCAATGCAGGTCAAAGCACAATGAGTTGCTGCCTCACTGCGCAACTATGGTGGCTGTACTTATCAAACTCTATAACACAGTTTTCAACATTATCAATATTAATCTAATTATTGGGCACCTCTCAGTATCCTGTATTCAATATAAACTTATATATGTATATAGATACTTACTACTTACAACTTTCTAAGCCCACTGAATTATTACTACAGCTCATATACTGCACAGTAGTGTAGAGTGATTACAGTAGATCAGTGTATTTTCTGTATATTAAGCATTTAGTTCTGTAAACGTTATTTTTTTAATTCTTGGACAATATTAATGCAGATTTACTGCAGATAAACTTTTACATTCCTGTATATCCAACACTGCGTGCTCACTGTAAAACCCTGTTTTTATTTATATTGCACTTGTTATGTTATTGTTTTGTTGTCCAGTGTCAACCAGAGGACGAGGGGTTCCTCATTTGAGTGCGGTTCCTCTCAATGCTTCTTCCTCTTGCCCTGAGGGAGTTTTTCCTTGCTGCCGTCTCTCTATTTATACTTTTACTTATTCTCTTTAATTTAGATTTTTATTTCTTTTTTCTCTGTTTTTATGCCAACTTTGATATGATTGTATTATATGTAATAGTTATTAAATAACGTAACAAAATAAAAAAACCTAAATCTTAAATATTTGGTCGTTAACTATTATTTCTTACATTTAATTTATAAGTTAAACTATATCATAATATCTCATAATTAGAAAACTTGGATACAGTACTGTGCGAAGGTTTTAGGTACTTGGGGATGTTATTATATTTAAAAAGCTATTTATTCCAGACAGATATATATGATATTCAAACAGTATCAATACAGTAAGTAGTGCTTTTACATAAGTGGAGTTTATTTAACCCTTTCCAACCCAGTATTATTTAAAGTTCTCATCTAATACTTGCTTTGACTGCTCACTACTTCATTAAGCTAAATCAAGATTGCTGCTGAAGGAACTGAATACATTCATACAATGTCTGGGGCGTCCAGGAGAAATCTGGAACTACACTTTGTTCTTCAACCTGGAGCTCAATATATGATCTACTTCTCTCACAATAAGATATTCATGTTACTTTGTATTGTATGTATGATTATTATCATCTGTTCTTATCAGATCTGGTCTTCTTATTGGTGAACATACACTTATTGAAGGTAAATTCTTCTAAACTATCAGCTTAGGGGCCTCAAACTTTTACACAGCAGTGTATAACATAGCACACATCACATATCATGACCTCCCACATTATGGAGCCCAAGCCAGCCATTTAACAGCTGAACTACTAGAGGTCTGGGCGGAGCGGAGCCTAATTAAAGCTAGCGTCTGAAGGGGAAGACACGTAAAGCATGGTGATTAGTGGCCATAAACACGAGGTAATGCAGATGAACTAGTCTACCTGGACGTAGCCATGCCGAGTTAGTGTTAAGGATTGGTGGGGGGGTGGAAGGAAACAGAACAATGCTTCCATTGTTCTGCTGGCAATTGAATCCCTGTGCGGTCCGGCCATACGAACGTTCAAGGCTGATATTTTCTCATGTGCTCCGTCGTGAGGTAACTTTCCCTTTTCTGCTGTTCGCCGCTATAAACCTTTCACCTCCGGCTGCCGTGTAACCTGAGCAACACCTGCTGCAGTCTGTCTCTGCAGCCCAAGGCTAAAACTGCAACATATAACTCCTACCCGAGCTGAGTTCATAAACAGAGCCGTCGCAGGCCTACGTACGCGCTCGGATACAGCCAGACACACCAAGTATAGACAGGTTAGGCCGTGTGTCATCGGATTCCCCGCAGCCCTTCTCACGGACTCGCATTGCGTTTCTACCCTTGTGTATCAAAAAGCGTGATATCGTTTTCACTGTAGAGACGGCAAAAAACCTGCCCTCTAATGAATGCTGACCTCTGACCTCTTAAAACACAAGGTCCTGTACATGAGCCCGCCCTCTAGTTCTGCACTCCCACCACTTACAGAAGCATGTTTCATATTAGTTTCAAAGAAGCTGCCAAGTAATTTCTAGTAGTTGCTGGACAGTAAGTCTGGATAATATGTGATTTGGATTTTACTTTAAGTGGCATTGTCTTTACAGCCATTGGCTTTTCGCTTTAGCCATCTCTTTATATGGGCTGGTTGTTTCGCAGCTTATAGACGCCAGGCAGGACAAGCAATGGCCAGCCTAATGGGGGCTGAGATCTCTGGCCGACCCAGCAACGTCCACCTCGCAATTTGGGAATGCAAACACACCAGAGAGTGCTCAAAGCCATTTTTCAAACCAGCTTTGGATTCGACACTTCAGAATGTCAAAAGCAACCATCGGAAAGCTACACATCATGTTCGGACCATCTATAGGGCCAATCATGTCCAGTCTGAGGCCACCAGTGACTACTAATATGAGAATTGGCAATGCATTAGACAAACTGGCCACTGCAGAGTGTAGGGTCGTTGGCGAAATGCTCAATGATTTTAAACTCGTAGTCACTGACCACCTCCAGACAAGCCTGCAAATGCTTTCATTGATTTTTGTTAACATTTTATATGATTTTGGTTTGTTTTAGTCCTTTATTTACTTGTATTATTTTTATTATTTTAGTTGCTTCTTACCTGTTTTTTTTATGATTTTTAACATCCTTTTATTTATTCTTATTATTTTTGTGTCTTAACTTTAGTTTTTACTTACATTTAACTATTAAAATGAATACTATATTTAATTAGGATGTTCTTCTTTTGTCTTATATCTCATTTACCTTTTATAAATTTGGCATTTGTTTATCAATCAAAATTCTGTGTATCTCGGCTGCATTGTAAATGAGGGTTAACCTAAATACAGTTGATTGATTAATTTATTAATTTTATCTAATTCTATCATGATTTTTAATGGCTTTAGCTGTATCTTAAATATTCCACCACATCCTTATATAAAAAATCTATTTATCCATCCATCTTTTATTTTTCACTTTATCCCGCTAGTCGGTGTCACGGAGTGGCTGGAGTCAATCCCAGCGTCAACGGGTGAAAGCGGGGTACACCTTGGACAGGTCGCCAGGCCATCACATGGCCAACACACACTCACGCACACACTCACACCTATGGGCAGTTTAGAGTGAGCGATCAACCTAACATACATCTGTTTGGACTGTGGGAGGAAACCAGAGTACCGGAAAATATATTTATATATTTATATTTATATTTATATCTTTGCTAGCCACCAAGATAGCAACTGTACAGGAGAGGACACAAACTTAACTTTACTTTCAATGCAAGCCAATGGAACCAGATTTATTTCTAAGCTACTTTGGAGCATTTTTATTGGCTATTCCATCATGAAATTTGCATACTCTGTAGACCTCAGATGTTAGGTTTAAATGATGAAAAAAAATTGCCAAAAATTGAGATGCATGTTTTTCTAAAGACAGCAGTGTTATATTTATATATTATAATACATAATATTTGAAATATTAACTATAAACGATATTCAGCCATAGTATTAGTGGGCAACCTGCACATCTGTGAAAACACCATTAACACCAGATCTCATTAGAACAGATAAATAAATAATCATACATAGTATACAAAGTAACATAAAGATCTTATTGTGAGAGAAGTAGATCATATCTTGAGCTCCAGTTTGAAGAAGTGTAGTTCCAGATTTCTCCTGGACGCCCCAGACATTGTATGAATGTATTCAATTCCTTCAGCAGCAATCTTGATTTAGCTTAATGAAGTACTGAGCAGTCAAAGCAGGTATTAGATGAGAACTGTAAATAATACTGGGTTGTTTCCACAAGGAGAAGCTTGGAAAGGGTTAAATAAACACACTGATGTATGTAAAAGCAGTGTTTGATTAATAATCGCATAAAAGCTCAGCAGACACATACGCTGGACATATAACTTTTTTTAAAAATGATAAAGCACCTAAGACGTCTGCACAGTACTGTGTATGTCATGTCATTAGCATTATGTCACTAATGTGTTAAAAAAAAAAAACAATGATATCTGACACACCTGAAAGCTGACGAATGTAGCCTTCAAGATAAATGACGCCAAATGGAATAAGTGTTTTTAAATGTTTGTGTGGTTGTCATGTGACCCTAGGAGCACTTCCTTACAGTAAAGTGTTACTGGACGGATGTATGTTGTAACTTCAAGCCTGCATGATTATACAATGTTAACTGGCACTGATTACTTGGTAGATGCTCTTGGTAGTCACCAAACGTGTTGGGGCTGATCAACTAAAAGGGTCTACATTTGGTTGCTGGCAAAACTATTGCCAGTGAGTTACGGGTGGCTGAATGGGTGGGCTAAACAGGAGAGTGTTTTCACACTCTCACTTCACACTACTTAACTGCAATCCAATAAAACTTCATTTTACTGGTTTGTTCACTAGCATCTCGTCACCGTCCAAAGAAAACAACATGTGTCTCCATTTTTGTTGATTTTTATTTTTCTGCATTATTTGAACATGACAGCTGCAGTTCACACTCTGTGAAACTCTCATATTGAATGGACCAATAGAAATGCTTCAAAAACAGCTCAGAAAAAAGTCTGGATCTATTGACTTACATTAAAAAGGCAGCAGGTTTTTGTGCTCTCCTGCAAAGTTGGCATACTTGCATTTCTGATGATGATCATAGCCATATTGTTGCATCAACACTTTAAATTTAGGAATCCTTCAACATATAACATCCTAAAGAAAGAAATTTACGAGAACCCCACCCCTCCCGAAAAAAATATCGTCGCTGTCCAATGAAAAACTTGTATATGCATTTTTGTCGATTTTTAGTTTTCTACATTATTTGAACACACCAATATTCCTTTACATATTGTAAAGTGCTCCAAAAGAGCTTGGAAATAATTCTGGTTCCATTGACTTCCATTAAAAGCAAAGTATGTTTTTGGTCTCTCCTGTAAAGTTACAATTTTAGAGATTGTTTTTTTATTGGACAGCGATGATATGCTCAAAGGTGGCTCCTCACTCTAAGATGCCAATGACAGAACACCCAAGAGACAAGGCACAGCTCAGACAACGACCCTCTGAGACAAAAGATCCCCCCCTGCACTTTCTAGCACCTCCGCCGCCCACCTTCCTAAAAAAGCCCCACAATGGCTCCCTGCAACAACTGACACTGACAGTAGCCCTTTTCAGGGTCAGCGTATGACACTGGACCTCCTGCCGCCCAGATTCTTCGCATTTTCGGCTCAGCCTGCTGCAACCCCTGTGCAAACACTGGCCAAACCCGATCCTCGCTGACACACCTGGAGTCGACATTATAGAGCGAGCCGGAGCGGGGCGACTGCCCCCCAAAATAAACCCCCCCTGAGCCCCCTGCCCACTGTGTTATCGCAGGACTTTTGTCGCGGGCCGTGGTTACTAATCCTCGGCGTGAGGCCGGCAGCGGGGCCTGAATAAGCACACCTCCAGCCCACAGGGATGGCGAGAGGGCCTTGTGTCTGGCCAAGGGGGTGGAGGGGCAACACCAGACCTCCAAGGAGAATCCCGGACCAGTGATGAGTGGATAGCAGCTGAGAAACTGGCAAATGTGAAAGATGTGCTAAGACAGGTTTGGGCTGCGTCTTTGGAATTACGAGGATAATAGTAGTTAAGAAGTGACCGAAGCAGAGAGTCATCAGCTAGTACTGTGTAAACGGCATGCATGAACCATCAAAACATGTGACTCTATCTGAAATAGGCTTTCTGTTATTGTATGTCACGCTATATATAACCATAGACGAATGAACCAATAAATAATAAATAATTGTGATTGTTTTACTTATGCAATGTGCTGTTGTTCATTTCTGAAGGTAACCTGACATCACAAGAACCACGCGAGCAGGTCATGTAGAGGTTGTTTAACAATATGAAGGAGCTTAAAGTGGCTGATTTCCATGACTTGATAACTACACTCGCTTTGTAGCACCAGTGCAAAGCTAAGAAAGCAAACCTCAGACATGTCCCGACTGATTTGTGGTAAAAAAGAAACATGAGTGTAGATTTGATTGTTGGCCAACAGTCGCATTAGACAATAGTGAGAAAACGTTCTTCATAAAGAGAGACATAGTGAAACCAGACGACATGACTACATAACAATCACAATTTGAATTATTACTCTATTTATTTATATTCACTGATATTTGTAATATTGCTATTATTTTGATATCGTGCTGTCCAATGAAAAAAAAGTATCTCCAAAATTGCAACTTTACAGGAGAGAACAAAAAGATTCAATGGAAGTCAATGGAACCAGAATTCTATTGGAAACCAGACCTCTATTGGTCCATTCATCATGAAATTTTCACATAATAAAGAAAATTCAAAATCATCAAAAATGGAGCTACAGGTTTTTATTGGACAACAATGTTATGTTGTGTATTGTATGTAATAGATTCACTGAATAACTAAGGGTTTAAAATACACACATATAAGTAACACTGAACATATAACATTAAGTAACACTGAAAACACACCTACTATATATATATATATATAGAGAGAGAGAGAGAGAGGGAGAGAGAGAGTTTGACTTTGAGGTCTTGTTATGAGAACAGCAGCAGCTTCTTTGTTTAATGTGTCTTCTTGAACAGCTAGAGTTGAGGTGTCTTCTCGCTGTGGAAGGATGGATAGAAACATCTGTGGATGGTTTCAGATCTGAAGCCAGAGTGAAGTGTAATGTACTCTCTTTGCGATGAAAGTACGGTTTATCTGATGGGGGCAGTGTTGGTGGTCTAACAGGTCTTGTTCCAGAAGTCACATTATTGATGTAGCAAGTTAATAATTTTTTTGAACATTTTATAAAAAGATCATGTTTTGCTTTCTCACTTATTGTCCTTTTCAGCTTCTACTTCTTTACACAAGCAGATTATCTTATATCTAAAGTCGTCAGAGATATATCCAGAAAAACTTTTTTAAAAGTTATTTTGGACCATCCACTGTTTACTTTTAAAGACATCTGTTTACTTTACGTTGTGTGTAACAAATTGATTCCTTTGACTTACATAAAAAGTAAAATATGTTTCTCCTGTAAAGTTATCATGTTTGATCTGTGCAGTTTTGTTCCAGTAGCAAAATATTAGATAGATAGATAGATAGATAGATAGATAGATAGATAGATAGATAGATAGATAGATAGATAGATAGATAGATAGATCCAAAATCACCTTGAATAAAACCTCTTTACATTCACTTACATTGATGCTTCTATCTATCTATCTATATATATATATATATATATATATATATATATATATATATATATTATATATATATATATATATATATATATATAGTACCGCTAGGAGTTTAGGATCACTTTAGAATTTAATTTCATGCAATTTTCATGCAATTCATGCAATTTTAATGCAATTCACCAACAATACTGTCCATTTCACGATTAATGTAAGTGTATCAGATGATTTTTAAAGAATAAAAATGTTTGTATTAAAGGCTATTTTTGTATAGAGGCTTATTTTGCATATAGTCTATTATCAGCAATTCTCAGTCCTCTGTCTAAATCTCCTGGCCGTCAATCCAAGTTAAGGATGTTATTGGACTAATTGGTTGTTAGGACACTCTTGCTCAATTGTGATGCACAGCTGAAAAACATTCTACTAATAAGTGAGTATAAAAGGGAGAACAACATTCTAGGTTAGTTTAGTATCTGAAGCATCAACAGTTGATGGCTTGCTGACCGACTCACAATGACCAGAAAGAAACAACTTTCTTTAGAGACCCGTCAGTCCATTGTTGTGTTAAGGAAGAAGATACTCCATTAAAACAAGAACATTTCACTGTGATCCCAAACTTTTGAACGGTAGTGTATATATACATATATATATCATTGCTGTCTAAAAAAATAGGAATCTCTATTTTCATTTTTCTATCAAGTTTGAACATAACACAACAACAGAGAGCGAGAGAGAGTTTTTGAGCATTACTATCTTCTAGCCACTCTTTCAATTCTTTCCTAACCAGCAAACCTGCATTGTGCTGAGAAAGGGAGAACGGGAGAGGTGCAGATAGTCACAGTGGCAACAGCTTTCAAACAGCCGTCTAAGCACTTAAAGAGCTTCAGAAAATGATTTTCCCACATTCACATCCGTCTGACATTTTCATAGCGATTAGGAACAATCCAATTTTCTCTGTCATTGTTGCTGAACATCCTGTTGAGGCCGGGTAATTTGGGGGCTTTCCATTAAGACTGCTTCTCTCTTTCTCTCTCTCCCGCTCTCTCTCTCACCCCTTTTCTTCAGGACATTCTACTGTTATCCTTATTAAGCAAACATACTCAACTTCCCTCCAAGTGCTTTATATATAGTTTTCACACAAACACATATATATATAGTGCTGTGTAAAACATAGACACCACTGTTCATTCATTACGTTTAGCAAGTACCATGCAAAGGAATTAAATCAATAAGGAATGGACACACACACACACACACACACACACACACATAGAGTTTTCCCACCCCACACACTAAATGGTATCTTTGTGATGGCACCTTCTGTATCTCATGAGAAATCAGGCGTGCGCCCCCATCCCATCCCTCCCTCAATGACTCAGTGAAGACTGAGACGTGCCACTTTGAAGTTTTTCTCTCTTTCTCTCTCCCCCCTGACTCTCTGACCATCATAAAGGCTAGTATTGAGCACGCGTGGCTGTTTTGTTGGCTTCCCGTAGATCCTCCACTCTCTCGTGTTACACAAGACCCTTTGATCTGAGCCGATACTGAAGCACGCAGGCTTTTGGGGAAGGCCAGGCCCTCAGATCGGCGACTTCCACAACACATTAGCTGTGTTCATGAGAATATTGTCTATAGCTGTACTATTCTTATGGTATTACATAGTTATATGCTGTATATAACAATTAAATTTACATTCAATTCAAGTTTTTCATTGACCAATTAGATCCTCCTCTTTGATTCGATGTGAATTTGTGGAAAAATTGTAAAGGACATTAAGTCCTACTTCATATTAAGCATCTCTAAGAACTGTAGCTGCATATTAATGATACACTGTATTGTATTATATTGTATTCCAATCACTTCTAGGGCCACAGGTGTATAAAACCAAGCAGCTAGTGATGTAGACTGCTTCTACACACATAAGTGAAAGAATGGGTCGCTCTCAGGAGCTTAGTGAACTCCAGCGTGGTACCGTGATAGGACAGCAGCTGTCCAGTCGTAAAATTTCCTCACTACTAAATATTCCACAGTGGACTGTCAGTGGTGTTCTAACAAAGTGGAAGTGATTGGGAACGACTCAGACACCAAGGGGTAGAACACGTACAATGACAGAGCAGGTCAGCGGATGCTGAGGAGCATAGTGCACAGAGGTCACCAACTTTCTACAGAGTCAATCACTACAGACCTCCAAACTTCATGTGGCCTTCAGATCAGCTCAAGAACAGAGCGTAGAGAGCTTCATGGAATGGGTCTCCATGGCCGAGCTGCTCCATCCAAGCCTTACATCACCAAAGCATGCAAAGCGTTGGATGCTGTGGTATAAACTTGATTCTAGTGCAGTGGAGACGTGTTTTCTAGATTGATGAATCATGCTCTAGGTCTGGGTTTGGTGGTTGCCAGGAGATTGGTACTTGTCTGCACTGTGCCGAGTGTAAAGTTTGGTGGAGGGGGGATTATGGTGTGGGATTGTTGTTCAGGATGTGGGCTCAGACCCTTAGTTCCAGTGAAAGGAACTGTTAATGCTTCAGAGATTTTGGACAATTTCATGCTCCCAACTTTGGGGACGGCCCTTTCCTGTTCCAACATGACTTTCCACAAGTGCACAAAGCAGCTCTATAAAGACATCGAGTTTGGTGTGGAAGAACTTGACTGGCATGCATAGAGTCCTGACCTCAACCTGATAGAACACTTTTAGGATGAATTAGAGCGGAGACTGGGAGCCAGACCTTCTCGTCCAACGTAATGGTTTGATTTTAGACTCTAAAAGAGGGTTTGGTAGCAGAAATTATGCTTTACCAAGCAGGTAGTGAGGCTATCTTAATTACTAAATGCTTTTTGGAAGGTTGTTGGTTAACTTTTAAAGATATTATGGCATGAAATTCATTTTTTATTTCAATTCTCCAACTCAACCCTGTCGGTAAAGCTGAACTGCTTAGAAACATTGCTTCCCATCAAGCTGATACAACTGTATGGGCAGCCATGTATAATGAAACTGACAATATCCAGATGTTTGATCCCATTTTTGGGCAGTTTTGCAATCGATATCAGATTTTTTACCCACATACAAGCAGAGCCTGTGACATCTATTGCAGAACCGCCAGAAATTAGACACAGCTATCTAGATTTTGTTGGGTCAACACTAACTTTAACTATCTAATGTTAGCAAATCGCTAATAAAGATGCAATCCAGTGACATGTGGTAGCCACTGCATGCTGGCCCAACTAATCTTAAGCTATTAAACTATTAGCTTCATGTCTGAGAGGATACTGCCCAACACAGTTAAGCACACACTATATAGCACATATCACATATCACAGGACTGCAGTGCACGGAGCCTGACTTAAGACACGAGGATAGTTTCTTAGAGCCCGGGCGTGAGGGAAAGGAGAAGGAGAAGGCCGAGGGAGAGGAAGAAAGCAGCTTCCCTTTTCTCTTTCTTCTTTTTTCAGCGGCTAGCTGGGGGAAGTGATGGCTCAGAGGTGACTAACCTTCATCTTGCCAGCTAGTTCTTACTCAGAAGCTCGCCAGCCGCAAGCGCACACTCAGAAAAGAGAGAACAGAGGGAAGAAGAGGAGAGAGGAGGGCGAAAGAAAATGGAGAAACAACACTCACCGTGAGCCAGTAGCTATTACTGTACAGCTGTTCCTCAAAGCGCTGTAGATGGGTGGCATGGTGACTAAAAACCAGGCTTGAAATAGAATGCGGAAACTCTATATTTGTTTGTTTCAGGTTTTTGTCCCTTTGATAGACAGCCAGTAGTACACATACCAGACTGGCATCACTTACAACCTTCTTTTTACCCTCCAGGTTTTTCTGTATTGTTCTATTGTAACTCTGTACTGTTGCTTTTCTAAACAAAGCTTAATATACCGACTGAATCAAATCAATCAATCAATCAATCAATCAATAAATCAATCAACCAATCAATATTTGCCTCAATGTTGTAAACATTTATACATCCATACTGGATAGGCATGTGTGGTACAATAAAGAAATAAATAAAGTATGTGAGGTTGTGAAGTAGCACAACTAAAGCATGTGAGGTAGTGTGGTAACACAACTAAAGTATGTGAGGTAGTGAGGTACCACAACTAAAGTATGTGAGGTACCACAACTAAAGTATGTGAGGTAGTGAGGTAACACAACTAAAGTATGTGAGTTAGTGAGGTACCACAACTGCAATATGTGATGTACCACAATTAAAGTATGTGAGGTAATCAGGTAGCACATCTAAAGTATGTGAGGTACCACAGCTAAAGTATGTGAGGTAGTGAGGTAACACAACTAAAATATGTGAGGTAACAACTAAAGTATGTGAGGCAGCACAACTAAAGTATGTGAGGTACCACAACTAAAGTATGTGAGGTAGTGAGGTAACACAACTAAAATATGTGAGGTAACAACTAAAGTATGTGAGGCAGCACAACTAAAGTATGTGAGGTAGCACAACTAAAGTATGTAAGGTAGCACAACTAAAGTATGTGAGGCAGCACAACTAAAGTATGTGAGGTAGTGAGGTACCACAACTAAAGTATGTGAGGTAACACAACTAAAGTATGTGAGTTAGTGAGGTACCACAACTGCAATATGTGATGTACCACAATTAAAGTATGTGAGGTAATCAGGTAGCACATCTAAAGTATGTGAGGTACCACAGCTAAAGTATGTGAGGTAACAACTAAAGTATGTGAGGCAGCACAACTAAAGTATGTGAGGTACCACAACTAAAGTATGTGAGGTAGTGAGGTAACACAACTAAAATATGTGAGGTAACAACTAAAGTATGTGAGGCAGCACAACTAAAGTATGTGAGGTAGCACAACTAAAGTATGTAAGGTAGCACAACTAAAGTATGTGAGGCAGCACAACTAAAGTATGTGAGGTAGCACAACTAAAGTATGTGAGGCAGCACAACTAAAGTATGTGAGGCAGCACAACTAAAGTATGTGAGGCAGCACAACTAAAGTATGTGAGGCAGCACAACTAAAGTATGTGAGGCAGCACAACTAAAGTATGTGAGGCAGCACAACTACAGTATGTGAGGCAGCACAACTACAGTATGTGAGGCAGCACAACTAAAGTATGTGAAGCAGCACAACTAAAGTATGTGAGGCAGCACAACTAAAGTATGTGAGGCAGCACAACTAAAGTATGTGAGGCAGCACAACTAAAGTATGTGAGGCAGCACAAATAAAATATGTGAGGTGGCACAACTAATGTATGTGAGGTAGTGACGTAAATAAAATATGTGAGGTGGCACAACTAAAGAATGTGCAGTAGTTAGGCAGCACGATTGAAGTGTATGAGTGTTGTTGTGTGATTTGTCATTTGTTTTAGGGGCAACATATTAATAAAAACACACAACGCTGTAGAGTCAGTCTTATTGGATAGACATGTGTGGTATTATAATAAGGCTAGAGCTACTTTTAGCTTCCCAGCATTAGTTAATCCTGACACAACTATAGTATGTGAGGTACTATTGTCTTTTTAATTAAGGGCAAAATGATAATAAAGATACAACACATCATACTGGATAGTCATGTGAGGTGTTACAGCAAGGCTAACTTTAGCAAGCTAGCATTAGTTGGTGCAATGTGGTGTCTCGCTGGACAGTCATGTAGGATATTACAATGAATAAAGTTAACTTTAACTATAAAACATTAGCTAACTGTGCTTTTTTAACATTTAAATATACAGAATTTATATTGCAAATAAATCAATGTGATCATATTTTCGATACTTAAAGTATATCCTATGAAGTATAAACACAAAAAGGGCTTTTATGGTTGATGTGAAATGTCTGGACTAATTTAATTATTTAAACACTGATCAGTAAATGCAGAGCTACTAGTTCACACATGCTGTTAGAACTGAAAGACCCCGTCCAGATATTAATGCTTATGGGTTTAGAATGTGATTATTAAAGTTCCTGTAGGTGTAATGAGTACTAATACTTCCATACAGTGCAGTGTCTCTCAGCCTCGGCCTTCGATTTTAACTGGTAATGAACTGGTAATGAGGTGATTAGAACTGGTTGAAATGATCTAATTTCATACGCAAGTTATTTTTGTTATAATACAAACTTTAAAAACGTTAATGTTACATTAATGTTAGTTTAATGTTCTACTAATCAACTGCATCAATAGTGTTAAATACTGAAATGACGTTTCATCTAGTGACTTGACTGGGACTTGACTCTAGGCTCGCTTGTATTGACTGGGGACTTGATTGTTAAGACTTGAGACTTACTGGTTACTTGAAATTTAGTGACTTGGTCCCATGTCTGCTGTTAAGTATATATAATAACAACTATGCAGTTGTTATTATTATACTATGCCTATTATATTATACTTTTTTTGCTCTACCAACGTGGTCTACGCTGTTTACACTGGTTACACTGGTTAACTACACTACCGTCATCACTCTTACATACACACTGTGAGATCTTTACTGTTCCTGGAGCCCAGCCACACTGGTTAGGCATGCTGGGTATTACAGTAAGTGTCTCATATCTGAGAGCATATTTGTGAACTGTTCATGAGCTTATTCATCTCACTAATTATTCCTTGTATAATGACTCTGCATTGCCCAAGACGTGCTGAGTCAACACGTTTATCAGCTCGCTCATGAACAATCGGCCGTGTTCTGAGTTAACGTAGGCGAGGGGGACTTTCACAAAGCCACACAAACATTTACCTACAGGACAAGTTTCCCACCCACCGACACCCACGTTTACTCACTCGCACATACATTCATACCCAAACATGTTTGTCAAAGAGCGACCCGGCTAGCAGGCACCAGCGTAGCAAGCAGCAGCTTCATCTGCTCTCTGTTTAAATGCACTGTTCTTCTGTACTTCCCTCTCGCCTACACACGCACACACACATGGGCGCTGACACACACCCCTCTCGCAGGCCCGCTCATACTCTCTCTCTCTCCCTCCTCCTCTCCTTTCTTCCAAGGTGTCCGCTGATGAGAGAGCGATTTGGCCGTCATTAACTGTAAGCGATAGGCCTGAATTTTTCATGCCGGGTGTGACGGTGGTGTGAGCTGCTGGCAGGTGGAGCGACGCTCTACTGTTACTCCACTAGGCTTTAGGTAAGAGTCAGCCCAACAACTGTTACCAACACACGCTGTCCTGTGTGTGAACACTGCTGTTACTCGTATTCAGCCTATATACACTACCAGACAAACGTTTTAGATACACTACTAGACAAACGTTTTAGATACACTACCAGCCAAACGTTTTAGATACACTACCAGCCAAACGTTTTAGATACACTACCAGTCAAACGTTTTAGATACACTACCAGCCAAATGTTTTAGATACACTACCAGCCAAACGTTTTAGATCACTACCAGTCAAACGTTTTAGATACACTACCAGTCAAACGTTTTAAATACACTACCAGTCAAACGTTTTAGATACACTACCAGACAAATGTTTTAGATACACTACCAGTCAAACGTTTTAGATACACTACCAGTCAAACGTTTTAGATACACTACCAGACAAACGTTTTAGATACACTACCAGTCAAACGTTTTAGATACACTACCAGACAAACGTTTTAGATACACTACCAGTCAAACGTTTTAGATACACTACCAGACAAACGTTTTAGATACACTACCAGTCAAACGTTTTAGATACACTACCAGACAAACGTTTTAGATACACTACCAGTCAAACGTTTTAGATACACTACCAGACAAACGTTTTAGATACACTACCAGCCAAACGTTTTAGATACACTACCAGTCAAACGTTTTAGATACACTACCAGTCAAACGTTTTACTACACTACCAGACAAATGTTTTAGATCACTACCAGTCAAACGTTTTAGTACACTACCAGACAAACGTTTTAGATACACTACCAGTCAAACGTTTTAGATACACTACCAGTCAAACGTTTTAGATCACTACCAGTCAAACGTTTTAGTACACTACCAGACAAACGTTTTAGATCACTACCAGTCAAACGTTTTAGTACACTACCAGACAAACGTTTTAGATCACTACCAGTCAAACGTTTTAGTACACTACCAGACAAACGTTTTAGATACACTACCAGTCAAACGTTTTAGATACACTACCAGCCAAACGTTTTAGTACACTACCAGCCAAACGTTTTAGTACACAACCAGTCAAACGTTTTAGATCACTACCAGTCAAACGTTTTAGTACACTACCAGTCAAACGTTTTAGTACACTACCAGTCAAACGTTTTAGATCACTACCAGTCAAACGTTTTAGTACACTACCAGTCAAACGTTTTAGATCACTACCAGTCAAACGTTTTAGTACACTACCAGCCAAACAATTTAGATACACTACCAGTCAAATGTTTTAGATACACTACCAGTCAAACGTTTTAGATCACTACCAGTCAAACGTTTTAGATACACTACCAGACAAACGTTTTAGATCACTACCAGACAAACGTTTTAGATACACTACCAGACAAACGTTTTAGATACACTACCAGACAAACGTTTTAGATACACTACCAGTCAAACGTTTTAGTACACTACCAGCCAAATGTTTTAGATACACTACCAGTCAAACGTTTTAGATACACTACCAGTCAAACGTTTTAGATCACTACCAGTCAAACGTTTTAGATACACTACCAGTCAAACGTTTTAGATCACTACCAGACAAACGTTTTGGTACACTACCAGACAAACGTTTTAGTACACTACCAGTCAAACGTCTTAGAACACTACGAGCCAAACGTTTTAGTACACTACCAGTCAAACGTTTTAGATACACTACCAGTCAAACGTTTTAGATCACTACCAGTCAAACGTTTTAGATACACTACCAGTCAAACGTTTTAGATCACTACCAGCCAAACGTTTTAGTACACTACCAGTCAAACGTTTTAGTACACTACCAGTCAAACGTTTTAGTACACTACCAGTCAAACGTTTTAGAACATGTTCAGGTGATATAGAAAAATATAAATCAACAAAAATGGAGATACATATTTTTCTTTGGACAACGACGGTATATGATATCACATCCACTTAGGGCTTCATTTCTTTTCAGGGGAGCAGTTTTCAGGTTTCATAGAAATCTCCAAACATAAAATTTGGAGGCATTTTGTGATTCTTGCCCCCAACAAACTGAAACTCATCAGTCCACAAAAGCTGGACTTCCTTGATGTCCACTTCTTATTTTCCTCTTCTTCTCAGTGGACCTTCTTGAACAGCTAAACATCCTTTCAGACCCCATAGTGCTGAGGTGTCTTCTTACAGTGGTGCATGGACAGAAACACCTGTAGATGTTTCCAGATCTGAAGCCAGGGTGGCGCTGGAGGTTCTCCTCTCTCTGAAAGTTGAAAGGTTTATTGCTGTTTATCTGATGGAGACAGCTTTGGTGGGTTTACCATGTTTGTCTGTTGGCTGTGTGGAGTCCCATTTTCTAAGAATCTTTTAAAGCGGTTTCACTTCTGTTGACTCAGCTTCCTTCTAATTGGATCTAAGCTCCTGGACCAGCAATAACTCTAACTAGATCGCCACCAATTCTTTTTAAAATGTATGCAAGATTTCATGGTTGGGATGTAAACATTTTCTCCCAGTGGTTTGGTGTGAAATGGTTCATTGTAGAGAAACTTACAGACTCAGGGTTATTTACAGTGGTGGTGATGGGAACCAGGGGTCTCCAGATCTACAACACAAATATAGACAATTGATTTACTATCAAAACCACCAGTGAACCTACATGTGAGCAAGTTTATATGCAAAGTTAATCAGGCAGTGTATTCATTTCACCCATTTCATGCAACAAATGTGCCTGTGGAAGTTTTTAGTGGAAGACTTCTGGTTCCATTCACCACCACTGTGAATAACTCCCACCTAAACACTCTAATTGACTTTCTTTACATCTCAACCTTTTAATTATACCAGAATATAGAAAATTTATATTTTAATATACAGAAACATTGTGTAATTCAATGTGAAATCAATGCCTTTATATTGTATAGTGAAGCCTAGAGACTGATAACCAAGCTAGTATAATATCACATAAGTTAAAGGTGAAATTTCACCCAAAATGTTTTCCATATTCCAAATGTAGCCAATCAGTCAAGATATATTTGGTGTTTAAAGTTTGCTTTTATATTCTTTGCCACTGAACCCAATACATTTAACAGGCAATGGAAGCTCATACTTCACAATTAGCATCAAATTTCATGTCTGAAGACATACTGTGTTATCAGTAGACAAAAAAAATGTGACTTAAAATCAACAATAATATCTGCCCATACTGAAATAAGCTTATATCTCTATGTATCATAATTTTTATCGATTTTTATTTTTTTATGTCTATCGAATTAAGTGGATGTCCTTTACTTGGTGCATCAATTTCATGATGAATGGACCAACAGAAATGTTCCAAAATAACTTGGGAAAAGTTCTGGTTCCATTGACTTACATTGAAAGTAAACAAAGTTTTTGTCCTCTCCTGTAAAGTTGCTATTTTATAGATACCTATTCTTCCTTAGGATAGCAACGATTTGTTAACCATGTTCATTTTATACCTTCATTGCAACACTACAGAAACAAACATGACCCCAAGCGTCTTTTTGGGATTCAAAAAATAGAGTGCTTTGGATTTTTGGCCAAGCTATTCTTTCACCCACAAACGCTAACAATGCTGATAATGTCTAAAAGCTAGCAGGGAGTCACTTAGTAAAAATCTGCGATGCTAGATGAACTCCGCTACAGTTCATTTTCACAGTATGAGTTCATTAACCGCTCCAGGAATTCATTTAACAATCAGGATTTTACTGCACGGCTGGCATGTCTGCACATTAGGTCATGCTAACCGGGTCCTGCTTGCTATCATTCCCTATTAGCATATGTGGGGATGACACTATTCCTTTAAGACGACCATAACTGCTCGTCCTAGCACTTCTTCAGTCGCACGGCGCCCCCACCCTCCCCGAAAGAGCGACTCGTAAACCAAGAGGCCGGGAGTCTAAGCTTTCATCTCATTTCACTGCGCGTCATTAGAACTCCAGGCTTAATTAGGGCCGAGGAACCAATAAAGGAAATTCAAACTCAGGCCTAAATCAGGAGAGTAACCCTATAGTTGTTTATCTTTTACTCTTTTTCAATAACACTCGTCCAGCACGGGCAGGATGAGCTGACGGAAAGAGGCCGAGGCTGAATGGACGGTGAGAGGAGAATAGAGGAGAGAGTCGTTTGGCGGCTGGAACACGATCCCATTGAGCTGCAGCAGCTCTATTGAGTGGAACACGCTACATTGATCCTACCTAGAACACCCAGGGGAACCGAGGCCTTTACACCTCCAACCTGTTAAGACATGGACAGACTTTTGTGCGCTGAATGACCTCTGGTGGGGGTACATAATCAAACATGCATGAACAGACGTACAGACTACACTAGTAAGGATCCTTCAGGGTCTACCAGGCCTTCAGAGAAGATCTAATGAATTGAATTGAAATGAATTGAAACAGGTTGTTGTGCTACGGTTGGAAAAGGGTTAACATCACGTCAGATCAGGATTTTCTCTCTAATCTCAAACTAGCTTGCTCATTGGTTCGGTCTTCAGAACCTACACAGAAGATCTTATATTGCAGATTAGGCATTGGTGTATTTAAGAACTGGCAGTAAGATCAACCAATCACATTTAGATTTTCAATGTGTAGGTCCAGTTTGGTCAGAAGAAAAGAGAAACACTTGGTCCTCTGGAAGTTCTAGATACATCACTGACTGTGAATACAAACCCTGGTTTAACCAGCTTTTTGTCCATTTTTAGAAATGGAAAACAGCAGCAGCTCTATGGAGTGGAACAAGCTACATTGATCTTACCTAGAACACCCAGGGGAACTGAGGCCTTTACACCTCCAACCTGTTAAGACATGGACAGACTTTTGTGCGCTGAATGACCTTTGGTGGGGGTACACAATCAAACATGCATGAACAGACTTACAGACACTTACATATGTAAAGTCACACCAGGCGAGAACCATCAGGGTCTACCAGGCCTTCAGAGAAGATCTAATGAATTAAATTGTAACCGGTTGTTGTGCTACGGTTGGAAAAGGGTTAACATCTTGTCATATCAGGTTTTTTCATATTTAGGTTATCCCTCCAACCTAAAACTAGCTCGCTCACTTGTTCGGTCTTCAGTACCTAGACAGAAGATCTTACATTGCAGATTAAGCATTGGTGTAATTAAGAACTGGCTGTGAGATTAACCAATCACATTTAGATTTTCAATGTGTGGGTCCAGTTTGGTCATGCATGAACACACTTACAGACTTATGTAAAGTCACACCAGAGGGAAACCTTCAGGGTCTACTAGACCTTCAGAGAAGATCAAACTAATTGAATTGAAACTGTGAAAAAGTTATTATGCTATTTATGGTTGCAAACAAATAGATTCAATTCTAATTAGATTTTTACCTCCAAGCTAAAGCTAGCTTGCTCATTGGCTCTGCCTTTAGGACAAAAGACCTTACATTGCAGATTAACCACTGGGATAATTAAGAACTAGCAGTGAAATCAACCAATCACACTGGGTGGGTCCAGTTTAGTCAGGCCAATGGGTAATCTTGGTTTTGCTGCAGCCCCAGATGCATCACTGATTGTAAATATAAGCAGGTTTCAGTCAATTTTTACAATCGGACAATTTACAAAATGTCCAACTTTGGAATACAGAGTCACTATAAAACTGCTACATACAAAGTAGAAGATAGGTTCATATGATTATATGGGAAGTGTGTTTAATCCAGAATGGCTAGAAAGGTTTACATGCACCTGTGTTAGCTTAGTGTTATCTTAGTGGCAACATATTATTAAAAGTTTCTACAGACATTTTACCAATTTTTGGCCTTTATGGAGGTCACATATGTACAAAAACAGATTATGTCCAGCAATATCACAGTGTCACATGACCATTACTGTCCATTATCATTTCATATTTCATAATATTTCTGGTAAAGTCTCACTATGTTACATTATTTAGCCCAAAATTGCATGTGACGTGGGTTCGCATGACATTAGACATCATGGCACATTTACGGGTATTTACTCAATTACTGGTAATGCTAACCTGAACATGTGATATGACTGAACTTAATCTGGCACGACAACTCATAATAGCATATCCTACCTGTCATGCCAGCCTTATGTCATAGTTATGTAGGAAGGTTCAAATAAAGGTTAACGCACAATTTGAATTATATAGAGACAAAACAGAAGTCACACTGTTCGATTACTAATTTATGGACGCTAATTTGACTGATGTGATTTAAATTTTGCGAGATATGCTTCAGCAAAAGTGTCCTCTGTGCAGTTATATTAAACACTATGATGAATGTGAGATTAAACTGTAGTTCCTTTTCTATATAACATGATTTAAAAATATATATCATATTTTTGCTGTACAAAGAAAAACATGTACCTCAATTTGTTTTCATTTCTTTTATACCATTTGAACACAACAGCTGTTCTTTATATTCTGTTAAAGTTTCATAGTGACTGGACCTATACAAATGCTCCAAAATCACTTGAAATGAAACCTCTTACATTAAATTACATTAAAAGTTAAGAACATTTTTGGTCTCCTGTAAAGCTACTAAGTTTTCTTTGGACAGCATATTTTTCAATGTACCTTCAAGGAGTAGTTAGTGCAGAAACACTCCTTATAACCTCAGTGAGAACAAGTGGGGCTAAACCACTGTTGGCTGAATGGGTTGATGAATGAAAATGCAAAGTTTTTCATGACATCACAAAAAAAAAGCTAGAAATGTGCCCTTCCTGAAGGAAACACTGGACAGTTGCTCAACTAAAGCAGTGCAAGGAATGAGGAATGAATAAACAACAAGTAGAGGAGGGTGAGTCAGTGTGTTTGGGGATGTGCTCTGAGTGAGTACATGCAGTTAGGTGGCCGTTGGTTAATGGAAACCATGATATTTGAAAATGATATCGTCTGATGTTCGTCTGAAAATGAATGGGAACCTTTAGAAGAACAAGTGATAAATAAACAACAAGTAGAGGAGTGTGGGTCAGCATGTTTGGAGACGTGCCCTGAGTGAGTACATGCAGTTTGGTGGCTGTAGGTTTATGGAAACTGTGGTCTTTGGGTTTGGCCTGAAATTAATGTGACCTAATGGGAGGAACAAGTGATGAAGAAACGACAAGTAGAGGAGTGTGGGCCAGTGTGTTTGGGGATGTGCTCTGACTAAGTACAGGCAGTTTGGTGGCCATAGGCATTAAAATCATGACTTTTGGGTTTGGCTGAAAATGTATGGGATCCTAAGGGAGGAACAAGTGATGAATAAATGACAAATAGAGGAGTGCGGGTGGGTATGTCTTCTGATTAGAGTTTGGGGACCTGCTCTAAGTGAGTACATGCAGTTTGGTGGCTGTAGGTTAATTGAAACCATGATATTTGAATTCGGCTGACAATGAATGTGACCCAATGGGAGGAACAAGTGATGAATAAACGACAAGTAGAGGAGTGCGGGTCAGTGTTTTTAGGGATGTGCCCTGAGTAAGTACCGGCAGTTTGGTGGCCATAGGTATCAAAATCATGAATTTTAGGTTCGGTTGAAAATGTATGGGACCCTATGGGAGGAACAAGTGATGAATAAACGACAAATAGAGGAGTGCAGGTGGGTATGTCTTTGGATTAGAGTTTGGGGACCCGCTCTGACTGAGTACATGCAGTTAGGTGGCTGTAGGTTAATTGAAACCATGATGTTTGAGTTCGGCTAAAAATGAATGGGACCCTATGGGAGGAACAAGTGATGAATAAACAACAAATAGAGGAGTGCGAGTCAGTGTGTTTGGAGATGTGCTCTGAGTGAGTACATGCAGTTTGGTGGCTGTAGGCTAGTTAAAACCATAATGTTTGGCTGTGCTCAAAATGAATGGGACTCTATGGAGGAAAAAGGAGGGATGAAAAAAACGGTAAACAAACAAGCGCAGGTCAAACCAACACTACAGTTGTGGTGGGGGGTCTGCCCTGAGTCAGTATTTGTGAAACAGTGTTTGTCAGTTGAGCAGACGTTCAGTAGATTGGCATGCACTTTTCCATCCTATTCATTTCCTATGAAGAAAAATTCCCAGAATGTATTCCGGAATCTGTGCATCCCATCAAAAAGCGGTACACAAGCCCAAATCACACAATCAGACCGGATTGCTTTGCAATGAGCAAGCAAAATAAAAAAGGTAATGGTCATCTAAAACGAATAACAATACAATACACACATTATGTGAACTTAGGAGTCTGTGGGGCGTTTATAACTTTAAAAATATTAGCATAAATCAAACTAATGTTTGAAAAATATAAGATTTTTTTTTGTTTTTCTTTAGGACATACAACAAATCACCCATACTGTAGTGGTAGATACTCTGCCACAATATATGACCATATCAGTCGCTTTCCTCGATTAGTTCATCATTAATTTGCTTAAGCTGGGTTAATTATTTCCTTAATATGACGGTGATATGCTTACAGGAAAGAAAGCTGATAGAAAGAGTTCATTCATTGTGATTCATTGTAAAGCAATTATTGAGTCTACTTATATTCCACCCCCTTCAATAGTCAGACGTCTATTACAAACCTATCCACCTGCGTAATTACTGAATAATAAGCCTGAGATCTTAAGCCTGGCTTATGCTCTGAATGGCCAGAACCACCAGCAGGTCCAGAATTACACAACTTCCAGAATCTAAGAATCCAGCTCATCCAGTTAATTCCATGTAGTTACTAAATAATAAATATGTAATAACCTTGTAATAAGAGACGAAGTTGAAATTATAATCAATAGCATTCAGAAGGAGAACTTTTGATGCTTTGAGCAATCAGTCGGTTGCAATAAGTGACCAGAACCCAGAGGGCTGCAGGACACATGGGCCTACAGAGCAGGCAGTTGTATGCAAAAGTTTGGGTACGCAATTCAAGTGGTATATTTTGTTCACTTCTTGTACAGAACTCACTTTGAATGTAATTATTAATGTAATTACATGTAAACAAAGCATTAAATATGATCTGGGCATTTTGTTTTTAACTTCTTTTAATACTATGAAGCCTATTTAATTGCAGATACTTGAATAAAATTACTCTAAGTGCTGTTAATTGTTTTGCATACAAATAATAATTAATAAGTTACTTAAGTTAGAGTTACTGATGATTTCATATATAATAAGAACTGAGGCGGCTGCTCAGAATTACCTTACAATCAAACTAACATTGAGAAATCTTGCAAGTAGTTTTATGTAATTTATGTTACAAGAAGCTTTTATATAAATAAATCTATATTATACTTTTACTGCATCTACTTTTTGTTGTACTCAAACTACTTTAAACTGATAATTAGGCATCACTTTATGTTTATAACAGCTCAATCTACACTGCATATATATATATATATATATATATATATATATATATATATATATATATATATATATATATATATATATATGTGTGTGTGTGTAACTGTATGTAATATATAACTAAACAGTATGTTATATAAACTATATATAATGACTATACTGTTATTATTATGCTATGCCTATTATATAATACATCATGTATACAGTCTTGCCTTACATTTCCCTCTGGGATCTATCTATCTATCTATCTATCTATCTATCTATCTATCTATCTATCTATCTATCTATCTATCTATCATTATTATTATTTAAGTTATTACTATATTATTATTATTTAAACATCGCAGCCTAGTATAGGGACAACACCAAGCAGTACTCTCTCTCTATAGAGAGTGGTGTGTTCAGCGCCAGATCATTTGGACTGAGCTTCCTGACCTGCTGACCATCTAATATAAGCGGTGCTGGACCAAGGCCAGAAAGATTGTGGAGCCGTCCTAACAATGGACTCTTCTCTTTGCTGAGGTCGGGAAAGTGCTTTCGCTTCCTGAAGGCGAGCGATGAGAAGGAGGATGAGGAGGAGCTTCAACCTGCAGGCCGTTCGGATGCTGAACCAGGGTAGCAACCAGGATCAGCTCACACACACACGTCATACACGCATTATACATAAGACTTCTACTCGGCTGCATAGCACTATTTACACTTTCATTCACTGCAGTCATTCATTTCATCCACTTGTTGCACATGCGAATGTTTAATGATGTTTAAAAACATCTACCGAACCTTTTTACTGGTGTGATGTAACATTGGCTCCACTGGCATTGCACGATGGCCCCCAGGACTTAAAGTTTGGGCACTTTAGTATAAGGATCACTGACATGACCTGAATTTTTGTGTGCGCAAGTCCATTATTACCCACAAAAATGATAAAATACAAGCATAAAATATATGTCAAATAATTTAATAATGTTTTCATATCAAATAAAATTCATATACAATTCATTTTAGGTTAATTTTGCCTCCAAAAGTCTAAAAATGTCCAATCATATATGCTAATTAATTCAATTATAGAATAGTTCATATTGTTGTGGAAAATTCTAAATAAAGTAGTTTGGCATGAGTTTATGTTTTAAATTTTTTTAAATATTTAAATGCAACTTTAAAAGTACTCACTGAACAAAAGAAGACCAGTATTAGAAAGAAGACCCCAAGTGATCTCAATGGTGCTATGCTAGGGTCAGTAGCTCATTCGGTAGCTGAACCAGGGCAGCCTAATACACACACACACACACACACACATACACGCATCATATATAGGACTTTTGCAGCAGTCCACAGCACCAGATGCACTTTCATGCACTAAATGTATACATAGTTTTACTTTTATTTCCTTCTTCTTATTCCCATTTTTATTTTTACCTACTACTTATTTTTATGTTAATACTTTAGATACTCTATACTTTCTTATTGTTTCATGTGAGCGAGCAGCCGTCAAAGCATTTCACCGCTAGCAGTAACATGTATGACATTGTATTTGACATATTAACACAAGAACCTCAAATTTGCGACTGTGGAGAACGTTTGCTTTGAAGTATCACGGTGTTCGTTTCTTGGAAGGCTTGTTTTGGTGCTCAGAACTAGGAAGAGACGAGACGTCCATTCTTAGTTTCCTAACACGCTTCAGATATTTACAACCGTTGCCTTCGAGGGTGTTAGGTAAGATAGCGACCACAAGAGTAGCATTGCGCAAGCAGAAATCGCAGAACACAATAGCAAGTACACAAGAACGAACACTAGAAGAACATTGGAACCAAGAGCTTCATTTGGGTTATAGATTATAGACTGGTGTCTTTATAGAGCACTCGCCAAAGACGGGGTCTCATGGAAGCAGATGGAGTTACATCTGGAGAGTCTTGCAGATGTTGCAAGAGAGTGATTCACATCAATGCTTAAATGAATGGAAGAGGTTTTTTAATTGGCTGGCTGGAAAAAGGGGAAACTGACCGCCGCCACATCAGCTTTTCTCAGGAGACCTATTTTTTCGGTCATTTACCGGCTTTGACAACAGCACAGGAGGCTAGGTTTGCGTTCCTCGTCCGTGAAATGCCAGCGAACCAGTGAAAAGAACAAAAGAATCGAAAGCAGAAGTAAGCTGGCCTCTTCTCCAACCACCTCTGGCTGTTCTGTAACTAACTAAAGCTCAGCGTACTATGCTGGCTTCCTTCCCTCTAACCCAATAATGTAGAAATACTTAATTTTACTCAAAGCCGCAGCTGGAGATGTGTAAATTAGACATCTCCAACAACCGCAGTGACAAATCATTAAAGCCTCAAAGTTTTGTTATTTATGTTTCTGGCCGTAAAAAGAAAATGCATTTACCAAACGTCTCCTGTCTCTTTTGTTTTTCAGTGCTCGGTTGGCCGCAATACAGTTTTTCAGAATTCTTATTCTGTTAAACAAAGTAGAGCATGTGTAGAAGGTTAAGCGGTTGATGTTCCACCAACGTTTCTTTGAAGTAATGACACAGAAGGAATGTCTATGCTTGGACAAATCAGTCGAGGTGACCAGAGGTGTCAAGTAACGAAGTACAAATACTTTTTTACCTTACTTTTTGATTTTGGTTATTTATACTTTACTGGAGTAATTATTTTTAGCTTACTTTTTACTTCTACTCCTTACATTTACACTCCATTACATTTTAAACATAGTCTGGTTACTCCTATTTCATTTCAGCTTGTTTTCATTCATGTACATTTACATTCCAGTAAAGATTATTGATAACATGACTTTGAAGTTTGACTTCATTACAATACTTATAGACAACTAGTCATCATATCTTCTGCTCCATGAAACACATGTTAATGTTCAGTAGTAACAGATATGCTTCTTTAATATATTTACATTGTACTAAACTACATTTATGTTTAATGGGCGTATATGAGCTGAAACAGGAAGCCTAGCGCATCCCAAATTTATCAACATTAACATTTTAATAGAACATTATAGTCATTATGGCTTTTAGAAGAATGAGGTTTTTGGGGAGGTGGGCTAGTGCACTATAGACCCCTGTGGTGCGGCCTAAGCTTTTGTCCCTAATGGCATTTTTTCTCTTACATTACTTTTACTTTTATACTTTAAGTAGTCCTGAAAGCAGTACTTTTACACTTTTACTGGAGTAAAAAGCTTCAATTGATACTTCAACCTAGTATCTATGCTTCTACCTGAGTAATAAATGTGAATACTTTTCTTATGTTCTAATGTCTTAGTTATGGATTCTGAACATCTGCTACACACTTATAAGGTTGCATTCACTGATTTTTATATACCTGATTTGAAGTGAATGCATTACTAAGAAATTACGAACTTTAATGTAAAGTGTGCATAGTGTGCTGTTAAGTAATTTCTTTTGATTAAGTTAAACAATTGTTAATACGTATTTGTTAATTATTCTAAATTTTCTAAACATTTCTAAACAGATGATAACTTCCTAAAAATGACTCACACTCACATGTATGCATTATAAAATAAAGCTAAGGGAAGAGAAAGTTGGAAGGTGTGTAAATAATTTTAGCATGTTGTACAGTAAGTAGTGCTTTTCCATACATCAATGTGTTTATTTAACCCTTTCCAAGCTTCTCCGTGTGGAAATAACCCAGTATTATGTTTAGTTCTCATCTAATACCTGCTTTCTGCTTTGACTGCTCAGTACTTCATTAAGCTAAATCAAGATTGCTGCTGAAGGAACTGAATACATTCATACAATGTCTGGGGCGTCCAGGAGAAATCTGGAACTACACTTTGTTCTTCAAACTGGAGCTCAAGATATGATCTACTTCTTTCACAATAAGATATTCATGTTACTTTGTGTTGTATTTGTGTTTGTTTATATCTGTTCTAATCATATCTGCTGTTCTTTACTGGTGAAAATATACTTATTGATAAGATAAGGTGTTTTAAACAGAGAGATTAGTTGCCTAAGATGTTTGAACAGTAGTGTACTTCAGAATGGAACATAATAATATGAACTTTTACACATAAAGTAATGAATATGTCGTACTGATTTACATACAGAAGTCTTGGGAAGGTCCAGTGAAGCTCAGTGCATCCTGAATCTATCAGCATAGGAACTGAAGGGTGTTCAATTCTTAGATTTAATTTCCTTTTTTGCTCTAAAATAAAACACTAAAGCTCAAAAGAGAGACACACAAACTCAACAAGGCTACACAATAAAAACACAACAGAGAAGAATATTAACTAATGTAGATGTTACTTCTTTTCTTAACATCAGTTGTTGTTCACATTAAAAAATGCATGGCTTGATAATAATAATAATAATAATAATAAAAATAATAATAATAATAATAATAATAATAATAATAATAATTATTATTATTATTATTATTATCATTTCTAATATAACAGTTATATAATGCATTATATAATTAACTTCACATTAGTTAACAATTGTTAATGCATTAGTTCATGTTAGTTAATCAACACTGAATAGTGGATGGAATGACATTAAAAGCCTCTTGACTTGAAAATATTGTTCCTCGATAGCATTTTGGCAAGTGGAATGTTCTAGAAAGACAACTTTCACATATCTGAAAAGATGTTTGAATTGTTTAAATACAAACCCAATTCATGATAAGTTAGGACATTTTGTAAAGTTGTGCAACTGTGAAGGTACTATTAAGGCAAGTTTAAAGCTTTCAGAGAGACAAATGCTGCCTTCAGGATGACGTCTTTTGTAAACAATGTAAACAACAATGTAAAACAATGTAAAGAGCAGCCACTCCTTTCAAATTATGCAGTAAAATAAAAACAATAAAAAACAATATACAGATTTTTATATACCTGATTCAAAGTGAATGCATTACTAAGACATTGCTGGTTTTAATGTAAAGCATAATGTGCTGTTCAGTAATTTCCTTTGATTAAATTAATCAATTGTTAATAATTATTTGTTAATATTTACAATTTAAATAGAAAATTAAAAGATGTAACACAATAGTTAACATCCCTCTGTCTCAACTTTAATGCTTTAAATTCAATTTATTTCATAAACAGTGTCTTGTTTTTATTGCATTTTATTTAACGTCCCAACTGTTCAGATAAAGAGGCTAGCATTTAACCCTTTGATGCACAACCTGGGTCAAAAGTGACTCGACTGAGATTTTCTTTTCTATAATCTTTGCAATGAATTCATTTCATCATTCAAGCTTCCATGACTTCCTCACTTTACTTGTTTTTGTTTCATTACAAATACATATTTCAGTTTTATTTTATTATTAAAGGTGATGTTTGTATCACTGCCTTTTAACACGTGTCAGTCAAAAACATATTTACAAGAACTACTTTATGCAGAAAGTAAATAAATAAGAATTAAGATTTTTAATAAACACTTCGAAGAATGAAAAAAAAATTAAACTGATTTCAATAGATTTATCAACGAGATACTTTGTGCTGTATAGGACTTTTACTTCTGCTGACCGCTTGTCCCTCAGTTCCATTTCAGTCACTACTGTTTAGTTGCTTGTTGTGTTTTTATTGTGTAGCCTTGTTGAGTTTGTGAATCTCACTTTAGAACTTCAGTGTTTTATTTTAGAGCAAAAAGTGAATTAAAAGCTAAGAATCGAACACACTTCGGTTCCTATGCTGAAAGATTCAGGATGCACTGAGCATCACTGGACCTTCCCAAGACTTCTGTATGTAAATCAGTACAACATATTTATTACTTTATATGTAAAAGTTCTTATTATTATGTTCCATTCTGAAGTACACTACTGTTCAAACATCTTAGGCAACTAATCTCACTGTTTAAAACTTCTTATCTTATCAATAAGTGTTTTTTCACCAGTAAGAACAGCAGATATCATTAGAACAGATATAAACAAATACAAATAGTTTGAAGAACAAAGTGTAGTTCCAGATTTCTCCTGGACGCCCCAGACATTGCATGAATGTGTTCAGTTCTTCAGCAGCAAATCTTGATTTAGCTTAATGAAGTACTGAACAGTCAAAGCAGGTATTAGATGAGAACTGTAAATAATACTGGGTTGTTTCCACAAGGAGAAGCTTGGAAAGGGTTAAATAAGGTCACTGATGTTTGTAAAAACTCTTCTTCCCTTAAATTCATTTTATTATGCATACATGTGAGTGTGAGTCATTTTTAGGAAGTTATCATATGATTAGAAATCGTAAGTATTAACAATTAAATATTAACAATTGTTTAACTTAATCAAAGGAAATTACTCAACAGCACACTATGCATACTTTACATTAAAGCTGGTAATGTCTTAGTAATGCATTCACTTTGAATTCAGAGCAAGATGATCCAAGGTTGGACACTGGACCTTCCCAAGACTTCTGTTTTTAAATCAGTGCAACATATCAATTTTTTTTAAATATGCAAAGCTCTTATTAGTATCAGTAAGTGTATTTTCACCAGTAACAGCACCATATATGATTAGAACATATGTAAATAATCATACATACAATACAAAGTAACATGAATATCTTATTTTGTATATTATCTTATCTTTATTTTGTATTTTTTTAATGTTTTTTAACTATATATATATAAAAAATACTTTTATTTACTTCAACTTATATTATTATACGTTATATATTTTGTATATATTTTTATTATTTCTTTTATTTGTTATCTTTATCTATTGGTGAATGGAGGAACAGCAAAGTAAGAATTTCAATGTACAGTGTAACTGTCTGTTCTGCTGTGCATATGACAATAAAACTCTTGAATCTTGAATCTTATTTTGAAAGAAGGTTGTTGCATGGCTGTTGAAGTTGGAGTTAAGTTCTTGCACTGAATTCCCATCTCTGACTGGATACGGTCTCAGGCCTTCGCACAGAATGTTACGTCCATGTTCTGCAGAAGCATTCAAATGTTTTTAGGATCGGCGTGTAGGTCCAGTTTTAGCTGCTGTGTGATTGAGTGCATGGCTTTTATTTTAACCGGTTTCCCTAGCGACACATTCGGGAAGAAAAAACCTAATTACAACAAACTCAAGGTGTGGTTTGTAAATCTCGCGGCTGGCGCTGCTTTTGTAGTCGAGAGGTTTCTTAAGAACGCTCGTTTCAAGGACTAAAGAAAAGCTGAGGAAACCCAGCACTTCCCATTTCACATGGAATGGCCCCCGAACTTACTATTTCAACACTTCGTGTGTATTTTACATAATTACACACATTAGTGTCAAATCCTCTTACGCTGTCAACAAAGATGTAGTGAAGCGAGGCTGAGTGAAACAGCAGGAGTTCAATATTTTTTCTGCATCTGGAATGGGCCATGCCTGGAAGCCTCAGTCTAATGGAATATTGTGATGTTAATGTAATTCTATTCTACAGAGAACACAATTCAGTAAGAGTTTAGCATATTAGAGATATTTACTACTGTGAAAAGAAGTCTTGGGCACCTAAGCTGATTGTTTAAGACCCATTATCTGATCAGTAAGTGTATTTTCACCAGTAAGAACACCAGATATCATTAGAATGTAAATAAGCAGATGTAAATAATCATACATACAATACAAAGTAACATGAATATCTTATTGTGAGAGAAGTAGATCAGATCTTGAGCTCCAGTTTGAAGAACAAAGTGTAGTTCCAGATTTCTCCTGGATGCCCCAGACATTGTATGAATGTATTCAGTTCCTTCAGCAGCAATCTTGATTTAGCTTAATGAAGTACTGAGCAGTCAAAGTAGGTATTAGATGAGAACTGTAAATAATGGGTTGTTTCCACAAGGAGAAGCTTGGAAAGGGTTAAGTAAACATCATATATGTAAAATCATTACTTATTGTATTAATACTGTTTGAATATTTCAACAAAAAAATGTTTTTATATATATTAACGTCCCCAAATGCCTTAAACCTTTGCACAGTGCTGTATTAAATTCAGCAGATAAAGTGTTATTGGATATTGAAATGTACAGAAGTAAATCTGTCTTAACTTATTTGCCCTTATATTCACATCAACATCACATGTAATTGGACCAGGATGCCCAAACTTTCGCATATGGCAATATTTATGAGCAAGAGTGTGTATAGAGCTGAAGGACTGTAAGTTTTGTGCAAGCATTCTCATGCAGAATTCTTTCTATAGTCTCCTATTACTGTCCTGTCCCTGTGTTTTGATACAAATTCAAGAATTTGTTATGTTTTTAACCTCTCACACATTTTAAATCTCATCCACAATTAACCCCCCACTTCCCACCCCAAACATAAGGCCAGACATCCCATCTGAGCCCAACTAGCCATGCCTTTTTTCATCTTGAGATTAGACTGATGACAAAAAGCCTAAAAAGTCCAAGTATAACTACTTTACAGGCCCCATCAAAGCTTCTTCAGGTATGATCTGGAGATGTTTACAGGTTCAGAGACTTCAGATACTCATTGGCTCATCAAGTATTATGGTTGCACATTACAAAGTTGTTCACTATCTGCCAGATCTTTGCCGCACAACTCGTCCCAACTCCCAAATGTTGGGTCTGATTGTGTGGTTCAGGCTTGTGTACAGCTTTTTGATTGGACGCAACCTTTCCCATAGAGAATGAATAGGATAGAAAAGTGCATGCCAATCTATTGAACCTCTGCTCAGGGTGGACCCCTAACCTTGACTGTAGCGTTGGATTGATCCGCACTCGTCTGTTTGTCATTTTTTACCATCCCTTTTTTACCCCCATAGAGTCCTATTCATTTTCTAGCATACTCAAACATTATGGTTTTGTTGAACCTACAGCCTCCAACCTGCATGTGCGCACTCAGAGCAGATCCCAAAACTCACTGACCTGCACTCCTCTACTTGTCGTTTATTCATCCCTCATTCCTAGCACTGTTCAACCTGCACAACCATTCTGTGTTTACACTTTTCTAGTTAAGCTTAATATTCTGCTAATGTTTTGTGTAAGTCATTATTTTTTTGGGAGAGATAAGAAAAGGGAAAGCACAAAACATCAAGCAAGTTCTAAAACTATCCCCAACACATAAACAGTACTATCATTAAGAGATGGAGAGAAAATCTAACTCAAGAGCTCAATGCTATTGGTCTAAATGGATGTGTAGCTGTTCAAGCAGCTTCCTTATTGAGACATAAAGACGAAGACACATCAAACAAAGAAGCTGCTGCTGTTCTTAGAACAATGAACTGACCACCCCAGAGTCCAGAACCTCAACACAACTGAATGTGTTTGGGATTATTTGGACTATGAAAAGCAGAAAATGCTAAACCAATGTATAAGATTGAACTCATCTTGCTTTGAAACACTGAAATCAAGTCTTTTGAAATGGAAGCTATAACAAGATGTTTAGAAGTCTAAGTTACATCTTAGAGAAGTTATACTTCACTTTCTTAGGACTTAGTATTTACAGCATGCCGTGATCCCAACGTTTGAGCAGGTGGTCAGCATCATGACTGCTTGATAGAACTGGAACAGAGGTTAGTAGCTTGACAGAGGGTCTGGGAGAACCACTGTGAGAACCGTTGTGAGAACCGCTGTAAGAAACGAGATGTGATCAGATGACTAACTGAAAGTAGGTCAGTAAATCTTGCGTAAGTCAATTTAATGACTGAAGTAGCCGCACAAAATTCCGCATTTTTCAAAACATCACAGATCATGAGCAGGATGTAGGTGTCGATGTGTCTATCAAAGACTACCATATAAAGAAACATCACAACAATGGGGTCCATCATTATATCAGTACATCTGACTGACAGCTACACTGTAATGAATTGCTGTAAATTAATTGTGGATATACAACAGTTTCTTACTGTTTTTTTATAATAATAGTAAAATACTGTTAAATAATCACACAGTGTATGTAAATTAACAATAATGTAATCAGTTGACCAATAACAGAAAATAACTGTAATTTATTAGAATAATACTGTCTTTTCTGTCAACCTTTTGAAATATGCACCAACATCCCTTTACAGTCCAGTCACTATCCATCAAACTCATACTGGAGATTGCAGACTAATGTTTCTTTTTAATGATAACTCTTTTTTATTAAACTGTTCAAACTGCTTCTACTCATTTAAGCAACAAAATATATTCAGTGGGCGGGGCCAGCCTATTGGGCTCAGCTGAGTTAAGATTCTTTCAGCTCATGCTAATGTTTGCAGCGATATGGTTTTGTCAGTATAATTATTAAACTTTTAAGATATAAGATGTTAGTTAGGTCTGTTTCATTTAGTGAATAAATGTATTAAAGAAACTGTAGCTTGAATGGTGTTAGCTAGTTAGCTAGCTAGTTGGCTGGCTAGTTGGTTAGTACCATAAATACGCAGTTATTTTACTGTTACATACTGTAATTGAATTTACAGTAAAATACTGTTAAAATAAGATATAGTAGATGCTCTGTAAAATAACAGTAAAATTACATTTACAGTGAAATTTTTTACAGTGTATTGTGCCAAAAGTTCATTGACATCAGTGGTGGTTTGATCAAAACGTCCCCCAAATGTAGTCGATCAGGTAATGGAAGCCTCACTGGCTTGCACTGGGGAGCCCTCCGGGTCTTCTTGGCCTTCCTAGATCAGCCAACAGCATTTCCTAAGCTGGCTGTTACTGAATTACTTGTGATGATATGCTTGCAGACAATAGATGAGCTGTGCGGTGACTTATTTTTTAGAAATCACAAGTTCACTACCAATGCCACGATCATCTGTGGCCAGGAGTCCAAGAAAGCATGACCCTCTCAATCCTGCATCAATACTATGCACAATGCTACCCAGCATGAGAGTCATTTAGCAGTCAGAATTAGCTGAGCTGTCCAATTATACTGCTTCAGCGGCAGTTTGAAAAGATACAGTGGCATAACGTTCATCCTCCCAGCATCAGTGGGGTCAATGGGTGGATTGGAACTAGTAGAAATTGGGTATAAACTGTAGCAGGATAATGATCTGACTTGTACTGCTTAAAAATCTATGGACCCCTTCAGGACCAAAACGTCAGACATTCATGACTGACCAGGTTGATCAGCCCACCTGAATCCATTCCTGAAGATAAGCCATTATAAGCCTCGTCAGGGCTTCCACTGAGAAGATCCAAGTCCTAATGACCAGTTCCCTGAAAGATCTGCACCAGCTACTAAGCAAGATATTCTTCTGGTGTTTAACCTCAAGGGTTCGCTGAAGAGCGCATTACGGGAATGGAAATGTACCGTGTGGGAGTTTGCTTTCAGCATACTGGAAATGTCAGTACTATATTATGACAAACTCCATGCATTTGCCTTTGCACACCAGCTGGAATTCTTTCCAAAAGAAAGCCACTAAAAACAATTAAGGTAACGTTTGGCATTAGCCATTTAGAGTTCTGCCAATTACTGATAGAATTATGGAATTAGCTTTTCAGCCATAGCAAGAGATGTTTTTAAGTTGGCTGCATATAAACAAATGTATTATTTTATTTAATTACACTGATCCAATTAGCTAGCAAGTTCCTTAGATTGTGTCTACAGACCTTCGACACAACCCCAATATGAGCAGCTTTAATCATATCACAAAAAAAACTAAAACCAGCTAGAGAGGACATCTTACTAACCTAACCTAACTGCCTTGGATCACAACAGCAGCATATCATAAACATGTTGGTAATGGCTGTAAAACTCACCTTGCTTATGAAAAACTTGCTTTGGTGTTTTGTTGTGCTTTATTTGTCCGTACAGCTAAGTTTGTGGCATCCAGCATTCAGGGATATTCCAACTTGTCCAAGTGGGGGAATTAAATAAGTCTTCCAAAATTATTTAATTAAGTTGCCAGAAAATGGATTGTTATCTTTATTATTTGATCAAACAACAAGTTCCGGTTGGTCACAATGGTATGTTGGGACAACACTTATAGTGTGTGAATCACCAGAACTCAAAATAAATATCAGCTGACAATAAAATTTTTTTAAAATTTATTTTTATCGTAGGACAGTTTATTTTTAAGTACCGGCTCAATGACGTCTCAATTACTCTTTAGAGTGTGTTCTTTAGAGCTAGATCTGAAATGGTTATAAACAGAATAAAACTCTTTTGTTTCAAATCCAGTAAGCTGAAGCACATCAAAGCAAACAAAAACAACGATGCAGATGTCCAATCGGTTCTGAAAGTCCAGACATTTCCAACAGTTTATGTTCTTTGCTATCAAATTGTATCTTTATTGTTTGATCAAACAACAAGTTCCGGTTAGTGACAAAGGTATGTTGGGACAACACTTATAGTGTGTTTAAATGACCAGAAACCAAAAAAATATCAGCTGCCAATAAAAAATCAAGCAAAATCATAGACATAGATTTTTTTGTTTGATTGTTTTATCGTAAACCAGTTTATTTTTAAGTACTGGCTCAATGACGTCTCAATTACTCTTTAGAGTGTGTTCTTTAGAGCTAGATCTGAAATGGTTAAAAACAAAATGAAACTCTTTCGTCCCAAATCCAGTAAGCTGAAGCACATCAAAGCAAACAAAAACAACGGTGCAGATGTCCAATCGGTTCTCAAAGTCCAGACATTTCCAACAGTTTATGTTCTTTGCCATCAAATTGTATCTTTATTATTTGATCAAACAACAAGTTCCGGTTAGTGACAAAGGTATGTTGGGACAACACTTATAGTGTGTGAATCACCAAAAACCAAAAAAATATCAGCTGTCGATAAAAAAATCAAGCAAAATCATATATATTGATTTTTTTGTTTGTTTGTTTTATCATAGGACAGTTTATTTTTAAGTACTGGCTCAATGACGTCTCAATTACTCTTTAGAGTGTGTTCTTTAGAGCTAGATCTGAAATGGTTATAAACAGAATGAAACTCTTTCGTTCCAAATCCAGTAAGCTGAAGCACATCAAAGCAAACAAAAACAACGATGCAGATGTCCAATCCGTTCTCAAAGTCCAGACGTTTCCAACAGTTTATGTTCTTTGCCATCATTGAACTTATGAACCGTTAAATGGATCATTCATCGAGTTCCCATGTGTACGACCAGAAATATGCAAGGTTTACCGGACGTTATGGTTTACAGGCCCATCCGAGTCTGGATTTTAACTTCGGTTTTCCCCAGCATTCCTAAAAGATCAGCTGTCCCTCGAACACACCGAAACCTACGTCAGCGGTCCGGCCACCTGAGCCAGCACCTGAAAGCAATTATCTTTTTTTTTATTTGAAAAGCGTGTGTTTATCTTCCCTTGTTTATGGAAACTGGAATTTTTCAGGACGCATGAAATTTCAGTTTATCGATTTAGAACGGCACGGCAATGTTTGTTATTTTCCACTAAAATAGACGGCCGGCGTTCCCGACGGCGACTCTGCAAAAAAAAATGGCCGCCTGGGATCAGATGTGTATCTGGTTGTGGGATGTTTTGATTTAGAAGCAGCGTTGTTGGCGATGAAAGACGTCTGGACAGCTCCGGGCTTTCAGTTCCTGCATGTGGCGTTGGTGTGTTGGGCAACAGCTGATCAGGACCGCAGAAGGAGCCAAAATTTCAGAGATTTCTCAACGGCAGCCGCCTCTGGGAAAGCTACGGCATCGGCTTGCTGAGAAAATCCACACTCATCATGAGGACGCATCATCCGTGTGCATGCCTCAGGGCTACGTCATTCCAGCGGGCAGCTTCCCACTCATGGTATCTAAAACGTATATATCAGTAAAAATGCCGGAATGCTTCATAACGATCGCACGGCATTAATATATCAAATATTTGATATATAGTTCTTAAGGCCTTCTTCAGGTCACCTACTCCTGCAAAGTTGACATCTATATTCGCAATGATATATAAACACATTCATAATGCATCATATAGCATTCATAATACCTTATAATAGCTGGTACGCCTATATAATTGTCTTTAAAACACTTTATAAAGCAAGAGAGTATGACTGTGTTAGGTTTTATAGCACATTATAATAACCACTCATGATCGCACAGCATAAATATATTAAATATTTCATATATAATTTCATATATAATCCGCAAAACCTCTGTAAACCATTTTTTGAGCCTTACCTATGAAATTTACATTACTCCTGCAAAGTTGACTTCTGTATTCATAATGCTATATGAACACATTCATAATAAATTATATAGCATTCATAATACCTTATAATAGCTGGTATATGCCTATATAAATGATTGTAGCTATGCTAATTACAAACATAACACTTTATAAAGCAAGAGAGTATGACTGTGTTAGGTTTCATGATGCATTATAATAGCCACTCATTAGAACACTGTAAACATGAGTGCCTTGTCGGCTTGTTGAGAAAATCCACACTCATCATAAGGACACATCATCCATGTGCATGCCTCAGGGCTATGTCATCCCACCGGGCAGTTTCCCACCAGTGGTATCCACAATGTATATACCAGTAAAAACACTAAAATGTCTCATAACCACAGTATGGCTGGCTTAAGTATATAAAATATTTGATAGAAATGTTTTAAGACCCTTTTCAGGTAACATATGTAAAACCTCTGTAAACCATTTCTTGAGTCTCACCTATAAAATTCACATTACCCCTGAGAAGTTGACTTCTGTATTCACAATTCTACATAAACACATTCATAACGAATTATATAGCATTCATAATACCTTATAATGTCTGGTATATGCCTATATAATTGATTAGAGCTACGTTAATTACATGCATTTAAAACACTTTATAAAGCAAGAGAGTATGACTATGTTTGGTTTCATGATGCATTATAATAGGCTCTCATTAGGACACTGTAAACATGAGTGCTTTGTCGGTTTCCACACTCATCATGAGGACACATCATCCATGTGCATGCCTCAGGGCTATGTCATCCCACCGGGCAGTTTCCCACCAGTGGTATCTACCATGTATATATCAATAAATATGGCAAAATAATGATCGCACGGCATAAATATATAAAATATTTAATATATAATTTCATATATAATCCGCAAAACCTCTGTAAACCATTTTTTGAGTCTTACCTATGAAATTTACATTACTCGTGAGAAGTTGACTTCTGTATTCACAATTCTACATAAACACATTCATAACGAATTATATAACATTCATAATACCTTATAATGTCTGGTATACGCCTATATAATGGCATATAGGTAGTTTAAATACATGCATTTAAAACACTTTATAAAACAAGAGAGTATGACTGTTAGGTTTCATGATGCATTATAATAGGCTCTCATTAGGACACTGTAAACAATTAAACAATGTTAATGTATGAAATATTTGATATATAATTCTCACCTACATAAAACCCCTGTAAACCATTTTTGAGCCTCACCTATAAAATTCACATTACTCCTAGGAAGTTCACTTCTGTATTCATAATGCTATATGAACACATTCATAATAAATTATATAGCATTCACAATACCTTATAATAGCTAGTATATGCCTATATAAATGATTATAGCTATGCTAATTACATGCATTTAAAACACTTTATGAAGCAAGACAGTATGACTGTGTTAGGTTTCATGATGCATTATAATACCCACTGATTAGGACACTGTAAACATGAATACTACAGCTTACATCATCCCACTGGGCAGTTTCCCAATGGTGGTATCTACAATGTATTAATCAATGCTGAAATGTCTCAGAACGATAGCATGGCATAAATATATAAAATATTTGATATATAATTCTTAATACCTTCTCCAAGTCACCTATGCAAAACTTTGTAAACCATTTGAGCATCACCTGAGCATCACCTATAAAATTCACATGACTCCTGAGAAGTTGCAAGCATTTCAAATTGTTTTATATAAATTATGTCATAACTCATGGAAACAAGTGGAGAAGTTCTGTTGAACACCTAAACTTTCAGCTTTCAGTTGTGTTTGTAATTCAAGGAGCAAATATTTTATTATGAATAGCTTATAATGCCTGTTATATGCCTTCTAGATACTTTAATTACATGCATTTATAACACTTAGGTTAGATTTCATGATGCATTATAGTAGCCATAGAAAAACGCAGCTGTTGCAAGTTAAGAATGTTATGAGTCTTTTTATTACCTGTAATGATCTGGCATATCCTCTAAATTAAGTATGTTATATAGACTTTTACACATATTTTTACTTGAGAACTATAAGCCGTATGTTACAATGCATTATAACTTGTAATACATAAATATACTGAACCTGTGTTATAGTGTGTGCAATGTTCTTATTATGCATTATTAAGCCACACTCTTAATTTATAAAGTGCTATGTATGTAGCTATAACTACTTATGAGTGGTCATACAGGCTTGTGGCAGTGTTACCTAACTATAAGGCCGTATCTATTACAATTAAATTTCTTTGATATTAAAAAAAAAACTTACTTAAGGCCTGGTCTGGTATTAATGATCTGGCATTATGCTCTATAAAGTGGTATATACTTTTATGCGTATTTAATTTGAGAACTCAAAGCTGTATGTTACAATACATAAATACACTGTTATAGCATGCTACAAAATTAGCATGTACAGTGTCTTTATAAAGTCACACACTCTTAATTTTGTAGTAACGTTGATGTTTATGCATAACTACATTGTTATTAGAGACTCTTACTATAAAGTGAAACCGCTTGTGCTCATACTGTTGGGTATCTGGAGTGACTACCAACCTACAAACTGTGAAATCAGAATTAACATAGTGAGATCAAAAAACAAGCTGTTCAGATTTGGCTCTTTTTCCTACATCAAGTGTTATGTATGTAGCTATAACTCCTTATGATTGGTTATACAGGCATTAAAAGGTATTAAAAGGTATTATGTATGCCATATGATACATTATAAATGTTTTCCTAATGAATAAACACGATTCATAGAAAGTGTTACTGAATTTTTAATTTGTTGATTTTAAAACAAATTAAGTGCTGACTGAAACTGATGTAGATATTAGAAAAGATGCTTGCTATATAAAGCCTTTTATTTTTTGTAGGGCTGCCAAATGACAAAAATAACTAATTTGAGGCAAAACAAGTTAAAAAACACACACACACACACACACACACACACACACACACACACACACATATATATATATATATATATATATATATAATCATTAATGCCAGACCAGGCCTTAAGTAATTTTTTTTTAAACATCAAAGAAATTTCATGGTAATAGATAAGGCCTTATAGTTTGGTTACATTGGCTTTAGTTGTTTTAGTTAATCTTTAGATTTCCTTTGGCCACCTTTTGTTTCTAAGATCTCTCTCTCTCTCTCTCTCTCTCTCTATATATATATATATATATATATATATATATATATATATATATATATATATATATATATATATATATATATATATATATATATATATCGTTGTTGTCCAATGAAAAACTATATATATAATAGCAACATTGGCTGCAGCTGGGCTTCAACCCAAATGGTTTAAAGGTTCGAGAGTGTATTGAAAATGTAAAAACAAAAGTTGTGATGTTAACAGTTTATTGCATTATTAATAAATAATTAATCATTATCAGTAATTCAGCCAAAAACAATAATTAATAATCACCATATCAGGTTTTATATACCGCATTAAAGCTGCTGTTTTTATTCAGACACTTTACACAAGTTGCCCAACGACTACTGAAACGCTAGCAGCAGTTTTGACAGGCTTGTGGTCAGTGGTTGAAAACGCTGGTCACTTTTCACAGCTTTGGGTTTCATTTCGGAGCGCTACGGTTAAGACCCCAATCAGAAGCAGTTATGGAAACACTGGCGAGGTGGTGCAAGTGCTTGCAAGCGTTTAGTCCACGGTCATGTACAGACATCATACTTGGGGTCACTTGAATGGGCATTAACATGGGGTAACAGATGGGTGAAGCCCCCCCACCCCACCCCAAACATATACACGCGCACACAAAAACAGATCCACTCAACAAAGCTCTGCACATGGCCACCTCTCTTCTGTTGCCACAGCCAATTAATCAGGCTGAGCGCATCCCCTCGCTAATCACCCCTGCTGCTCTGATCCGCTGCCCCATTGTGTCCGAGAGCGTGTGCACACGCGCATGTATGCAAATGCGCATACACAAACAGGCGAAAGCGAACTGGGTTCACGCTCCGCTCCACATCGGTTTGACATGTGAGTGACTTCGTCCCCTGCACGACGAGGAGGACATGTATGGTCAAACAGAAAAGAGGACATGCCTGGTTTAAAAAAAAGAGAGAAAGAAAGAAATAGCATGTGTGGTTTATGGTGACGCTCGCATGTTTTCCGTAACTGAAAGTGACTAATAGGATATTTCTGACACGTTTGATGTGCGACTCTCAGACAAAAAACTGCCATTTGGGAATTTGGAAATTGTGTTGTTCCTTGTATGACAAAGCAAAGACAGACAGATAGAGACAGAGATAGATAGATAGATAGATAGATAGATAGATAGATAGATAGATAGATAGATAGATAGATAGATAGATAGATAGATAGATAGAGAGGGGATTAAGGAAGATGGCCTTCACATAGAGCAGCCAACAACACCTGTTACACGATTATTGCACTAAAATTGGGCAAATTTGGGGACATTTGTTTTTGGTGATAAATACTGTGATATTTGTCCATATTAACTCAAAGTATCGCCAGAATCAGATCATCCCTCTCTCAGTCTGCTGCTGAAACTCTTATGCACGCCTTAATTTCCAGTCGTTTGGATTATTGTAACTTCCTCCTAGCAGGCATCAGCTCCTCTTCTATCTACAAACTTTAGCTGGCCTTCTTACCCACACCTGCTCCCATCACCATGGGTCTGTCTTAAATCCTACTGAGCTCCTACATAGGCAGCATTTACCGTCATAGATTGCCTTCCGGCATGTAGACTGTCCCAATTCTTACATACCTTAAACATACTGTCTACTGAGGAACCTTATTTAGACCTGATTTTAAAGAAGAATTGAACGCTTCCTCAGCCGCTAAGACAATCCCATGATGCACCACAGGCTAATCTATGAGCAGTGAAGTGGTTTTAAAATGTGAGTTATTTTGATTCTCTCTGGAGTTTTAATGTGTTTCTGGTCATATAATCACACAAAACAGTATTTTATTATCAACCATGTAACGAGTCCTTCCCCATTTAGCAGTTTTATACTCAAGACATTAGCATTTATGCTAGCAGATTTTTAAGCCTTGGGCTATTGTTTTGGATGCCGGCTGGTAACTTAGCAACCAACTAAACTACCGGTCACATGCTGCAGTGGGCGGGAACAAGCCGTGACGCAGTCTCTCTCTAACTAGAGCGTCTCAGTAATCTGTTTTATGAGGAGAGATGAGGAGAGAACACTGCTACTTACACAGCTGCTACCTAGACAGCCTACTTAGACACTCACTAGGTTTTGAGACAGAGCCCATATCACACCCACTCCTCCATATCTTCATTGGCTTCCTGTTAAATCCAGGGTTAAATATCGCATACAGTACCAACTCCTTCTACTTACATATAAAGCTCTTAACAATCTTGCTCCTTCTAACCTCTCTGATCTCTTTTCTTTCTACAGATCTTCTCGCTCTCTCGGATCCTCTGCAGTTAGACTACTTACAGTTCCTCCATCTAACCATCTCTTCTCACTGGCATTCAATCTTCCTGAGGTTTGACTGTTCATTCACTATTTCCTGTTCTGTAGTAGTGTTCCTCTGTTGTTTTGTATAATCATTGTTTTGACTGTAAGCGTCATTGGGTTCCTGAAAAGCGACATATATACATAAAGTATTATTATTATTATTATTATTATTATTATTTGAAATCCATGCTAGGTGAAGATTGGCACCTACCAAGATGAGCTGGATTCACACAACACTGCACTGCAACTACACTGCATCACCATATTATTCCCAATATTTACCATATTTGGCCACACCCACTTTCAAGCGTGTGTTTCTACCGCCTTTGTGTTAGAACCTCCGCTCAGCTAACCAAAATGAATTCAGTTACATGGGAGGAGACCAGAGAGACAGTAAGAAGTTCAAATGGTACAACACTGTTTCCTCCAAGGTTAATAACACAGTGGGTGGGTGATATGAGAAGGTGGTCTGAGGTTACTTATGGAGACATGTTTAATTACTATGTACTCTCGGAAGGTGTAGACGGTTCAGTAATGAAAAACTATAAAAGTACTGAAGCGTATCAGTACCTGCACAGTGGGAAGGTGGGCGTGTACTCCTACACACAGACGGTGAGTTTATATTTCTGAAAGCCGGTTAAACCCAAGTCCAGCAGCTGCCCGAGCCACTCTGCGTGGGTGTTAGTTACAGTCCAGATAGCCTAGCGCGGTGGACACTGATCAGAAAACAGTTACTGACTGATAGACTCACCAGCACCCGACACGTCTGCTTCCTCGGAGCTTCATAAGACATTTCTCTGGATAAGGAAGCTCTGGTGCTGGTTCTCCTCCACAGAATGGTAAGAGCAGACATACGGAGGTTTGGGTGGATGTTTTAAATTTAGAATTTAGAATTTCATAGACGCAGGTCCTCTTCCTTGAAAGGCGGCCCCCCAACACTCTGATCTTTATGTGCTGTGTTCGTAACTCTGTTGTTCAGGCCAAGTTTTCCTCTTCTTCCAATTACTGACTCCCTCTAACTGAACATGTTAGTCATTTTATATGTTTGTTGTCATTTTGCTTGTAATTAGTATCAACATATCCGTGGGCGCACCAGAAGTTCTAACACAAAGTAAACAAAGATGGCCCCCCAGTGTTGTCATGGAAAATAGCGTGAATACATCGGGACACAGCGGGACAGCTTATGTAATTATATGTGTATCAATTTAACTATTTACATGAAATGATCTTCAATGCAATTGCATTTGTGGTGGGTTATAACTTACACTTAGACAGTATTTACACTGGAAATGTTATCCTTCATTCATTCCTGTCCTGGAAAAGACAGCTAATCAGAAGTGTAATAGCACCCATGGTATAACCAATGTGTAATAACAAGTGAGAATATACAGTTATAACTATCAGTATACTCAATGTAATTACATAAGGCAAAAACCAAATGGATACCCATGTGTAACTACATAAGCTGTACTGCTGTAGTCCACCTGTAACTGTGGCTACATCACTAGTAGTTACATTGTTCTTCATGCATAACTACATTGTTATTAGAGACTCTTACTATAACTAGATCGCTTGTGCTCATACTGTTGGGTATCTTGAGTGACTACCAACCCACAATCTGTGAAATCAGAGTTTTCACAGTGACATCAGAAAACAAGTCAATTCAAGTTTATTTGTGTAGCGCTTTTTACAACGATGTTGTCTCAAAGCAGCTTTACAGAGTTTTGAAAACAGACCGTTACAACATATGTCCCCCAGTGAGCAAGCCAGAGGCAACAGTGGCAAGAACACCTCCCTCAGACTGGAGGAAGAAACCTTGGGAGGAACCAGAATCACAAGGGGAGACCCATCCTCCTCTGGTCGAACAGTATTTACAGTTTAAACTAAATACCAAAGAAACGAGTCTCTGTTTGAAACCTGGATATCAAAGCTTTAGCAGCTGCACAGGTAGAGGCAGTCTCTGACTGAGGCCGTCTCTGACTGAGACAGTCTATGACTGAGTCTTTATGTAAAGTGGGCGTGAGCTGAAACAGTCCCATCCTATCTCAATGCTGGTACATCTGGATGGTACAGTGATGTAACTGAGGGTGTTGCAGTAGACACAGATGGACAGGTGATCTGGCTGGTGATGGTGGGGTGGAGGCCCTGATGATCAGTCCTTCAACAGTGTTCAACAGACAGGAGGACAGTCATTACCTCAGGAAGAGTAAAGAGAGGAAGTTAGTTGGGCTTGGGAGTGAGACTGTAGAGAATATGAATATTCAGAATTTTAGAGTGTGGCTGGCAACTATGGCAGATCTAACTATAACAGCCTAAACTAAAAGGAGAGAACCAGAAGGTAACATGGACATGAAAGCACCCTGAGACACTGGGATCCCCCTCACTCCACCATCAACAAACCTATGTGATTGCGTGAAGTGGTGGAACAACAGCACCAACATCTCAGTTTACCATAAACCTCTGTGTCCATGAACCCCCAGATCTCCTGCCTGTATCTAAAGGAGAAGATTAATTACCAAAAGCTAAACTAAACAAGTATGTTTTCAGTCTAGACTTAAATATTGAGACTGTGTCAGAGTCCCGAACATTAACTGGGAGATTATTCCACAATTTCGGGGCTTTGTAGGAAAAAGCTCCACCCCCCATTGAAGTCTTCTGAATTTTTGGAACTATTAGAAAACCAACATCCTGTGATTAAGCTGTTCAGATTTGGCTCTTTTTCCTACATCAAGTGGGGGCTCATTTGAATGATACCACCCCCAATCTGAGTTGTTGTGCCCACGTCTCTAACAGCTCATTGTCAAATGTTCAACACCAAATGTTTGGCAATATGTGCTCACAGTCTATCTGCTGGGGTAGAATAGAAGCCCTGGATAGAGTTTTGGTGGGAAAGATCTTCTAACTTGAAGTTATTTTAATTTTATTTCTCAAGGCTTTATTATCTCACCACCTCTTTCAAACTCATGAGTAAGCAGTTTTTGGCTAATATTTGCATATTGCAGACAAATGACCTCCTTATTTTCTTTGTGCTTTGCCTTATTTTCTTTGCTTTCAAACCGGAAACGAAAAGCGAATCTTACCCTGTTGCTGTCACAGGCTTCTGTTCTACATGATACATAGAAATGTCTTAAATGTCTTGTGCAACTCTGTCTGAATGCAATGTGCATATCGCCACACGCTCAACTGCTGCACTCTGGTTTCATGCATAATCCACCATTTACTTCAGTCGTTATTGGCCAGTTTCTGACCACAGCTTTCGGGTGGTGGACTTTCTCAGAACTGCAATGACACTAGTGGTGGCGGTTACCAGTGTATCAGTGTGTCAGGTTGAGATTGCTAGAACTGGACCTGTGGACAGAAAGTGACTGTCCTCCCGTCTGTTGAACGCTGTTGCAAGACTGACCATCAGGGCCTCCTCCCCACCCATCATCAGCCAGCTCTACTGTCCATTTGTGTCAACAGCTACACCCTCAGTTTCATCACTGTACACCATCCAGATGCACCAGCATTGAGATAGGATGGGACTGTTTCAGCTCACGCCTACTTTACACAAAGACTCTGTCAGAGACTGCCTCAGTCAGAGACGTCCTCAGTCAGAGTCTGCCTCTACCTGTGCAGCTTCTAAAGCTTTGCTATCCAGATTTCAAACAGAGACTCGTTTCTTTGATATTTAGTTTAAACTGTAAATACTGTTTGACCAGAGGAGGATGGGTCTCCCCTTGTGAGTCTGGTTCCTCCCAAGGTTTCTTCCTCCAGTCTGAGGGAGGTGTTCTTGCCACTGTTGCCTCTGGCTTGCTCACTGGGAGATATATATGTTGTAACAGTCTGTTTTCAAAACTCTGTAAAGCTGCTTTGAGACAACATTGTTGTAAAAAGCGCTACACAAATAAACTTGAATTGAATTTAATTGAATTGAGGAAGATCGTCATGCAATTCTGGCTACACAGCATTCGAGCATTAAGCGTTTCCATTGAATCTATATAACCAGAAGACTACATGAGAAATATTATAGGAATTTGACGCATACTATGTTGGGAACTGTCTGCGCTTGCATGTTGCCTGTGGCCATGAAGTTAAGAGTTTGGCCCAAACGATATGAATTCAGCAAAAACAGCATCCCTCTGTCAGCATTTCAGTCGAGAACGATAACTCTCGCTTCCTCACATGTAACCACAATCGAGCTAACTTTTCCTGTGTGTGCCAACGGGACACCGTTCAAGATTCACTTTCTCGTGCTTTCACTTCATGTTTTATTTCGCATACACACATCATAAAGCCGAAGCAAGAACGAGAAGCAGAACGTAAGTAGCCTCCGAGACGGGTCCGTGAGATCTGCAGGCCTGACGCACGGACCGTTGGAAATAACGAAGTTAGGCGAGATGCCGAGTCACAACTCTGGGAAAGTTGGCAACCCCTGCAAATGCAAAGCTGGAGCAACTTCTAATTGCATTTCAGCAAGTGTGCCATTGATACATATCAGACTGACTTAGTATTGAACCTTGTGGGACACCACACTGTAGTTTAGCTTGCAAGGCTGCCGGCACAAGAAACATTCCAAATGTTGGAACGTCTTGGTGGGATATGGAGCAACGGGATGCCAGGCTACTTAAAATTAAACAACTTTATTGTTTGTTTTATTGTTAGTATACGTTCACACCAGATACACCAACAAGCTAGCGTTTCTAGTGTCTAAAGTCTTAAGTTGTGCAACGCAGAGCCTCAGACATGGCACAGTGACATCACACAATGCACAGATTTAGTGAGGTAACGAGCAAATCTCCAGCTTTAAGCATGCTGAGGTTTATAGCATGAGTCATGGGCTTAACCCGGTTTCAGTCCACACTTGTTTAATCCTGAAATGAAAATTCTTTTTTTCTGTTTTGTTACTACACGCTTCTCCTTTAGTCATGTGATTTCTCGACACATTTGTGTTGATATGTAAATAATATGACCTAACAAAGCATAAACATAGTGAAGAGGTAAGGCTAGAAAATAAAACAAGGGATTAAATGAAGAAAAGAATACAGCAGCACTGAGATTAAGCGGAGTAGTAAGCAATAAGGCAGGAGAAATGAATAATGTAGGTTATCGTTGCAGCCTGTCTGACCTCAACTGGACTGGTTCCAGTACACTTTATGAATGTGTTTAGTTCTGATTCTGGACACTAAATGGTCCTTAGTGTTGAGAGAGGCTTGTTGGGTTACTTTAAGCAAATTAGTGATGTATTTTGATTAATATACAGTTAGAAGCATTCACTGGTAGTGACTTGGTATTGTATTGTATTCAGGTTTAAATATACAAAAGCCTTAAAAAATAAGCCCTTCTGATTTTATATTTGCATGGTTAGTTTATTAGATCTAGTTATGTAATTTCCACAATTGTGCTGCACAGCCAGCTAATGGAAATTACATACAAGGACAGGCTTGAATAATCTATATAGAGGAAATTTACGCATTGGATGCATCACATAATTAATATCACACTGCTAGAGACTAAGAGTTATGTAGGTAACAAAAGTCATCAGCTGTAATGTGATTGTAGGATTTCTAACCATAATGCAGTACACTACTCAGTTACAGGGACAAATAGTTATTGAAGTTATTGTAACATATTAATTTGCTGGGTTACCCAGAACAGTGTAACTCTTCTTACTGTAGAGCACTGGTGAATTATAACTATTAGTGCCAGACATTTAGACTGGGTTGCTAATGTATTGCTAGATCATTGCAATGATATATATTAGTGTTGCACCGATACTAACACACAGTATCGGTATCGGCAATAGAGAGTGCCAATACCATGAAGCTTATTGACTAAATGGCTGCACGTGTTTCAGCATTGTGGCAATTTTATTTTTTCATAGCTCTGAAACTTTTAAATGTGCAGTTACTTTCAAGGTTATTACATCTTATTCAGGATAAGACATAAAAAAATACAACATATAAAAAGTGGAACACTATAAATATCAGGATTTATAGCCATTTAAATCAGAGTTGGTATCTGTATCAGTACTCGGTATCCGCAGATACCTGAAAAGCTGAAAAGTGGTATCGGTGCATCCCTAATATAATATATATACACACACATATATATATATACATACAGCTGTGCTGCTGGAGTTGAGTTGTTAAACACCTCAGAGTCCCGGCTGAACTGAAAATAGTCCACCACCTAAAACTATCCAGACAACAGCATCCTGTGGGCAGTGTTCTGTGGAAAGTGCCCTGTGGGCAGTAACCTGTGAGCACTGATGAAGGACTAGAGAACACAAACTGTACAGAAGCAGATGAGCTATCGTCTCTGACTTTACTTCTACAAGGTGGTCCAGCAAGGAAGGAGTGTTTAATAGGGTGGACAGTGAGTGGACACAGTGTTTAAACACTCCAGCTGCACTGCTGTGTCTGATTCACTCATACCAGGACAACACACACTAACACACAACCACCAGCCTGTCATTTTCACTGCAGTGCTGAGAATGACCCACTTTCCTAATAATACCTGCTCTGTGGGGGTACTGACTATTGAAGAACAGGGCAATAAAGTATACAGAGAATCAGATGAACTACAGTCTGTAAGTGCTCCTATAGATACAAGGAGGTGGGTTTAATGTTATGGCTGTTTGTTGTTTGTGTTTGTGCTAGTATATATGTAAGGTCTGTGAAGCCCTAGAAGCACCAACACAGATGGGTGGTCAAAGTCCTCGTCCAGATGTGAATCTGTTGTGCACATTCTTGTGTTTTCTTGTAAGACTCCTGTCTGTATAAAGACCAAACCGTTACGGGCTGCATGTCAGAGGAGAGAAAGCGCAGCAGGATTGGGAAACCTTGTGATGGAGTGTTGTGATTGCACCAGACCACTCGCCCGCTGTCCGTTCCCAGACCAAACAAGGGCCTGTGCGTGTGAAAAAATACGGAACTCATCTCCTGACATCACACTCACGCCATCTCTCTAAATAGTCTGACTCTTTATTTCTTAGTTTCCCACAAGCCTCCTCTGAAGCCCAGACAAAAGCGGAAGTTTGTACTTTTCTTTGAAAGTCTGGTCTGCGCTGGTCAGTCGGCTGGACTCCGAGGCCTGGCCCAGCAGAAGACAGCGATACAGAGGCGTGAAAATAGGCTTAGGTTTCGACTGAGCTCCTTAATGAAGACTTAATTGGTCTAATAGCTTATGACTCATGCCAATGCAACAGTTCATCTAAGCAACAGAGATTTGAGAAACGCAGACAGATGTGCGGCGCTCCTCAGAAAGCTCATCAAGGTTGGGAAATAATCAGGGAATTAAAAGGCCACGTCAGCCCTCATTGTCCATGAGCTCACCGAGGATTCACTAACGTACGTGAAAGCGCTGTTTATGCGTCCACACTTTCTCTCTTCGAGGAAGCTGTCTGGTTTTTCAGCAGACGTGTGGGATGTTCAAAGAAAGTTGCAATTAACCTAATTCACAAAGCCTTGTTCCTGGGAGGCTCTTCAAAAGTAGACATCCTCACTTCACGTATCTATTATGAGAAACATTAAGTCATTGAGAGTTGTGAAACTGTCGTCTTGCTTATGTGTCTTCATCATGAACGCTATTTGTTTTGTGGCTTTTGTATGTTTTTATAATGTTCATAGACATTCTTCAGTTTGATTGTTATTTTTCTTCTTGATTTTTTCATCAGTAGATCTATTTTTTATGGCTTTTTCTGCTGGTATTTAATAAAAAAGCAGTTCTCGCCGCAGAAGCATGACCAGCCCATGTCTTACTCTATGCCAAATTGGTGTCAGAAGTGGGATAGCTCAATTAACTTGAGAAGCAGACAGCAGGAATAACGCTGCAAAAGCCGGAGTCTACCTGGCTAGTCCCAGTAAAAGCACTTGACAGCAAGGCAGGCACAGTGGTTGCATGACAAGGCACACGGGAAGGCTTTAAGAGTCAGTGCAACCAAGTGAAAGGACATTGCGGCACTTCTGGGTCAGCAGGTAGATGAATGCTGGCCAGGAGATTCAACAGCAGTAGTGGGTTATGAGTCAAGTACTCATCACATTCTCCATTACTGGCTCGCCGATATTCCTACTGTGACCATCTGTCGAAAGCATGCACTGTCCAGCTCAGGTCAGTCACACAGGTGGAGCCCCAGTGTGCATAAGCTTCCCACATATTGCCCAGGATTGTGCACGCTCCCAGGAACTTGGCTAGAGCTGGTTAGTCCCCAGGGACTGGTTAAGCTTTGATCGTGGGGCTCTGTAGCGAGTTGCTACAGGCCGACGCTGTCCTAAAGAAGCTGGTTCTGCTGGTGTTCAATAAAAGAGCACTTCTCACAGCCAAATCACGACATGCCCTAGGTCTTATGGTGACCATACATTAGAAGACTTTTAAAAGACTCTGAGAAGATGTTTAATAGATTAAAGTCTGACTCCCTCTCACATCTAAAGACTAGTCACAGACTTTTAGTCACAGACTAGTCACAGACTATGATTTTGCAAAGACTGGGGGTCTTTCAGAGTTACTGTTTATAAGACTGCTACTAGATTCCTTTTGAGATTATTTCCCATTTATATGATTGAAGTTAGCAACATTCAGCTAAAGTGTACGGTTCGCTGCTAGGCTTATTGTAAACACTGTAGCCCCGTTCTGCTGGGATTTCGGGGGCTTCAGCGATTTCTGTCCACCTTTTTTCCTTTTCCATTCTGTCGTGGTATAAATGTAAAGACACGTCAAAGAGGCACTCTTGCTCACTCCACAGCTCACTCCACAGCTCACTCTACAGCTCCACCAGTTTCTCCTCCTTTGGTACAGTCCAGGAGAACCGCAGTTTCCAAACCCTCGCCGGACTCCCCCCCATGTCTAACTTCTTTACCCGCCAGACATTCCTGTACCTGCCTCGTGGCTTCCCGTTTGGTGGTGAACAGAGCTCTCCTATTGGTTGTCGACAATGTTCACGTCACTATTTGACGTGAGCCAAGAATTAAGACTTATGATAATATTAAACACGGTTGATTTTATTGGAACGCTTGGACGAGAAAAAGACTTGCAGTCTCGACCACCTCACACTAAACGATCAAGATGACGTGAGTGCAACTCAACTCTAGCAAGACTCTCAAGATTTTATTCCAACCCAGGACATTTTTTGATATTGTCACAGTCCAAAGGAAAACAGACATCTGCCAAATAGTAACTTTACTTTACAGTAAAAGACAAAAGCTTTCTCAACTTTCAGTGTAAGTGAATGTAAGAGGTTTTATTTGAAGTGACTTTGGAGCATTTCGATTGGTCCGTTTATCATAAAGATTGCACAGGATATAAATTAAAATTTAAAACGAAGATGTTTTATGTTTTTCTTTGGACCGTGTATTCACTGTGTGTATTTCAATGTGCATAAAAACTTATTTTTAATAAAAGCATGACATTTTCATCTGTATAAAACTTACATACCAGAGTCTAACACATGGTCTGTGTAGTTGATCTACCTTTTGGTGTTAAATTTACAAAAAATTAAAACTAGATTTAAAAAAATCTGGTGTTTTTACAACATGAATCATACTTTTGTTAATGTTGGCTGGTTTATTATTATGGTTGACTAATATAAAATTAATATAAAGCTCTATATTGTTTTGTAACTGCTGTGATTTTGTTATATGTGATAATAAATGTAGTTGTGGTTGTAAAGAAAAAGAAATCGAGACCCAGCCACAGACTTTCTGTCTCCCTCTATAGTCTAGATTAAAGTTGACAGGCTACGAGGAGCATTTCCTCCACTCGGACTCATTACCGATGCGATCAGGCCAGTTGACTGCAATTACATGTACATTACATAAACATTATTAATGCGCCGGGTGAGATTAGGAACCAAGACATGAAACCATGGCGCGAGACATACAGCCTCCACATGTGTCTCCCCAGCGCCTGAGCAGGTTTTTTGGGGTGGCAGGGTAAAAGGTTTTGAGGGGGGGGGGTGAAGGGGTGAAGGGGTTTGGTGGTTAACCCCAAACGCTGGAGGAAGAAACATCCCTCATGTGTGTGTGGGTGCTTTACGGCTCTTTCAAGAGGGTCTCCACGGGAAGTGAGGGGGAGGAGGAAGTCCTGTAACAGCCCCCAGAAACATGTCGCCAGGAAGCAGGGACCACCCAGAATGAGTAAAGGGGTGGTTTTGGGGAGGGGGGGGTACAGGTATAGGAAGAAAGGGGTGGAGGCAGAGATAAGGCATGGAGGGGGGGGTTGTACAGTAGGTACCCACACGCTCAACACAAAGTTTGCATAGTAATCTTTCACTAAGCCTCAGAAACATCACATGCAGACTTGAAAAGGCTTCTGTGCAGCACATTTCCTTCAGAGCAGCACTTTTCAAACACCGCATTTACCAAAACTGCCTCTCTAAAGCTCTAAGCCTGTTCTCAGTGAGGAGCTTCCTGAACAGCCACACATCCCTCAGATCTGAGGAGCGGAGCTTGAGGTTCTCCTCTCTCTGAAAGATGGAAGCTTTGAGTGCTGCTTGTCTGATGAGGACAGTTTTGGGTTTTGGTGATCTTGCAGGTGGTCACTGGGGTCACTTTCTCCACCTCTTTAAAGTTATTTGAACTCAAGTTTTGCAAACTTGTGTGTGTGCTTACTTTGCTTTTCTTTTGACTTTCTTCTTTTTAATGAAAGTGGATAATTTTATATGTACTGAAACATATATGTATATATGTGTGTGTGTGTGTGTGTGTGTGTGTACTTGAAGACACGATTATATTTAAAAAGCTGTTTTAAATATTTAACCAGTATTATGTAAAATTAGTGATTTTACATAAGTGTGTGTATTTAACTCTTTCCAAGCTTCTCCTTGTGGAAACAACCCAGTATTATGTACAGTTCTCATCTAATACCTGCTTTGACTGCTCAGTACTTCATTAAGCTAAATCAAGATTTGCTGCTGAAGGAACTGAATACATTCATACAATGTCTGGGGCGTCCAGGAGAAATCTGGAACTACACTTTGTTCTTCAAACCGGAGCTCAAGATCTGATCTACTTCTCTCACAATAAGATATTCATGTTACTTTGTATTGTATGTATGATTATTTATATCTGTTCTAATAGTTTGACTGGAAAGGAAGAAATGGACAAAGGTGTCAAAAAGATTCACAGTCATTACTCAGGTAGAAGTATAGATACTAGGGTTTAAACAGTACTTCACTTTCAGAACTACTTAAAGTATAAAAGTAATGTAAAGAAAAAAATGCCATTAAGGACAAAAGCTTAGGCCGCACCACAGGGATCTATAGTGCACTAGCCCACCTCCCCAAAAAAATTCTAATAGCCATAATGACTATAATGTTATATTAAAATGTTAATGTTGATAAATTTGGGATGCGCTAGGCTTCCTGTTTCAGACTCATATACGCCCATTGAACATAAATGTAGTTTAGTACAATGTAAATATATTAAAGAAGCATATCTGTTACTACTGAGCATTAACATGTGTTTCATGGAGCAGAAGATATGATGACTAGTTGTCTATAAGTATTGTAATGAAGTCAAACTTCAAAGTCATGTTATCAATAATCTTTACTGGAATGTAAATGTACATGAATGAAAACAAGCTGAAATGAAATAGGAGTAACGAGACTATGTTTAAAATGTAAGGAGTAGAAAGTACAGATAATGGAGTGTAAATGTAAGAAGTAGAAAGTACAGATAATGGAGTGTAAATGTAAGGAGTAGAAAGTACTGATAATGGAGTGTAAATGTAAGGAGTAGAAAGTACTGATAATGGAGTGTAAATGTAAGGAGTAGAAAGTACTGATAATGGAGTTCAAATGTAAGGAGTAGAAAGTACTGATAATGGAGTGTAAATGTAAGAAGTAGAAAGTACTGATAATGGAGTGTAAATGTAAGAAGTAGAAAGTACTGATAATGGAGTGTAAATGTAAGGAGTAGAAAGTTCTGACAACTGAGTATAAATGTAAGGAGTAGAAAGTACTGATAATGGAGTGTAAATGTAAGGAGTAGAAAGTACAGATAATGGAGTGTAAATGTAAGGAGTAGAAAGTACTGAGAATGGAGTGTAAATGTAAAGAGTAGAAAGTACAGATAATGGAGTGTAAATGTAAGGAGTAGAAAGTACTGAGAATGGAGTGTAAATGTAAAGAGTAGAAAGTACTGATAATGGAGTGTAAATGTAAGGAGTAGAAAGTACAGATAATGGAGTGTAAATGTAAGGAGTAGAAAGTACTGAGAATGGAGTGTAAATGTAAAGAGTAGAAAGTACTGATAATGGAGTGTAAATGTAAGGAGTAGAAGGTTCTGACAACTGAGTATAAATGTAAGGAGTAGAAAGTACTGATAATGGAGTGTAAATGTAAGGAGTAGAAAGTGAAAAGTCAGCTGTAAAATAATTACTCCAGTAAAGTATAAATAACCAACATTTCTATTTAAGTAAGGTAACAAAGTATTTGTACTTCCTTACTTGACACAGAATGCCACATAAGAAGGCCTTTTGGGATTTCCAATGAATGTTTCAATAAATGGTTCTTATACAAACATTTCTCTTTGAAACATTGTGGTCACTTTTGATTCAACAACATTTAAGAAGACACCTATACACCCCCCCCCCCAATAAAACACATTCCGCCAAAATACAGTAGTGGAGAAAGGGTGGGGGTTGGGAGGGCGGTGGTTGCGGTACATTCCCTTAAACTCAAATTGTGGAGAAATGCTTCCTCACATTCCGCTCAGAAGAAACGCACATGACCAATTAGTGACAGGAAGAGAGTGGGCTTGGGCCCAGCGTCATAAAGAAACCAAAAATCTGGTTACAAAATGTGGGGCCCAACCACCTCCATCACACTGCGAGACAGATGACCAATAAAGGAAGAGTCACCTGACCAACAAGAGTCGTGATTATTGAAGATGTCAGCTGACAGGTTAAAGATTTGGTGTATGCCAGAAGCGTTCCTGTATATATTCCAAAACACCCCCCCCCCCGCCCCCCCCAACAAGAGTACAAAACAATTACACATTTTAAGCTATGCCTTTTCTTCTTATATGCCTTCTTTCTTCTTTTCTCCTTCTCAATGAAGATCAATCTATCCATCTATCTATCTCTCTTATTGTTTGTTTGCATACGTGTGGAAATGCCTCTCCTCTGGGATAGACAGCCTCTAGTACATTTTTCTTTAAAGACCCTTTTAATGATGGTTTTAAATGATCCCTGAAAGGTACCATGTAGAACATTAACACTGTCCCACCCCTCTGCAAACAGCCCATCTGAATGCTAATAACTGAATGCTTGAGGGTCTTGAGAACAGACAACATCTCTCCATTCATTTCAATAATTAAATCATTGGCAAATGATTTGATGGGGCCCCATCTTAAGTTTACAACTCCAAGTACTGGCTACCTCATTTGTAGTTGAGACGAAGGATGCGAGTGCATGTGTGTCAAGCATATATATATGGACGCAACAGATTACGCTTACAATCCGTGTGTACAAATGCCCAGAAAATCTTGAACATAATCTGTAGCGTCCTTATGCCTGCGTGACGCACTTGCACGTGAAGGGGAGTTGGAATTTGGACCTGTGGCAGCAAAGATAAGAAAAAGAGCAATGTGGATTTATGGTAGAGCAATATTACAGGATTTGTTTATGGCATGAGATGCATTTATTTCTTTTTTATAGAAATAAATAAAGGTTAGCCTGAAATGGAATTAGATCACTTTTGGCATTCAAAAAAATAAATAAATAATAAATATATATATATATATATATATATATATATATATATATATTATATATATATATATATATATATATATATATATATATATATATATAAATAATTCTTCTATAATTAACAGCATGGAAAAACAGTGAAAGCCAAATGTCTTCTTCCATCTCTTCTCAGCCTCTGCCATGATGTCCATGCTGGGAATTCGAATCCAGCTTCTTCTTATAGCTGCTGAAGACCCACAGTTGTTGGTGCGTAATGTGGTGCTGTAAAGTCCTCGTGAGAGATCTTGTGCACTATAGCTATTCCAGGCCCAGAGTAGGAACCACAGAGATCCCATTCTCCCCATTATCAGTGTACCAAGCAAAATCATTCTGAAGCTGTTAAGATATTAAGATACAATGGTTACATAATGTAAGACCCCCATGTAAGGCCTCCAGTGGCCTGGTCAGTAATTAATGTGTGGCTTGAAATCAATTATGCTGTTTAGAATCAGGCAGTTGATGCATTGGGTCTGTCTCAATACCTACCGAGTGCCAACATAGGCAGCATTTTAAGTCATAGTATGCGGCCCCTCAACATTCTTAGCTATCTCCATGATGGCAACTTTACAGGAGAGGACAAAAACAGTCTTTACTTTCAATGCAAGTTAATGGAAGCACAATGTTCTCCAAGCTCTTTTGGAGCATTTCTATTGATCCATTCATCATAGAATTTTCAGCGGCTGTGTTTAAAATCTGTAGAAAAATAAAAAAATTGAGGTACATGTTTTTCCTTGGACAGCGACGATATACTGTCTACTGAGGTTCCTACTGAGGTTCCTTCCCTTGGCCCAGCTGTAAGGAAGCATTGAACAGCTCCTCAGCTGCTAAGACAATCCATTAACGCAACGCAAGCACAACTTTTTTAGAGCAGCTCCGAGCAATGACATCCTTTTTAAACAAAGTTATCAGCAAGCAGCACTTTTCTTAAACCTGGCTGTGTGACTGCGGCTCGCCAACCTTACGTCTGATTCACTCCTCCAGTCTCAAAATCATCAGCAGTAAAACCCACCAGAGGAGAATCCATGGAGCTGAAACGCTGAGGGGAGACTGCAGCTGAGGTCATTACGATGAGAAGAGGACGCTGCTACCTGAACAGCTGCCTACATAGTCAACGCCCTACTTAGGCAGCCCGCTAGGTTTTGGGATAGACCCATAACATCCAACTCTTGTTCCAAACTCTTAAAATAATATCAAGTTCTTTATTTCGGGGCCAATTCCATAGAAGACTCACGAGCAAACGAAGGGACTTCATTTAAATAACCTCCACACTTTGTGAAGTTAATGAAGAAGCTCTGTCAAAAACGTGTCCCACCATAAACCGTCACTGAAAGGACTCCTTCCGACCCCAAAATCTTGCTGACTGTTCTGTTTTACAAGGCGGCCTTTGCATAATGCAAACATGTATTGGCATATTGACATTTGAATGAGTCAGAAGTGCTTTGATGAACTGTCTCAACATTGAAAGCTTGACATGCTACGTGTGATACACGTTGCCAGACCTGTGGGCGCAACGGATGGAGGCAATTGGAGGGCAGCCATCTCTGCTCTTACCGTAGGCTACAACGAGAAAAGACTTGATGCATAAATCAGCAATAGATTTGCGCTGATAAACCTGACGGGTTGGGTAATGCTAGAAAGCCCGCACTGAAGCAAAAGGCGAAAGGTGTGTCTGGATGTATTAAAGGCAGAGGACTGTTTTAGCATGTTTTACACTGTTGTTTAATGGCAGAAATCATGCATGGGCGTATGTGAGAGTCATTTACTGTCATTTATTACTGTGCTTCCTGATGTTTTTTTTTGGTCGAGATTGTTCCAGTTGAGTCCAGTGTTGGAGGGGCTCTTGCTCAGTGTTGGTATATAAAGAAATGACTTAACCAGTAGCAGATATTTAATGCCGTGTAGCAATAGACAAACCAAGAACCTCTCTTTTATAATATGGACTGCATAGGTAGTGTGTGTGTATATATATATATATATATATATATATATATATATATATATATATATATATATATATATACACACACACACACACACCACCTATGCAGTCTGTATTATAAAATATAGAAGAACACACTGGTTCTTGGTTATATATACACAAACTACCGCTCAAAAATGCAATTTTCATGCAATTCACAAACAATATTGTCCATTTCCCAATTAATGTAAGTGTATCAGATGATTTTTAAAGAATAATTTAAAGAATAAATAAAATGTTTGTATTAAAGTCTATTTTTGTATAGAGGCTTATTTTACATATAGTCTATTATCTGCAATTCTCAGTCCTCTGTCTAAATCTCCTGGTACGGCCGCCAATCCAAGTTAAGGATGTTATTGGGCTAATTGGTTGTTAGGACACTCTTGTTCAATTGTGATGCACAGCTGAAAAACATTCTACTAATAAGTGAGTATAAAAGGGAGAACAACATTCTAGGTTAGTTTAGTATCTGAAGATCAGCAGTTGATGGCTTGCTGACTGACTCACAATGACCAGAAAGAAACAACTTTCTTTAGAGACCCGTCAGTCCATTGTTGTGTTAAGGAAGAAGATACTCCATTGAAAATTGAGTTCTGCATCCACTGAACTTGATACAACAATCCAATGCTGTCACGTTTGGTGGGAAAAGGAGGCAGGATGCATGTGCTAACACCCGATGGCAGTTTATTAAGGAACAAAAGTATATACTAAGAGAAACTAAAGAAAACTATAAACAAGAGAAAACAAAGACAAACAGGTAACACGGGACTCACCAACATGGAAGAAGACAAAGCATCAAGCAAAGACTAAGCAAACAAGCAGGGATATATATACAGAAACTAATAACGAACACCTGGGGCTAACAAGTGGGAGCAAACACAGAGCAGGTGAGGGGCGGAGACAGAGGGCGGAGACACAGAGCACATTACAGAAACGTAAACAGATCAACATGGACTTGAAAGGACAACGTAAACAAAGACATGAAACAGGACAGACCATGATAAATACTACAAAATAGCTTGGACATCAGAATGAATGAATGAATGAATGAATAAATGTGCTACAGCTTGTTGTAAAGTTTATATATGTATATATATATATATAACATGCTGTAGCACATTCATTCATTCACTGATGTCCAAGCTATTTTGTAGCATTTGTCATGTGTCATATATATATATATATATATATATATATATATATATATATATATATATATATATGTAGTTTCCATATATATATATATATATATATATATATATATATATATATATATATATATATATATATATATATATATATATATATATATGTAGTTTCCTTATATAGAGTTTCCCTTTCAAAGGGCTTGTTTACACCCTGCGTCAACACGGGATTGGATCACTGTCGGAATTATCTACAGCGCATTCAAAGTCCGGTTTAAACACATTGAGGGTGCTTTGTGATCATATTACAATTGGATTGGATTACTCAGACCACATTCAGGGGTCCTCAGAGACAGATCTTGACCACATCTAACCAGAGTGTAAACGGATTGTGTTTTTGTTACCCGTATACAAATTACGTGAGTGGAAATGCGTCTGCTGAGTGCCGACTAGTTCCGCAAACCAGGAGCCTTTTTGCACTCTAAGCCCTCGAGTGGGTCCAAGCTAAGCTTAACAACTTGTATTGTAAGAAGGAAAAAGGTAAACAAAAGTAAAACGGAAACAGCGCATATGTTTTTACGCCGGGGATCTACATCCGATCTCATCTCGTCACACTGGAGCCGCCCTTTAATGAAAAGCTCACTCTTAAAAAGATGGTGCTGTAAGAGTTCTTTAGTAGATGGAAAGGTTCTATTTAGATCAATGAGCTCTATATTGAGCAGTGAAACTGTTCTTCAGGATGTAGAATGTACTGCACACACTTAAAAATGGGGCTTCTTCAAGAGTTCTTTGGGGTGGTTCTATATAGAAATGTAAACATTGGCGGATTGAAACTTGGTATATATGGGTCTATATAGAAACCTTTTGAAAGGGTTTTAAATAGCACCAATAATGGTTGTTCTATGCTTACAAGCTTGACATCGTAACAATAGCAGAATGTGTTTTGGAGCCATATAGATCTTTTCAGAAAGTTTTTATATATAGAACCCACTACAGCACCATCAATCTTCATCAATCTTAATCATGCAAAGGGTTCTTTAAGTGTTCATGGTTCTATATAGAACTGTTTTCCCTGCTAAATAACCCTTGAAGAACCATCAGAGTATACATTAAAATGGTTCTATATAGCACCAAAAAGGGATCTTCTATTGTTAAGATATCAAGTTAGTAACAATACAAGAACTTCCTCTGCTGCTACATAGTACCACTATAAAAAAGGTGGTTCTGTGTAGACATAGAACCACATGCAACTCATTCTCCATCAATCTGAAGAACAATTTTACCATGCAAAGAACGATGTGCTCATGAAATTTGGTACCTTCGGTCAAGCTTGAGAGCTGTTTTTAAGGCCATGAATGGTCCCAAGAACCCATCTCTGGACCATCTCAACTTGGTCTGGGGTTCAAACTCTGGTGCATGTGTGGAAGTTAATCCTTCCTGGTGCCATAAGTGGGGCTGCATGATTGGTTAATTTCATAAAGTGTAAAATGGTTCTAAATAAAGTGATTCTCTTTTACTAAAGGACCCTTGAAGGACCATTCTTTCAAAGAATGTCATCTCTGTCCAAAGGAAACCAAGTATCTCAATTTTTCCATTTTTTGTTTTCTTCATAATACCAAATCTACAACTGACCTTTATATTGTGTCAAAATTTCATAATGGATCAGTGAAAAGACTCCAAAATAACTTGGGAAAAAAATCTGGTTCCATTGACTGACATTGAAAGTAAAGAATGCTTTTGGCCTCTTCTAGAAAGTTGGAATTTTTGAGATATTTATTTGATATTTCCTTGAATAGCGATACACATATATGTTCAGTGTGGTTGGTAGTAGGATATGCTCATAGTGTAGTGGGTCACACTGCTGCCCTCCAGGCTGTAGACTGGGGTTCAGTTTCCCACCTCGGTAACCACCTTAGATTATACCAATAAGACTACCTTCGCTTATCTGTGTACATGTGAACTGAAAGTTTCTCAATCAAATGCTGTAAGTTGTAAAAAGGGTCATTGTGCAAAATACTGGGTGACGAACACGATAATGAATCTCTCTGATTTACCATATCTGGTAGAACGTACTGATGGTACAAGTGACCAGAATTTGCTGAGTGAACTTTAAAAAGGTTCACACTCTTCCCTCCAGCAAAAAATAAACATGCATTTCGAAACAGAAAGTCAAAATAATACTTGCGTTCACAACGTTGTGACGCATTGTGTAATGAGGATGTGTAACTTTCTCATACTAATGTCTTTTGAATGTCGAAAGAAGCTTATGCCTTTCTGAGAAGTAATCGTTTCTTTTTTGACTCCTTATTTTCAAGAAATTAAGTCATTCGTTCAACCTAACAAGTCACAATATGAGTCAAACACCTGATTTACCTTTCACTGACAAGAGTGCTTTGTTGGTACAACCTAAATTACTTCATAGGTTAATAAGCAATTCAACCAGTAGCTTGAAAATGTATAAAATATTTGGATATTTTAATCAAAGCAATTGAGTAAAACAAGTTCAATTGCTTTTTTTTTTTAACCTGTCATGTCTGGCAACTTTCACAATCGGAATGGTGGTCCGAATGGTACTGATGTACCAAACATATTTGCTTTTACAAGAACAGCTCTATACGTTCCTATAGCATATTCTTGTTAATGTTTGTTTTTTTTATTTAATTAATGTATTTATTTAGCCAGGCCTGACAGGCAGTAGAGGAGAGAAAAAAAGAAGAGAGAGAAAATAAATAAATAAATAAATAAATAAATGTAAAAAAAAAAAAAATAAATAATAATAATAATAATAATAATAAACAACTAAATAAACAAACAAATGAAAGAAAAGAGAAAACAAAGAAAAAAGAAAAAAATCTATCTATATAGATAGATAGATACATACATACATACACATATTTACATATCTATACATATGCATATACATATATACATATATAGCCTATTCTTGTTAATGTTTGTATTTTTATTTTTTTATTCATATATTTTAGCCAGGCCTGACAGGCCTAAAGGTGAGGAAAAAGAGGAAAAGAAAAAAAGAATTTAAAAAAACATAAACATATTCACATATCTACACATTTGCATATAAATATATACACCCACACACAATTCTATTAGTTCAATTGCTTTTTACCACAGCAAGTAATTTTTATGTTTTAGGTTCACTGTAAGGTGAATCAGATGTTTGACTTTGCTTATTTCTTATAAAAACTGATCAGTGTGAGAAAATTAGGCATTGTCATGACCCAGTGCGTCACAAAGTTGTGAACGTAAGTATTATTTTTGACTCTCTGTTTCGAAATGCATGTTTATTTTTGGCTGGAGGGAAGAGTTGAACCTTGTTTTTAAGTTCACTTTAAGTTCACAAATTCTGGTCATTGTAGACAGTGCAGGCAGTTTAGGCTTCCATATTAGTTTGATTTGTTTTCCATGTTGTCAGTGAATTATACCAGTGGTGGCTCATTACTGTTAGAGCTAGGCCTTCGGTTTGGGCTATAAATGTCAAAAAGTGGCCAAAAGCTTAAGAAAAAACTACCATAGTGCTAACGTCTGTTAGCATCCCTAGTATGATTCTAGTAGTTAGAACTAAGCTACCTTCTGAGGAGGCTGAAGTTATTTTTTTTAAGTTAGTAAATGTAGTTCAGTTTCTAGTTACCGAAGGAAATATTATTTAGGTTCATTTTCAAATTTGTAAAGTTTAGGCTTACATATAGGTTTAATTTGTTTTTCATGTTGTTCTAGGCCTATGTTACAACCCATGTTGTAATTTTGTTATTAGGTATGGTCGGGCACACGTAAAAATTTCTTGTTACTACATGAAGCTATTTTTTTAGGGTGGCCCTGGTTGATTAAGCTGCCGCTCTCAGTGACAGTTCCACCGTTTCTTGGCTAAAATATTAGGAGCAAAAGTTTGATGTGAAGTGATGAATTCACACCTTCACACCTGACCTCTGAAGGGGCGGAGCTTCATCCTTAAAATGGTCCCATCAAAGCGTGATTGGTTGATTCCTCTGTTGATCTGTAATTATGCTGATAGTTAATCTCAACAACAATGTAAAAGTGGGTTCAACTTAAAAACTTACTTCATGTGGTAAAAGTATAAAAGCTACTTTGAATGAACGATTATTTCAATCAATGAGAGTTAAGTGGTTTAATTGTTCACTACCACATGACATAATTTATATATTTATCTTACCTTATGTATGATTCTTAATATATCAGATGTTCTATTTCTATATTACGTTATTGATATTGTGAGCTGGCAGCTGTCAAAGCATTACACTGCTAGTGGTACCTTGTATGACTATGTATATGACAAATAAACTTGAAAAACGTGTCACAGCGAATGAAACAAGCAGTGTTGCATAATTATGAGAATTTAGATTTTAGATTTTAGATTTTGATAGATTTGTGGGGTTTTTTTATTGAATGAAAATGAGCTAAAATTACTCATGCAGACATGAGTTCCCAGAAATCATCAAGTCTTCTCTGAAGGCCCAGAAGGAACTGAGTAATAAATCACAAAATATATATATTCATATAATTGAAATTACCTTTAATCAAGTCAATGTGTCTAATATTACTCATTTTGATAGTTATGTTATTATTAAGTGGCTATGGCCTGGGTTCAAATATATTACTGGCTAGTATTTATATCCTTGCTGATGGCTCACGATGATGTAACCCTATGCCAGGCAGGTTGATAAAATGACAAATATTACAATACCCCTATAGCCATTCCTAATTTAGATACTTTTGATATTTAGAATTGATTTTAGTTTATCTAATTGGCTGAGCTACTGTGAGATAAGCCTTCAGTTATAAGAATGTCACTGCTTTTTAAATGAAACACAATTATATCAATTTTTTTTTAATTTTTCAGCAATTTTTAGTTTCCTGCATATAATTAACTCTATAGTTGTCCTTTTTCATGACGATGGTATCAATAAAATTGCTTCAAAACTGCTTTGAACAAGACACCTTTCCATTAACTTATATTGAAAGTATTATATATACTTATATTGAAAGATGATTTAAACAAAGCTAGCACATCAAGGTGCATTATATTGCTTCAGTAGTGTGCTACACACTGCGCATCCACAGTTTGGGTTTTCAGGACAGCACCGAAATTAGACACGCGCCAAGATGAAGTAAAATAGGCTTTACAAAAGGGCTTGGGACAAAAGGCGGCATAGAAAACAGTCAAGGTCAAAACCAACAGAGCAAAACGACAATAAAGGGATGTATCAAGAGTTGTGAAACAGCAAAACAGGCGAAAGTTCAAAATCAATATATCCAATATAGAAGGTCGAGGCAAAGTCAGAGTAGAGAAAAACAGAAAGACTAACAGACAGGTTTGATGGAACACTTCGTAAAGCTTAGAGAAACAAATCTTGGCTCTGAACAATGAATAGAACGGGATTCATATACAAAGGTAGAAAGATAATAATCAATAGTCAGGTGACCTGGACCGGTAGTAAGTTTTGGAGTCTCTAGTGTTAGTTCAGACTTGAGAGGCGACCAAGGGCGTGACATGGGCTCACATAGAAACATAGAAAAGGTAGCTATGTGCTAATGTTTTGAGTTTTTTATTACATGCAGGTTCATGTATGTATGTATGTATGATGAGCAGGTTATTTCTGCTTATTAAGGTAGACCTGTAACTAATTAATACAGTGTTGCAATAGTTTGGTTTCTGTCAGAACACATACCTCAATTGTTGTTGATTTTCAAATTTTTACCTAAGTCTGATATACCTGCTGCTCTTTACACTGTATGTAATTTTTATTATGAAAAGTTCAAAAGAAATGCTCCAGAATTACTTGACAAAAATTCTGGGTTCCTTGACTAACATACTAAAAAAAAAAATACTGTGGCAAGAAAAAAGTGCGTGAACTCTTTAAAGTTACCTGGTTTTCTGCATGAATTGGTTATAAAACATGATCTGATCTACTAAGTCCCAAGTATAGACAAACTCAATGTGCTAAACCTAAAACCACACAAACACTTCAAATTTTAATGGACACATCTATTAAACATTCCCAGTGCTGGTGAAAAAAGTAAGTGAACCCTTATGCTACTTTGACTTATATAAGACACTCAAACTCAAACTGGAGATAATTTAGTACTGGGGCTACTCTCCCTAGAAGTGGGCGCCCTGCCAAGTTCAAAGACACAACACAGAAGGATCAGAGAGGTAAAAAAAAAGAACCCTAGGGTAACTGCTAATGGCTTGAGGGAATCATTGGAACTGGTTAACGTCTCTAATTATGAGTCTACCATTTGCAAATCAGTAAACATGCATGGTGTCCGTGGCAGGACACCACAGAGGAAGTCGCTGCTTTCCAAAAAAACTCACATCTCTGCACACCTGAAGTTTGCCAAATAGCACCTTGACATTCCACAAAGCTACTTGGAAGATGTTTGGTGGACTGATGAAACCAAGGTTGAGTTGCTTGGGAAGAACATGCAGCACCACGTATGGCATAAAAAGGGAACTGCATATCAACATCATCCCAACAGTGAAGTATGGTGGTGGGAGCATCATGATTTAGGGCTGCTTTGCTGCTTTGCTGCTTCGGGGCCTGGACTGCTCGCCATCATCGAGGGGAAAATTAATTCTCAAGTTTATCATGGTATCCTACAGAATAATGTCAGGGTGGCTGTTGGCCAGCTAAAGCTCAGTAGAAGTCGAGTGATGCAGCAGGACAATGACCCTAAACATGGAAGTAAATCTACACCAGAATGGCTTCAAAGCAAGAAACTCCACTTTTGGTTAGAGTCCAGACCTGAATCCAATAGAGATGATGTGGAATGACATCAAGAGAGCTGTTCACACTAGACATCCTATATCATCCTGTATATGGCTGGGCTGAAGCAGTTCTGTTTGGAAGTATGGTCCTGAATTCCTCCTGAACGTTGTGCAGGTCTGATCAGCAGCTACTGGAAACGCTTGTTGGAGGTTACTGCTACCAAAGGAGGTTCAACCAGTTATTAAATCCAATGGTTCACTTCCTTTTTCCACCAGCACTGTGAATGTTTAATGGATGTGTCCAATACAGACATGTAATATCATAACTGTTAGTGTGGTATTAGGTTAAGCAGTTAAGTTTGTCTATACTTGGGACTTCGATGTAGATCAGATCAAGTTTTATGACCAATAAATGCAGAAAACCAGGTAACTTCAAAGGGTTCACATACTTTTTCTTGCCACTGTTAGGTATGCTTTTTCCTGTAAAGTTATTTCCTCTAGAGATATGTAGTTTTGAGCAGCTGTTAACGCGTGTAATATTGTTTTCCAGTAAACTTGGTTAAATCTGATTGCAAAACAAGCTCCTCTGAAATGCCAGGTGCAATCCAGTCTTTCACAGCCAGCGTGGATTCCTACCAAAAAATGTGTGGAATTGTTTTCGATTAGCTTTTTCATGCAATAACGAGCACAACATGGATTTGATCTGAAGGCTTGTGGAAACGTTAGCCCCTCTTTCCCCGCATACGTGGGTCCGGCTGTGTGGATGGAAGCTCGGCTGCGCTGGAAAGTCCCGGCGTGTCTGACTGGGTCGGCCGGTTCCACTCCCTGAGTTTGTTTCCAGCCACGGCCAGTGAGTCACTGAGGCATCGCGGAGCTGAAACACAGTCAGGTGACTCGTAGGCAAGGCGAGGGAGGGGTGGTGGGTCTCGGTGTGAAGAGCATAAGAGGCAGCACTTGGTGTGGGTCTTTGTTAAACTGCCCGTGGCCACTTCTTGGTTGTGGAACACCACTACAGTAGACACTTCAGTGGTTGCTTTAATGTTCTCCTGAATCTAGCACACCTGTTTCAGCTTATGAGGTGTGTTAACTTCAAGAAGTTGCCAGCATTAGCAAAAACATGTAATTTTACAATAAATATTTCTCTTTAATTGAAACCAGCATCCAAATTCTGGAGTTTTTGTTGGGCACATACACAATGCAATGCAACTTAAATTGTCTAGCTTAATTACATCATTATATTTAAATATTATAGCTAAAAAAATTAACAACATAATTTTTACATTTATAGAAGATGATACCTGTTATTAATTATGCAAATTAATAGTGTAATTACATGTTATATTACTATGTAATGGAAAATCAAACCTGTATTATCTTCTAAGGGCGAGAAACCTATGATCGGTGAAGTGCTACCAAACTCTAGTTGACCTAGTTTTGAGGTCAATATGATGCTGGTCAGACTTTAAGGTTAATGAGGGCAACGAGCTTCAGTTTCTCAATGGAATGTTTGAACGTTGCTTCACTGCTGCTACAGGTGAGTCGAATACAAGGTGTTCCACTTACCTGCTTTAGGCATGATTTCAGGACTAGACGGAAGAAGTGACTCTGACCAGCTTACCAAATCAGAACTTGGTATGTGGGTAGAGTCAGCTTCCAGAAACAAGGTTATTTTCCAGACATGGATTAATCCCGGACGATGACACATTGCTAATGGAAAATTGTAACTTACAGAATGTACAGAGCGAGAGCTGTTTTTAATATTCCACGCTCACAGGAATGCATTACAGATCAGTCCAGACTAATTATACAGACCTAACAGCTTCAGCATGCAACTGAAAAGCCTATAACACAGTATTTATTATTCACAGAATGCTAGTCTTACTTTATTTACATAATCTAGATCACTTGTATAATAGTAATGATGATACCATTAATACTAGTTTTAGTTTTAGTATTACCATTATTAATACCATTAATACTATTACTACTACTACTATTCATAATGATAAGAAAAAAAAGGTGATGATGATGAAGAAGAAGAATACAGCCATTATTGCTACTATTATACTACTATACAAAATGAATACTACTACTGCTACAGTATTTTTTAATTATACTACTACTGCTACCAGTAGTCCTGCTATAAATACTAATAATACTACCAATTATACTGATACAACTGTTAATACTACTGCTACGGTATTTATTAATTATACTACTACTACTACTACTGCTACCAGTAGTCCTGCTATTAATACTAATAATACTACCAATTATACTGATACAACTGTTACTACTTCTGCTGCCATAGTTATTTATTATAACACTACTACTAGTACTCCTGCTACTAATACTAGTAATACTATTAATTATACTGATACAACTATTACTACTATAATAACTACTACTAATACTAATACAACAACTACTACTACTAATAATAATAATAATAATTATAAAAATATTAATAATGATATAAATAATAATAATAGTAAAGATACAACCATAATTGCCACTACTAATTTTACTACCTATAATATAAATACAATAATTAAAACAAGTACTACTACAACTACTACTTCTACTATTAATAACAATACTACCATTACTACTTCAATTGCTATTAATACTATAACTATTGCTATTAATATTATATCTATATTAACTATATTAACTATATTAATTATAGTATTACTACTATAACTATAACTATTACCACTTCTAGTTAGTAGTTTTTTCTAAATATTAAATGATGAAAAAATATGAATACTAATTATTATTTATTATTTAATGAATAATTATTTATAAAAACGACAAGCAATGCAAACTCTTTAATAGTTCCTGCCACAGTTAAACGACAATTGTTTTAAGTTTTATAAAGTTGATGTTTGGGCTGCCTTAAAATTTCTAGTTACATTAGAATTTTGAAAAGTAAGTTAGCAGAAGAAGAATCACCTCTAAATTTTAAGGCAGCCCAATCAATTACGCCGGACATAATATAACCCAATAGTGCACTTCTTGCCCAGCGGGGAAGCGCTTAGCTAATGATTGCCTGCTACTAATATAATAATACACCACTAAAAACAATGCTATAATTACCTACTGCTTTAACGAGCAAAGTGGTTTTAATCATAAGAAACATTCCCCAATGCTGCTTCATGGCTCATCAGCATTGGTCAGTTATAAGGAATGGACGGTCATTTATGACATGCTAGTATCAGCGCTTTACAGCCAAACAGCAGCATTCCTATCCGCCATAGACGCTGGGCATTAGAGGTTCTGTACGCATCATCACCGGCCAAATATTTGTTTTGAAGTCTCTGCGGAGAGAAGGGAGTGTCCTTAATCTCAGCAATGTTGAAATGTTTATTTGTCACCAGGCACCTCAGGCCACGAACAGCTGCTAATTAATTGTGAAGGGCCGGGAGGAACACGTTTGCCTCCAGTAACGTTGCTTACATCCTATATTACAGCTTACATTTGGGTTTTTTGTGTCAGATCTTGCTTAGTCACCAAGTGTCAAGTTTCTATTGTTGAACGGCAAGCCTGTTGGAACAATGCTATACATTAGTTCTTGGTTTTGGAGTATATAACCTGGAATCCAGCACGTCCAATCACTGTGGCTCCTGCTATGGCTGACTGGCACAGGTCAAGTGAACTCTATCTGGTTTCATTTCTGAGGAAAACACATGCCTTGCACACGTCCTCCCACGCGTAACATGTTACTGATATGCACTGAAGTTGCTTCATTAAACGAAACTTGCTGAGCGTCTCCAAGTGTGTCGAGTCCCTGCCGAGGTCAGACAGTGAGTTTTGTTTTCCCTTGTGTTTGTTGAGCATGAAAGAAAAAACAAAGCGAGAGATGCAACATGACTCAGAGTCGCGTTTCGTAACTACCTCTGTTTTCTTCTCTTCGCTTTAAGTATAATTATCCTTGTGTATGCTCAATTTAGCCTGAGCTGTTAGAGAGAGAACAAAGAAAAGCAGATGTGGTTTTCGTTACTGACTTGACTTGACCAGAAGACGACTGCTTTCCAAGGTGACGAGTCACTCGCTCATGGTGGTCACTGTCAGCTGTCGGTCAGTCACCAGCGTTGACCGACATAAGGTGTTTATGAGGACACAGTGAAGAAGTTCCATCCTCGTTTACAATAAACAACAACCAACATAAACAGCAATCAACACCAACACCATCAGACCAGCTAAAGCTGAGGAAACCTTGAAACCTGGAGGAACCAGAACGTTCTGCAGATGTTTTCAGGCTTGCTAGAATAACAGACAGCGTTGGTAGCCTATATGGTCATGAGTGGGTGTCTGTTCTTAGATACTGAAAAAGAATGTCACAGCATTTCACTCTGATAAATCCCCTACAATGACACAGTGGAACTGCCCGGCCCACGCCCTCAAAGCTGCCCACTTCACGCAGTCTGGTGGCTAAGCTGTAAATCCGGCCCGGGATTTGTTGCCCTGTTGCCGTTCTCCCTTTAAGCTCGGGGTATGTCTGTGTTTTGGTAAGAGTGGCAAACGGATTAAGGCAGCTTCGCTGTAGCTAGAACAGTTTCTTTCTGAGGAACATGAGATCACCACGTCGCCCTTAATCTGAAAACTCTAGGGACGCATTTCATTGCAGGTGACACCTATCACCAATATTACTGTCAACAATTCGACCACAGTGCTATCGAACAGTAACATTTGAGGGCATGCTTTGGGTCAAGAGAAAGCCTTGTCTATCCACCTCTACCCCACCCGTTTGACAAACACAGTCTAAACAAAGACAGCACTGTGCAAAAGACCACCCTTCGCTCACTTGATTTCCAGTCAAAACAGCCTTTAAGCACAAGCTAATGCCCAGTTCAAATAATGATTATGGATACAGAGAAAGATGGACTTCTAACAGCCGTGCATGACTTCAATCCCGGTCCTGGAGGTCCACCACCCTGGAGAATTCACACCTGGCTCAAATATGCCCCTTGATTATCTGGATCTAGCATGTTAGATTAGGGTTGGAGCTACACTCTGCAGGGTGGGAGATCCCCAGGATCGGGATTGAGTACCACTGTGCTAGAATACTGTCCACCAGGATCGGATTTGAGTACCCCTGTGCTAGACCACTAGTACTGTCCACCAGGATCAGGCTTGAGTACCCCTGTGCTAGACCACTAATACTGTCCGCCAGGATCGGGATTGAGTACCCCTGTGCTAGACCACTAGTACTGTCCACCAGGATCAGGCTTGAGTACCCCTGTGCTAGACCACTAATGCTGTCTACCAGGATTGGTATTGAGTACCCCAATGCTAGACCACTAATACTGTCTGCCAGGTTCAGGATTAAGTACCCCAGTGCTAGACCACTAATACTGTCCACCAATCCCGATGATTGAGTACTTCTGTGCTAGACCACTTATACTGTCCACCAGGTTCAGGCTTGAGTACCCCTGTGCTAGACCACCAATACTGCCTCCCATGATCAGGATTGAGTATCTGGATGGTGAGAAGCAGAAAACACTAAAGTGAAACCCTGAAAGTGAGGCTACTGAAAAGAATGGATGTCTCAATAAAGATATTCCTACTGAATAAACGTGGTGCCTTGTTGCCCACCATCCAGACCATGCGGTACTGATCTGTGAGAGACTGGCTCGGCTTAGCCTGGCCCTGAAAGTTAAGTGTGAGGACGTGTCCTCCTGGCCACATCTCGCTCTGACGTATCTGACGGCTGTCAGTGCTGCAGCACCCGCATGAGAGTGTTCTGTGGAGCCATGGGTAATTCACCTGTTCAGGGTCAGACTCTGATTTCCCTGTGGGCTTGCCAGGACCTGCTGAACATACAAGAAGGTATTGTTTCTGTTAAATATGTATCTTCTGTTTTCTCCCTGATAGTAGAACATTAGTAGCTTGTACTTCACTTAACTTATTCTGACTAGAAACTAAACTCATGGTCAAACTTTTCTGAACACCAATCAGCCATAACCTTAAAACCAGCTGCTTGTATCTACCCACATTTTATCAGCTCCACTTATATACAGGTGCACCTTGTAGTTCTACACTTACAGACTGTAGTCCATTTGATTCGTTTTGCTACATGTAACCACTTTTATCTTCTTCAGCAATGGTCAGGAATCCCATAGGACCACCACAGAGCAGGTATAATATGTATGGTGATTCACTCTCAGCACTGAGGTGTCAATCACATGGTGGTGGTATGTTAGTGTGTGTTGTGCTGGTGTGAGTGGATCAGAAACAGCAGTGCTGCTGAAGTGTTCAAACAGCTCAGTGTCAACGCTGGACACTGGAATAGTCCACCAACCAGAAACATCCAACCAACAAAGTCCTGTGACCACTGATGAAGGACTAGAGGATGACCGACACAAACTGTGCAGCAGCAGATGAGCTATCATCTCTGACTTTACATCTACACGATGGACCAACAATGTAGGAGTGACTAATAGAGTGGACAGGGAATGGACACAGTGTTTTATAAACTCCAGTAGCACTGCTGCGTCTGATCCACTCACACCAGCACAACACAAACTAACACATACCACCACCACCATGTCAGTGTCACTGCAGTGCTGAGAATGATCCACCAGCCGTGTAATGCCTACATTGTCCTAGTCCTGTGACGGTCCTGACCACTGAAGAACAGAGTAACAAAGTATACAGAGAATCAGATGGACTACAGTCTGTATTAGTAGAACTACAAAGTGCTGCTATATGGTAAGTGGTGCTTATATGGTAAGCACAGCCAGAATTAATGGCACTGTGGTTGCCTAAAGCAACAATCATTATAATTCTGATCCCAGCAGTAGTCAACATTTTATATATTGTGGCACCAACAAGAAGTTATTCAAAGATAAATTACATAAACCCTCAATGTTGCACAATATTAGTATATTAGAATCATTTTATAGGCTTTTCTCCCAACATGTTGGCTTTATATAGTATAAAATGTTCCCTGGTTTAGAAACATGTTTCCAGTGTAAAGATATTTTGGCCCAAGTCATTTTGGAAAATGTCTATTGGCCCATTAATCATGACTTGTTCACATGATATACAAGAAAGGTGGCTTTCAAACTGACTCAAAATAAATAAAAGAATGGAAAAAAATGATGTTCTGAAGTTTTGAATTGACGATGGCAGTTATGACATAAGAATAACTGGAGAAACTCCCGGGTATTTAAATTTTCCACCATGTTCTCTTTCCTGATGTGCTCATATTACTGTTTCCCAGAAACAGATGTTGCACTGATATGGTTAAATGGGTAAATCACAAGACTTGACACCAAGCCTGCTTTGCTCAATCGCATATAATCTGTTGTCATCTAGTCCACCTACGTGTTCATGTGACCACCACCATACAAGGATATGCCATAAGCAGCATGCCTAATGGGGATAACCACAGTTTGGCTCTGAGTTTCAAATCCAAGTCCACCGGATGGGCATGGGACCAGATTTATTCTGCATACTGAACTATGACTCCCCACTTTTTCTGCTCTGCTATTTGGTGGAACATGTGTTTTATGAACCAATGGAAACTGGTTGCTTTGTTTCAATACTGTTTTCAACACACTTTCGCCCACTTCATCACACAGATCCTGCTTTACACAAGTAGCCACCCACAAGGGAGAGGACAGCGAGTGTGAATGTTTCAACAGGAACATAGTTGCTCATGGTAAGGCCAGTCTCAGTGAACTTATCAGCAAAAGAAACCATATTTTCAGCACGGCTTACAAACATTTGGCCAAAATTGCTTTATCTGGCTTAAACTTCACATTTACACTCCCAGTCAAAAGTTTGGACACATTCATTTGGGTACATGTTGTTAAAATTATAAAGACATTTTGATCTGAATGTGTTACAAGGCAAGTTTAAATAGTGAAGTTGGAGTACACAAATATTTCTAAAACAAACTGTATTTAAATAAAAAATGGCAATGTATATTTTGTATATGAGCTATAACACCCCGAAACCTGTTTTTTTTTAGAGCAAGATGGATCAATGATTGCAATCAAGTCATCTTACACACTTTACTTGGGCTAACAGCCTTGAAAGTCATGATTCTTTGGTCCATAGTTACCCAGATGTGGTCAGTCAGGCAAGACATTTCTGGCCTCCTTAGTAGTTAATAGTCACCCAAATCTTCTCTAAAGTATGGACATACCTACCCAGGTTTTTCTTATTTGCACTATTTTAATAGTAATGATATCATTACTAATGAATACTAATGATTACACATTGCTAATGATAATGTGATCAGTCAGGCAAGACATTTCTGGCCTCCATAGTAGTCAATAGTCACCCAAATCTTCTCAAAAGTTTGGACACAGCTACCCAGGTTTTTCTTATTTGTACTATTTTAATAGTAATGATATTACTAGTGTGACGAGATCAAAACTATGAAATATCATGTATGGAATTATTCCTGGAGCAGAATACAACATCTGGTTGTGTTTAAACAATGTTTAGAGGGTCTTTTAGAAATTAGCTCATTTGCTCTGATGCAGGTTTACATGCTTTGAACATTCTGACCAGCAGCTTCATGAGGAGCCACATGAGCTGCTTCTCTAACAGGACTGAAGAAGATAGTGTAGATGCTGAGATCTTGTTCTGATAAACAGGTTTGGGGTTTTTTAGCACTTATAAAAATATACATTCTCATTTTTAGATTTAAATACACTCAAATACTAGAATTATATATATATATATATATATATATATATATATATATATATATATATATATATATATATATATATATATATATAATTCTAATATTTGACTGTATTTAAATCTAAAAATGAGAATGTATATTTTAGATGTATATTTAGTTGGAGCCCATGTACACAAATTTTCTAAACAAAAACATATATATATTTATATATAATGTTTTTGTTTAGAAATATTTGTGTACATGGGCTCCAACTATTTCAACTCAACTTTCAACACGTTCAGATCAAAATGTCTTTATAATTATAGCAATGTATAGTCATCTGGGTGCGGCAAAATGTTTGTCTGGTGGTGTACATCCCCAAAACGCCTCTCAACCCACGTTCAGGTCATTAAGGCTGTGCAGACGAAAGCACAGCACGAAGTAAAATGGTATAAACAAAACTTCAGGGTTGAACTCAATTCTGTTACTATTGAATTTGCTGGTTTATATACCTTCTTGAAACATTTTGGCGATGCCCTTACAGAAAAGATTTGGGTGACTATTGACTTGTTTGTCTTTGTTAGTATAAAATCAAGAAGCAAAACTCGGACCATTAAATGTCTTGGCTGATCAGCTCTATCTGAAGGAAATGGAAAATTTTCTAAGTTGGATTTCTTGCTGAATCATTCTTTTAAGGTGGCACCAAGAGCACAGCGGCACTGAAGCACGCACTCATGTCGGTTGAAACTCCCCAACTAAACGAGCCATGACTTTGCAAAGAGGCGGAATGGTGAATGAACAGTGAGCGGAACAAAAACCCCTGTGTATCAAGACACTTGTGTCACTTATTCACACCCCATCATCCACTTACTCATCGCACAGCCACCAAACCTGACGGCCCCCTTTGAAATTCAAGAAATGGTGGGAGGGTGACTGCGCCTGTGTGTTTTTTGGGTTCAAAGATAGCTGTGATCTCACTGCATTTAAGTGCTTATGTCTATAAGGCTGTCGATGGGGACGATTACGGTGTTTATTACTAGATATCAGACTTCTTTTCATCCCATACAATTACAGCCTTTTTTACGTTACTGTACCTTCAAGATCCAGACGACTTGATAGACAGCCGTGCATTTTGTCCTACTCCAATAGCAGGACAGGCTTTTGACAGGGGGTGTCAAAAGATATTCAAGACAATTGAAAAAGTATTCATTTTCTTGTTATTCATGAACCAACTGATTGATTCACTGCCAAAAACTCAGGGTTTATTGCACAGTAAGTATATGGATTACAATCCATGCTGACTGACTCATTCCTAAATTGTGGAAATGTGTAATGAAATTCTAGACCTGCTGGCTGGTCCTCACTATTTTACAGTTTAATACAAGTCATGAAATAAAACTGCTTCTAAGAACTGTTCCACTGTTCTTAGAAATTACTGTTAAGGTTTGAGCTTGCCTGAAGACCAATGTTAAAATATAATGCTAATGTGGCTAACAATTCTCAAACCAGACACTAAGTCATTCTAAAAAAAATCACTGTTAAAAGATAAAGCTTACCTGAATATGATAATTTGGGCAACAACTCTTGCAACTCAAACACTGAGCAACTGAACTGTTCTAGAAATCACAGTTTAAAGATCAACAATACAATACAACGCTAATGTGGCTAACAAATTCTCAAACCAGACATTGAATCATTCTAAAAAATCAATGTTAAAAGATCAAGCTTACATGAAAGCGCTAATGTGGCCAATAATTCTCACATCAAACTTTAGCCCACTGGGTTGGTCGAGAAATCACAGTTTAAAGACCAACAATACAATAAAATGCTAATGAGGCTAACAATTCTCACATGGGACACTGAGTTATTCAAAGAAATCACTGTTAAAAGATTAAGCTTAGCTGAAAATGCTAATTTGACTTTTGCATCAAACACTGAGTCAATGAGTAGTTCTAGAAAATCACAGTTTAAAGATCAATGTTACAAAAAAATGCTAATGTGGCTAACAATTCTCATCAAGTCATTCTTAACAACCAAAGTTAAAAGATCAAGCTTGAAAAATGCTAATTTTACCAACATCTTATGTATCAAACTTTAGGCCACTGGGTTGTTCCTAAAAATCACAGTTAAAAGGGCAATCATATCTTTAAATGCTAATGTGACTAACAACTTTTGAAACTCAAACACTGAGCCTCTGAGTTGTTCTAGAATATCACGGTTTTATGTTAATGTTACAATAAAATGCTAACGTGGCCAACATTTCTCAAACCAGACACTAAGTCATTCTGAACAATCACAGTTAAAAGGTCATGCTTTACTGAAAATGCTAATTTGACCAACAACGCTGGCATCAAACTTTAGGCCATTGAGATGTCCCTAAAAATCACAGTGAAAAGGGCAAGCATATCTTAAAATGCTAATGTGGCTAACGACTCTTAAACTTAAACATTGAGCCACTGAGTTGTTCTAGAAAATCACAGTTTAAAGATCAATGTTGCAATAAAATGCTAATGTGGTTAATGATTCTCAAACCAGACATTCTTGAAATCTTGAAAACTTTAGGCCACTGAGTTGTCCCTAAAAATCACAGTTAAAAGGTCACGCTTATCTTAAAATGCTAATGAGGCTAACAACTCTTAAACTCAAACATTGAGCCACTGAGTTGTTCTAGAAAATCACAGTTTGAAGACCAATGTTGCAATAAAATGCTAATGTGCCTAATAATTCTCAAACCGGACACTAAGGCATTCTAAAAAATTCACTGTTAAAAGATCAAGCTTACTTGAAAAGGCTAATGTGACCAACAACTCTTGCTTATGAAACATTGAGCCACTGAGTTGTTCTAGAAATCACAGTTTAAAGATTAACGCTACAATAAAATGGTAATGTGGCTAACAATTCTCATCAAGTCGTTCTTAACAATCGCAGTTAAAAGGTCAAGCTTACTTGAAAATGCTAATGTGGCCAATAACTTCTGCAACTCAAACAGAGTCACTGAGTTGTTCTAGAAAATCACAGTTTAAAGATTTCACAAACCAGACACTAAGTCATTCTGAACAATCACAGTTAAAGGGTCATGCTTAACTGAAAATACTAATTTGACCAACAACGCTGGCATGTTGTCGCTAAAATTCACTGTTCTATGGTCAAGCTTATCCTAAAATGTTAATGTGGCTAACAATTCTTGAAACTCAAACATTGAGTCACTGAGTTGTTCTAGAAAAGCACAATTTAAAGACCAATGTTGCAATAAAATGCTAATGTGGCTAATAATTCTCAAACCGGACACTAAGTTGTTCTAAAAATTCAGTGTTAAAAGATCAAGCTTATCTTAAAATGCTAATGTGGCCAACATTTTTCAAACCAGACATTCTTGAAATCTTATCCTTGAAAATCACAGTTCAAAGGTCAAGCTTACTTGAAACTGCTAATCTGGCCAATAACTTCTGCAACTCAAACATTGAGTCACTGAGTTGTTCTAGAAAATCACAGTTTAAAGATCAACGATACAATAAAATGCTAATGTGGCCAAAAACTCTTGCATCAAACGTTAGGCCACTGGGTTATTCCTGAAAATCACTGTTTAAAGGTCAAGCTCAGCTAAAAATGCTATCACGGCGAGACTAGTGGGCCAAGTTTCTAGTCTCAGAACTGCTCTGGTATATCACTGCTTATGGAGCGAACGTCTCAAAATGCTTATACAGCTAATAACTCTCTGTAAAACATTACCAACACTCACAACCAGTGCGGGTCGGTTAGCATCATTTCTTTATAGCCAATGTTAGTATTCATATTAGTACTTATTAGCTTGATCGTTCTTTCACTGTACTAAGGAAGCGGACCCCCCTCTCGGTGTCAGCGTCTTCGTCCCACTGTTGTGGTCACGAGCACAAGCTCTTCTTTAAAAAAAAAGAACAGCCACTAGAAAGTTCTGTCGTCTCTATTTGTTGTGTCTTCCCTTCGCCGTACAATTAAAGAGAGACCCTCTTTCATCATCAGCAGAGGAGGTGGCCTTTTTTTCTTTCTTTCTTTCTTTTCTTTTCTTTTTTTTTTTTTTGAAGCTGGCGTCTCTCCAGAAAAACAGCGGGCACACCTGTAGCCTAAATTGCCGGTGTTGTCCCCTATGGCCCCTCCCTCCGCTCTCTTCCTCCTCCGTCCCAAACACTTCCGTCCACACATCAAAGGCCCCGCAATCAAAACTACCTCGCAGACGACGTAGCCCTTTGCTGAGGAGAGACAAAATATAGTTTACCTCACCCTGGCTTCCTCCTCCCTCCTTCCCTCCCGCACACACATACACACACACACACACACACACACACACACACACACACACAGATATAAGGTCAAAGCAGCTCAGACAGCTCAGATACTGATAAAGACACACAGCACTGATATCAGACAGGCGCTCTGGGAGACTAGACTACACTCTGATGAGCATTTCAACAAGACCCTGTCGGAAACCACATAATGGAGGGGTACTTTGCCAGTGAATGAGTGTGTGTGTGTGTGTGTGTGTGTGTGTGTGTGTGTGTGTGTGTGTGATGTACACAAAAATGAGTAAGTAGTGTAAAGTAACCCTCTCATCCACTGGTTTTCAATTCCATCATTCTGTGTGAATTAAAATTGATTAGATTTAATATTGTAGAATTAGTAAGATGAATTAAAACTATAATACACAGTCGATTCACTTTATTATGACCACCAGCTAATATCCAGAGTAACTGATGCATGCAGCACAGACAGCAGCTAGACGGACTGGGTGACTCAATAAGGTCCTGGTAGGTTATCACAGGTATCTGGAGGTATCATGCTGACTGCAGTGCATCCCACAGCTGCTGGAGGGAGCGTGGAGGAGGATCCATAAAGCCAACACTACCATTCAGGTGGTCCCACAGATGCTCAATTGGGTTCAAGTCTGTGACATTAGGGGTCCAGGGTAGTAAATGGAAGTCTTGGTCAGCTCTTCCAACCAATGTTGGACATTTCTAGCCATGTGACATGTTGTATTGTCTTACTGGAAGATCCCATCCGCCCCAGAGAAGACAACCAGCATGGCATGGGGTACGTGATCTGTGGTGATGGATGTCTAAATTAGTCGAGAGTGACTTCCACATGAAAACAGTCCTTCGTGAGCTACGTGCTGCTGCCGTCAGAAGTAGGAAGTGGTCATAATAATGTGGCTTGACTGCATACAAGAAGCTAAAACTCTGTATACATTATTAATTAATTGTCTGTAATTACGTTAACCTAATGAAGTCAGCCTATTGTTGTTCATTAGATGATTGTAGGGTTTTGTGCTGTTGTCATGGGTGACAGTTGCTAAGCTAAAAAAACAACACCGCAGGATTGTAAAGTCTATACGGTCGTAACACGCTGTGATGGGTGACTGAACGTTCTTGTCCCCGTTATAATATTTACCATAACAACAACCGCACAACACCTTAAGAACAGCACAGCAATGGCAACCATGTGGGATGTCATAGCAACAGCCTTACAAAGCCTCTGCAACACCTTAGCAACAACCTGACGTTCATAGCAATGGCCTAGCATCACTTTAGCAATTACCTGGGATACCATAGCAGTGGCCTAGCATGACCTTAGCAACCACCTGGGGCACCATAGCAATTGCCTAGCATCACCTTAGCAACAACCTGAAGTCCATAGCAATGGCCTAGCATCACTTTAGCAATTACCTGGGATACCATAGCAGTGGCCTAGCATGACTTTAGCAACCACCTGGGGCACCATAGCAATTGTCCGGCATCACCTTAGCAACCACACAGCTTCTCAACATCAAGGGTGTCACATTTATATAAACTCAGTTTCATGTTGCAGAAAATGTTACATCATCACTTTGTCACAAAAAACAACACAGCCTGCCTTCTCTCTCTCTCTCTCAGTATCTCTCTCTCTTTTTCTCAGTCTCTCTCTTTCCCTCTTCTTTCTCAGTCTCTCTCCTTCTCTCTGACTTTCTCACTCTCTCTTTCTTTCTCAGTCTGTCTCTTTCTCTCTCTCTCTCTCTCTCTCTCTCAGTATCTCTCCCTCTCCCTCGTTTTCTCAGTCTCTCGCTTTCCCTCTTCTTTTTCAGTCTCTCTTTCTCACTCTCTCTCTTTCTCTCTGACTCTTTCAGTCTCTTTCTTTCTCAGTCTCTCTTTCTCAGTCTCTTTCTTTCTCTCTGACTCTTTCAGTCTCTTACTTTCTCAGTCTCTCTTTCTCAGTCTCTTTCTCTCTTACTTTCTCAGTCTCTCTTTCTTTCTCAGTCTGTCTCTTTCACTCTCTCTCTCAGTATCTCTCCCTCTCCCTCTTTTTCTCAGACTCTCTCTTTCTTTCTCTCTCTCTTAGTCTCTCTTTCTCACTCTCTCTCTTTCTCTCTGACTCTTTCAGTCTCTTTCTTTCTCAGTCTCTCTTTCTCAGTCTCTTTCTTTCTCTCTGACTCTTTCAGTCTCTTTCTTTCTCAGTCTCTCTTTCTCAGTCTCTTTCTCTCTTACTTTCTCAGTCTCTCTTTCTTTCTCAGTCTGTCTCTTTCACTCTCTCTCTCAGTATCTCTCCCTCTCCCTCTTTTTCTCAGACTCTCTCTCTCTCTATGTGTTTAACTGTGGGAGTCTGTTTAGCTGTGAAACTGTTAAATACAGTAAGATTCTAAATCAGAATCGGTTTCAGTGGTTCTCTGATCAGCAGAGGAATGTACATCACTGTTGCTGCTGCTAATGATTGTAAGGCTAGGAATGTTCTCTACAGGTTCTAATGAATTAATACACTTTATTAAAGATCTTCTGTCTTCTGTTTAACACACTTTCAGAATTATTAGTATCACTGTTTAACACACTGGTTGAAGAAGAACATTAACATCACAAAAACGTCAGAAACCATGCGTCACAAAGACACCATACACATCAGCAGATACACAGTAGCTCCGAAAACACCTCACTCAACTTCAGCAGCACCATGAAGCACAGGGGCCGAGTTTAGGACTGACCGTGAGTCTTATCTTTCACTGTGTGGGGTTAAAGGTCACCTATCCAGTTACCTTACTGTACGGTCACCTGAGTTACTTCTGCTGATTACCTGTGTGTGTGTGTGTGTGTGTGCTAGAGACACAAACAGACATGTTCAGTGTCAAGGTTACTTTAGTCCTGTAACTCTAAACTACTGTTTATGTACATGCACTTCTACACTGCTACACATCGACAGACAAAATAAAGGTTTCTGATTATTTTCTACACTTTTGAAAAATAATTATAAAACATAAAAGTGCCAAAACATTTGCACAGGGTGCATTTCATTAATTTTTTAATTATATCTTTTTCTTTTTTTTATTTATTTATTACTTATTTAAAAACAAAATAGCTACTGTATGTTATAATGTATATATTGTGTGTGTTATATTGTGTTAAAACATGTTCATATTATTTATTTATTTATTTATTTGTTTGTTTGTTTATTGAATGTATGTGTTTATATACCTCATTCACCTTATTCATTTTTCAGACATCAATACCATCATCTTAGTTCACTTTTGGCAACAATAATCCAATATCTAATAATATAATCTATATCAGGGGTCCAGGGTAGTACTTGGAAGACTTGATCAGCTCTTCCAAACAATGAGGGACATTTCTAGCCATGTGACGTGTTGCATCGTCTTGCTGGAAGATCCAATCCGCCCCAGTGAAGACAATCAGCATGTATGGTGTACGTGATCTGTGGTGCAACGATGGATAATTTTTCAGATATCAATACAATCATCTCAGTTCACTTTTGACAACAGTAATCCAATATCTAATAATAAAATCTAACAATAACAACCATAATGTAACCCTACCAGTCAAATATATAAATATAATAAAATAAATATAAGAGTGTGAATGTGGCTCCTCATGAAGCTGCTGGTCAGAATGTTCAAAGTATGTAAACCTGGATCAGAGCAAATGAGCTAATTTCTAACTATAACACTACATTATTTAACCACAACCAGATGTTTTATTCTGCTCCAGGAATAATTCCATACCTCTTATTTTATAATTTTTATCTCTTGACCATTATTTACTAATATTATTATATTACAAGAGTACAAATAAGAAAACATGGGTATGTAAGTAAATCTGGTCTTTTTCACAAGATCTGCATTACAGTGCAAACCAAATCACCAGACTAGCAGGAGGAACTTGTCGAGTCAAAACAGTTGACAGCGGTGGTGATAGGAACCAGACGTCTGGCGTGTTTGTGATGTCTGGATGCGTCCCTTACATGAAAAATATCATATCTGCTGATTACGAGTACTTGTCCAGATTCCTGAAAGTTTTATTCTAGTTTTGAGGAGCTGCTGTAATAAAACACGCTTTGTAAATCACTTTATGGTGGAGATAATGTACATGCTGGGTGTTACTTTAGGAATTTTATCTTATCTTACAGGACCTTATCTCCTGTTAGGAAATCCTAAACTAATTGATTGAAGTCGAGAGTGCATGGTGGAGAGAGTAGGGGGAGGCTGGAGTTGTAAAGGGGACAGTGGAGATGGTTGATGGGATGGTGAAGATGCAGGGGGTGCAGGGGATGGTCTAGATCATGGAGGAATGATGGAGATTGTGGATGGGAAGCTGGAGATTGTGGGGGAATGGTGGAGATTGTGGCGGGGATGATTGAGATCGTGGAGGAATGATGGAGATTGTGGATGGGATGTGGGGATCGTGGGGAATGGTGGAGAGCGTAGAGGGGACAGTGGAGATTGTGGGCAGGTGGTGGAGATTGTTGAGGGGATTGTGGTGATTGTGGATGGGATGGTCTAGATCATGGAGGAATGATGGAGATTGTGGATGGGATGGTGGGGATTGTGGGTAATATGGAGATTGTGGATGGGGTGGTTGAAATTGTGGGGTAATATATAGATTGTGGTTGAGGTGGTGGAGATTGTGGGGGGGTGGAGATTGTGGATGGGATGGTGCAGATAATGGAGGAATGATGGAGATTGTGTATGGAATGGTGGAGATTGTGTATGGAATGATGGAGATTGTGGATGGAATGGTGGAGATTGTGGATGTAATGGTGGAGATTGTGGATGGAATGGTGGAGATTGTGGGGGGGGTGGAGATTGTGGATGGAATGGTGGAGATTGTGGATGGAATGGTGGAGATTGTGGCTGTAATGATGGAGATTGTAGATGGAATGGTGGAGATTGTGGATGTAATGGTAGAGATTGTGGATGTAATGGTGGAGATTGTGTGGTGAGTGGTGGAGCTTGTGGATGGAATGGTGGAGATTGTGGATAGAATGGTGGAGATTGTGGATGGAATGGTGGAGATTGTGGCTGGAATGGTGGAGATTGTGGATGGAATGGTGGAGATTGTGGATGAAATGGTGCAGATTGTGGATGTAATGGTGGAGATTGTGGATGAAATGGTGGAGATTGTGGATGAAATGGTGGAGATTGTGGATGTAATGGTGGAGATTGTGGATGTAATGGTGGAGATTGTGGATGGAATGGTGGTGATTGTGGATGTAATGGTGGAGATTGTGGATGTAATGGTGGAGATTGTGGATGTAATGATGGAGATTGTGGATGGAATGGTGGAGATTGTGAATGGAATGGTGGAGATTGTGGATGAAATGGTGCAGATTGTAGATGGAATGGTGGAGATTGTGGATGTAATGATGGAGATTGTGGATGTAACGGTGGAGATTGTGGATGTAATGTGGAGATTGTGGCTGTAATGGTGGAGATTGTGGATGTAATGTGGAGATTGTGGCTGTAATGGTGGAGATTGTGGATGTAATGGTGGAGATTGTGGATGTAATGGTGGAGATTGTGGCTGTAATGATGGAGATTGTGGATGGAATGGTGGAGATTGCGGATGGAATGGTGGAGATTGTGGATGTAATGGTGGAGATTGTGGATGGAATGGTGGAGATTGTGGATGGAATGGTGGAGATTGTGGATGGAATGGTGGAGATTGTGGATGGAATGGTGGAGATTGTGGATGTAATGTGGAGATTGTGGCTGTGATGATGGAGATTGTGGATGGAATGGTGGAGATTGTGGATGGAATGGTGAAGATTGTGGATGTAATGGTGGAGATTGTGGATGGAATGGTGGAGATTGTGGATGGAATGGTGGAGATTGTGGATGGAATGGTGGAGATTGTGGATGGAATGGTGGAGATTGTGGATGTAATGTGGAGATTGTGGCTGTGATGATGGAGATTGTGGATGGAATGGTGGAGATTGTGGATGGAATGGTGGAGATTGTGGATGTAATGGTGGAGATTGTGAATGTAATGGTGGAGATTGTGGCTGTAATGATGGAGATTGTGGATGAAATGGTGGAGATTGTGAATGTAATGGTGGAGATTGTGGATGTAATGGTGGAGATTGTGGATGTAATGGTGGAGATTGTGGCTGTAATGATGGAGATTGTGGATGGAATGGTGGAGATTGTGGATGGAATAGTGGAGATTGTGGATGGAATGGTGGAGATTGTGGATGGAATGGTGGAGATTGTGGATGTAATGGTGGAGATTGTGGATGGAATGGTGGATATTGTGGATGAAATGGTGCAGATTGTGGATGGAATGGTGCAGATTGTGGATGGAATGGTGCAGATTGTGGATGGAATGGGGGAGATTGTGGATGGAATGGTGGAGATTGTGGATGGAATGGTGGAGATTGTGGATGGAATGGTGGAGATTGTGGATGGAATGTGGAGATTGTGGCTATAATGATGGAGATTGTGGATGTAATGGTGGATATTGTGGATGTAATGGTGGAGATTGTGGATGGAATGGTGGAGATTGTGGATGGAATGGTGGAGATTGTGGATGTAATGGTGGAGATTGTGGATGGAATGGTGGAGATTGTGGATGGAATGGTGGATATTTTAGATGGAATGGTGGAGATTGTGGATGTAATGGTGGAGATTGTGGATGGAATGGTGGAGATTGTGGATGGAATGGTGGAGATTGTGGATGGAATGGTGGATATTGTGGATGGAATGGTGGAGATTGTGGATGTAATGGTGGAGATTGTGGATGGAATGGTGGAGATTGTGGCTGTAATGATGGAGATTGTGGATGGAATGGTGGAGATTGTGGATGGAATGGTGCAGATTGTGGATGGAATGGTGGAGATTGTGGATGTAATGATGGAGATTGTGGATGTAATGGTGGAGATTTTGGATGTAATGGTGGAGATTGTGGCTGTAATGATGGAGATTGTGGATGGAATGGTGGAGATTGTGGATGTAATGGTGGAGATTGTGGATGTAATGGTGGAGATTGTGGATGGAATGGTGGAGATTGTGGATGTAATGGTGGAGATTGTGGATGTAATGGTGGAGATTGTGGGGTGGGTGGTGGAGATTGTAGTGGGGACGATGGAGATTGTAGGGAACTTTAGGCTGGTTTGCTGCTGGTCACTGCATAATACATTAGGTACAGATACTTAAACACAGGTTAGGACACTGTTGGGGTTAATCCCAAAGTTAGGACAGTACTTAGAAAGTTCAGTCTGGTTAAGTATTTATATGATGTTTTCTTATCTGATGTTAAATGACAATTTAACCATTTTTCTAAGTCATGTAAACATTTAGATTATTTTTTTTTATGGTTTTATGGTTCATTTGTAAAGGATATTTCTTTATAGTGGTGTTGCACACACGTCTTCTAAGCTTTTGTTGATTAATCTAACAATACTACATTGTCTTCAGGGACTACTTTGCCCAGCATGTATCCTTCCACCTTGAATGGATTAAACTAAAAACCAAAACTTTGTATTTTGTGTCAGACATCTTGCAGTTTATTCATAACCATTTCATATTATAACTTTCTGTGATGGAGATTTCAGTGGCATTGAATCTCTAGAGGCGTCTGGTTCCATTCAAAACCACTGTGAAGAATTTAAAGAATTTCTCTAAAACTAGTACTTTCATATCAAACCACTCTGAACTTAAGAGCTGCTGTCCTGTAATAGCTTCTGTCCTGAATTCAGTTCTAACTTCTTTGATGCACAAGCTAAGCAAACACCTTCTAATGCACAACATGGATTAAACTAGACCCGTATTCATTTCTTATGTTATTGTATGTACTGCTGAGTGTCTCTTTAGTAAATCTATTGAAATCAGTGTGTTTCATTATATAATGTTCAAAGTGTTCATTAAAACTTTTATTTTTGACCATAAATCATTATTTTAATTCTTATTTATTTAGTTCATGATCAAAAATAGTTTCGGAGACAGGTTGTGTGTTAGAAGGCAGTGATATATTTTTTTTGTATTAAATAAGTAAAGAAAATCAACTGAAATATGTATTTGTGATGATCAGAAACAAGTAAACTGAGAAATTGATGGAAGTTTGAATGATGAAATGAATTTATTGCAAATATGTAAAGAATAAAATCACAGTCAGGTCACAACCTGTGCATCAAAGGGTTAAACCAGGAATGGTTCTGGAATACAAATATTATGGACACGAAACGCACCGGTCAGAGCAGACAGTCAGATCTGAAGCGCTGCCAGTCATGCCGTGTGGTCAGTGTGGTCATGTGTTTCGTGGCTCTCCACATGTGTGTTTATCCGCTCCGCATGCTGCGTCCACCGCGGATGTTTCTTCCGGTGCGTCTGACGTGGTTAGCGCTAGTGTTTGTGCGCACAAGGTTTATGCCACGGTGTGGGGACCGAGACCTGTTTATCACCAGCCGTATCCACTTACATTGTGGGGACCTTTAAGTCCCCCTCACGCAATTCATTAAGGTGAGGACATGCTTGCTGTGTGTGTGTGTGTGGGTGCCTGCGCAGAGATTCAGAGCCTCCCGCCGCTCCACCGCTCTGTCAACACCCCGACGTCTCGCGATGTGTTTTGAATGCGCCGCGTGCGACGCAACCTGTCATTAGGTGCACACACGCACGCATTCTTACGCACGCCCACGAGCGCTCAGAAAGCCAGCGGCCGCGGGGATTTCAGAACATTGCTCATGAGATTCCTCCTGACCGTCTCCAGCAAACAGGAACGTGACGAGAACCTGCATTCACTCATATGGACGTCTGACTGAGAGGGCCAGACTGTCTGTCTTTAACCCTTAAAGGCACAGACACCGGCTGGAGGTGCTGTGGGGGAGATGAGCAGGGTCTCCTAAATCAAGACTCAAGACTTAAAATAAAAGCCCATGGAGTTCCTCAGTAAACTACTTAAAGGGGAACTTAAAATTTCAAAATCTCTGCGTAATTAAAAGATGAAGATGTAAACGAAGCCATTCGGAGCGGTTCAGTTCGAAACACTCCACTCCAGTGAAACTTCCTGAGTCAGAATTGTTGACAGTGCTAGTGATAGGAACCGGACGTCTGGAGTGTTTAGTTCCTCTAAAAGTTTCCTCACGCAAACATATTGCACTGACTTACTGATTCCAGGCACGCTGCCTGATATCCACCACACTGTTACAGGGATTCAGCCTAAAGTGTAGAGCACTGTTTTAGTCACTTTTGAGGGACATTGTTAAATTTAAAAAGCATTTTGTTCCATATTTAAACAGTATTAATACAATAAGTAGTGCTTTTCCACACGTCAGTGTGTTTATTTAACCCTTTCCAAGCTTCTCCTTGTGGAAACAACCCAGTATTATTTACAGTTCTCATCTAATACCTGCTTTGACTGCTCAGTACTTCATTAAGCTAAATCAAGATTGCTGCTGAAGGAACTGAATACGTTCATACAATGTCTGGGGCGTCCAGGAGAAATCTGGAACCTAACTTTGTTCTTCAAACTGGAGCTCAAGATATGATCTACTTCTCTCACACTACTTTGTATTGTATGTATGATTATTTATCTGTTCTAATCATATCTGGTGTTCTTACTGGTGAACATACACTTATTGATAAGATAAAGTCTTTTAAACAATCAGCTTAGGTGGCAAATGGCTACACTTGAAATACATAACATATGGGAAGTGTTATTATACATATACAGTATATGTGTGCATACATTTCTGAAGCTTCAATGACTCCAGTTCCAACACACAAGAACAAGTACAATGCATATGACTCCTATTATCTAGTTCTTTTAAAATAAGATATTCATGTTACTTTGTATTGTATGATTATTTACTTATGTTCTAATCATATCTGGTGTTCTTACTAGTAAAAATACACTTATTGATCAGATAAAGGCTTTTAAACAGTCAGGTTCAGGGACTTTTGTACAGTAGTGTATGTATTTAAAAGGCATTCGTGCTGGAAGCCACATTCACTAGTATCTTACTATTATCAATTATCTATTATCAGGTTCACCGATGGTTTCAGATGAAACACCAGAGTAATGATTGAAATATGGTGGGAAAAAAATTTAAGTAGAAAGTAGAGCGTGAAGTAGAAATGCAGGTAATATGGTTTGAAAATCCATCCGTATTTAAAAGAGTACCTAAATATATGTAACTACTGCCCACCGCTGGTGGTGGGTGTGTGAAGGGGTTTGTTCTTGAACGTACTGTAGATCATTCTGCATTTCATGATGTTGGCAATGGGCTTTACAATCACTCCAGCAGCACAACAACACACCATGCTGAGAATGACCCAAACAATATATGGTTTGTGGTGGTCCTGTGGGGGTCCTGAGCATTAAACAAGCAGACAAAGTATATAGAGAAACAGATGGACTACAGCCCGTAATTGCATAGAACTACAAAGTGGTAAGTGGAGCACATAAGCGGGCACGCTATATATATATATATATATTGAAAGATAAAGATCATAACTTGGGTTTAATAAAGCGTTAATTAAACAGTACTAGTACTAATATATATATATATATATATATATATATATATATATATATATATATATATATATATATATATATATATATATATACATAGAGAGAGAGAGAGAGAGAGAGAGACAGAGAGAGAGAGAGAGAGAGAGAGAGAGAGAGAGAGAGAGACAGATGGACTATAGTCCGTAATTGCATAACTATAGAACTACAAAGTGGTAAGTGGAGCCCATAAGTATAAGTATACATATATTGAAAGAAGAAGATCATACCTTGGGTTAAAGTGTTAATTAAACAGTACTAGTACTATTTGATACTATATATATATATATATATATATATATATTGTATGTGTGTGTATATATAATGACTGAAATTATAAAATAGTATAAAATAGTATAGTATAAAATAGTATAAAATAGTACTAGTACTGTTTAATTAACACTTTATTTACCCCAGAATATTCATGTTACTTTGTATTGTATTAATACATATTTACATCTGTTCTAATCATATCTTTTGTTCTTACTAGTAAACATACACTATTGGCCAATATAGGCTTTTAAACAATCAGCTTAAGACATTTGCATATCAATGTATACATACTTTCTTAAATTAAAACAGTGTTTTTTTACAATGTGGAGACACAGTTAAAGGCTGGGCTTGAATTAGCCCAGGTGACTCATATAGAAACGTACGTCTCCGGGTGCCACCAAGTCTGGCTGTTTCAGCTGTCACTCGGTGCTGTCACTTGCCAATCACCAGGTTGGTGTCTCAGTCTCCATTAGAGCTTCTCCTGTCATTAACTGGGCCTCTTAGGCTTGTATCTACCTGAGTATTACACTTTTAAATTAAAGGCTTCTCTCTCTCTCTCGCTCTTGATCTCTGCCTCTCTGTCTCGCTCTCTCTCTCTCCCTTATTTGTATTAGTCTCCCCGAGCTGTAATTGGCCTGCATTCAGGCATGTCTCCGGAAGTCAGGCTTTGATTACAGTATCCCCAGCACAAAAATAATAGCATTAGTGTTTGAGAAACACTGGTCTGACTGCATATTTGCCAGCACTATAAAAAGAAATTATGTGTTCAGGCTACTTGGAAAAAAACGGATGGGCAGAGATTTCATGGGTCTTTTCTTTTGGCCATTGGTTTAAATGGTTAAAGGGGTAGTATGCAAAAATTTGACATTAAAATAAAGACCTAAAAATCGTTTTTGAGGGTACACTGACTTATTATAGGGAGAATGGCGACTCTGTTTTTCCTTATCCGGGCCCGGAACGCCTGCTATAGCACTGTGTAACTTCTATATGTGCTCGGTATTCTAAGAATGAGCACTAAGGCAGAGGCTGTGAAAAGATGACTCCTTTGGAGGAAGCAAATAAAGGAAAAACAGAGAGTGAACCAACAAAACAGCAGAGTGTGATCATCTTGGACTGGCTTTCACTCATTGGTGAGGTCTAAATAAGGTAAAAGATTGCAACTCAGTCTTATGGCTAATGGGAAAACACCGGAACTCTGACAGTAGAGTGTGATCTTGTCATCCCTGCCTTTTTGAGTTTTGTAGCTTGGAGCAGATGCCGATATTCATATAATAAATAAATGCATTGTTTTGTCAGTCTTTATGAATCACATGTAATGCAACCACCAGAACCGACTACCCTTCGTATGCACACGCATCACTCAGGCATATGGATGCCACCTACATTTTTGGGGTATTTGCACATAAAAACAATACTATGTGTAATCTTTAGCATCCATATCCACCATCAGCTCAGTTCATCAACAAATGTATTTCTCCATCAGTTGAATGCAGCCACTGCCTTTTACATTGTGTGCAACGTTTATGATGAATGGACCAATAAACATGCTTCGAAGTGACTGGAAAATAACTCTGGTTCCATTAACTTCCATTAAAAGTAAAGAAAGTTTTTGTCCTCTCCTGTAAATGTACTTATTTTGAAGATACATGATACTTAATATTAATTGATTGAGCTGTCCTCAAACTGACAGTGGTGTAAAAGTGAATTACTGCAGTAGCGAACCGTGACCCTTAAGCCTTGGCCCTCCCACCCAACCCCCTCAACCACCGCCAGAAAAAAAAATTACTGTTTCCTCTCCTAATAAACTGCAAGTCAAGAAACAAAATATGAGTTGACAGAAATGCAAATAAAAAAATAAAAATAAAATAAAAAATAGAGAAATATTTGCGCTGGAGTTTTCAGAGGGGGGGGGGGGGGGGGGGGTTTGACAGTTTGGGGGTGGGACATGGGCTTCCATCGCGACTCAGCAAACTAGCTAGTGGCTATAGCCGAATGATCATACAGTTAAGCCCCGCCCACTTAGAGGGAAGATATGATTGGTCAGTTTTACTGTCATTTGAAATTGGTATCACGCTGAATTATAACTGCCTGGCCCCCTCTGTACATGAACAGCAGGACCACCAATCATTCTGTGGAGGCATCACAGTCCTTATAGGGGGAGACACAGACTCACAGGCTTCCACTTAACCCCTCACGCTCCAACACAGATTGAATAGACACGTTTGAATAATATATTTGTCTATGTTTTTGTAATTGTAAAATAAAATTATATATATATATATATATATATATATATATATATATATATATATGTGTGTGTGTGTGTGTGTGTGTGTGTGTGTGTGTGTGTTTTATATATATTTTTATATATTTTAGACCCTCTGAGAGGGCGTAGAGGGCCATGACGGTTCCCTACTGTACTGTCACACCATGCTTGGAGTGAGTTTTAACTAAACAGACCAGAAAATAGACACTAAATAGACATTTTCAATTTCCAGTGTACATAAAGCTTGCTTGCTATTGTACCATCTGAGACATTGTGAAATATGAAGCCTCTGCTGTTGTGCCATATTTCCCTTTTACAGAAAGCATGTGATGCTTAAATGCTGTTTCAGCTTCTCAATATAGCATCACATCGTGCAAACACTTGAGTAAACACTACTTCATACTTTCACCATCGCAGCTTCAAATCCAGACAGTGATGTCATGTCACATATCGCAAATAATAAATTGCTGGGTTGGTGACCAGTTTAGCTCTGTTTGTTGATATTAACGGGCTCTCTGGAGGCCGACTGGATCATATTCTATCCTCGAGGCTGCAGGTATATTCAGACATGAGCGCAAACATTTTACATCCACACTAAAGAGCATGTTACAAGGTTGTGGTCAAATAGAAAGCTGCCTTAAATCAGTAAAGCGTCTTCAGAGTCATAGTGGTGTGTTTATAGCAGTACTCATAATATTATGACTGTATTTAGCTGTTTGTGTAAATAACTATTATATATATATATAATTCAGAGTAAGTAACAGAAGCGAGTAAAGTAGCCTAAATCAATACTAAATTAGTATTAACACTTGGGTAAAATACTAACAGAAGTAAATGAGGGGAAAAACTACTTAAGTACTGAGTAACATACTAAAATGAAAGCTTTAGTGAAAGTTCTGCCAGGAAGACTCCAATGCTACATCACGTTTTCATTCATTACTCCAACCAATGGCAGTCTGCTACCTGTCTTTAAAAGGATTCAACTTTTGCACCCTCTCTGCTGCATTCAGGCACTGATGCACTCCATCCTCCTCACCACCACCACCAGTTGGGTCCCAGTCCTGCTATCCAGGAAGGCAGCTTCATCCCTGCTGTCCATATCCAGCAGGATCTGCGAGGGTCTGAGCGCTTAAAGACTTATTACTGGGCCCTTTCTTCATGACTTACAATAACTAACCTTTCAATTGTATACTCATCGAAGCTTAAAAATGATTACATTCATCTATATTTATCAGTCTTACTTGTAGAACTACAGTGAAACTTCTTAATAAATCCAACATCTATCAGCAGAAACTTCATATTTTTTTATTATTTTGGAATAAAATGCTCAAATTTGAGGAATGGATCAGATATCCATGGCTAAAAACCTGTGAGCCCAGTTTATGGCAATGGTTAGGGCAATCCAGAAGAAACCGTCCAGGTCAAAACCATGAAAACTAAGAGATACGAAGAAAGCAGAGGTCAAAACTAGAAAAGGAATAAATCCAGATAACCAAAGTACAGGGGGCAGCTCAGTACTTAGCAGGTGTTGGTGGCAATGCTTTGCAAGTAGAAAAATAAAAACAGAGAGGTATATATACACAGTCCTATAACTGACAGGTCAGTCCAGTGAGTATTTAGGGGAGCGTGATCTGAACCAGAGATCTGTGTAGGTGGTTCTGGTATGTAGGAGTGAGAGACGCAACGGGAGAACTGGGGTGCGTTTCCCAAAACGTTCGTAACGCTAAGTACTTCGTAACTTCATACTTAAGAACATTCTTAAAATTACGAATGTAACTAACGTAGTTCGTAAAGTCGTTCGTAAATGTAAAAGTAATCCGACCCACTCGTAACTCGCTAAGTTCTTCTTAACTCGAAGTTCACAACCAATTCTGTCTCAAAAACAAAAGAGGGCGCTAATCATTCTTTTTCTAAATACTACACGTATTTATACAAACATGAATTCATGAAGATTTATAATCACTTTTGAAAGCGTAATTGCATCATGGAGATGTTACCAACCTCAACAAATATCATATCCAAGAGATTGAACTGTGTAAAGAGTAAACTTCTAGTATAAACAGGTGTTCGCTTGTATCGTGGTGGAGTGGAAAGCAAACTTCCTGCCACTCTGAAGGTCCTGAGTTCAATACTGTGCATAAATGTATATTTAACTTTTTTTATTTTAAGGTTAAGAGTTTAAACTGATTTTAATTTTAATTGATTTTCCTCCAGTGTTACAGTCGTAGTAGTAAATTAATACATATATTATTTTAGAAAAATATATATTACACATTGGCTTACTAAGCTTGTTATTCCTTAACCAATCCAACTAAGTGATCCATTACATACACATATACATTACTAATTGGCAGGCTGATGAACAGGCACTTATGTTCCTAGCAATCTCTTCCCACTCTGCTATTTCTCTTTATCTATAGAAATTCCCCGAGCTTTGGAAAATAGTATGTTTTGGTTTTTTCTCTATTTTTTAAGCATTTGGCTTTTATTTCATCCTGCGTTCATCCTTTGTGCCATACTATGAAGGTTAATTATGAAACTATTTATAAGCTCAGAGTGCTATAGACAACAATAGCAAACGAAATATTTTCATTTATTTTTTTAACATCAAAGTAATGTAAATCCTTATTTGTTGTTCTTTTTTATTATAATTATTTACATAACAATACATTTGTGGCATAATAATGAGGAAATGCACGTGCATCGATGGTTCAGTTTTCAACTGGCGGTGTCTATTCAGCACTGACGCGGGGGCGGAGTCAACAAAGAGCTACTTGAAACTAGTTTGTAAGTTTGGAGACTAAGAAGGCGTTCGGGAAACACTTGCAAAATTGGCATTCTTAAAGTTATGTTTTTAAGTTGTTCGTAAATCACTAAGATCAGTCGCTATCGGGAAACACACCCCTGTTAGTTATGTAATAGTTAGAAATGTGATCAATCACATCACAAGCAGCACACATGAAACACAAAAATTAAATTAGTAAATTAATATGAATATCCTCTTAAGTAAATATAACTAGTCACTACCCGCCTCTGGGATTAACAAAGACAAACATGCTGTTTAAAGACTGACTGGATAGAGAAAACCATACTGTTTAATGTTAAAAGCTTATATTTTGTGCTCTTTAAAGTTTGTTTTCAAAGCTACATGGAAAGTCACAGTCAGAATCAAAGAGGTGGTGTCCCAACAAGACATGAAGAAGCTCATCCATGCTTTTATCTTAAGCAGGGTTGACTACTGTAATGATCTCTTAGCCAAATACTCCAATAACAATGAGCAGTTTTAGGTAAACTGGAAATACTAAAGTAACCAGATGGTCAAACCAAATTAGAAACCCTTGTTTGATTGCAAAAGACCTTCAGAAAGATTTAGCAGACTCTGGTCGTGCACTGATCTACTGCACAGCAACACCTGCACAAATTCAATGAGTCATTAGAAGAAAAGGTCCTGACCACAAAAATAAAAGTTCCATTCCAGAAGCCTGTGGACTGAAGCTGTTGGCTGCAATGAGCATGTTTGGAGAATTAAAAAAAGAATGCAGAATTTCATAAATGCTGTTAAGCAGGAAGGTGAACTCATGCTTTAGGCTTGTGTTGCAGCCAGTGGCACAGAGATCATTTCACTGGTAGAGGGAAGAATGGATTTAATGAAATACCAGCACATTCTGGAAGCAAGCATCATATCATCTGCTAAAAAGCTTCAAATCAAAAGAAGATAATGATCCTAAACACACCACAAAATCTATAATGGACCACCTCAAGAAGTGAAAGCTGAAGCTGAAAGCTGAAAGTCCCCCGGCCTAAGTATCATCTGTGGATAGATCTTAAATAAGAAGTGCATGCAAGCCAGTCGAAGAAGCTCACAGAATTAGAAGTGTTTTGCAAAGGAGGATTGGCAACAGTCCTCCAAACAAAACATGAAAGACTCTTAGCTGACTACAAAATGAGAATATATGTTGCCCTTTTCTTTTTTTTTCTTATTTTAAAGATGGAAACAAAAAAGTAATCTTGCTTAAAACCTTAAAGATACAGCACAGTGCAAAATTCTTAGCACTTGGGGACATAATTATATTTAAATTGCAAGTTTTCCAGACGGGACGCTTTAATATGGAAATACACATATTGCTAAGACAAAGGGTTTTAAACAATGAGTTTTGGTGTCTAAAACTTTTGCACAGTAGTATATATATATATTGATGCAATTGATGCAATCTCTTACTCTCTGGGCTGACAGATATTTTGACCAGGGGTGTCCAAATTTTGCATGCCACTGTTGTTAGACTGTCTAGTTACTTCCTACAGTTTTAACCCAAATAATTACCTAAGAGTCTGAACCTCACACTTACTCAGTTAATACCTAGAATCTGTTGGGCATTTCAGTGTAATTTTGCTAGATTCTCTCAAAACTTACCATCATTTTACCCAAAATAGGGATGTAGAACTCTTCCATTTAAGGGGGTGATACTTAGAAATTCATGGAAGTTTAAAAAAGGGCTACTAGGTGAATAATAGTACTTAAATAGGCCTGTCCAGGCTCCGCCCACACATGTGTTCTGTCACAGCAACTGTCGTTCAGTAATCAGTTTGTTGATTACTAAACAAGTCCTACCAACATTCAATCTATTGTTGACATGCATTGCCATTCTTTTTGAAGATCTGATGAATTGTTATTATAATAACATCAGCCAAAGAAAAACACAGCTAATCTCTTCTAACAGTCTATACACTTCCAGTGAAATGAAAACACGCTCTGAATTTAGACTATTTGTCAAAAGCTGGATTGTGTGCTAGAATGTTTAAATAGGCTGAAAGGCTTTGGCCAACATACTGTAAAGCTTGTCTAACCACTCAAACAGCAAACAGTAGCTAGAAACCCACTTGCCGGTGAAGCATTAGCATCTGAGTTCAATAGAAATAGTATTATTTTAGTGGAATATTAAGAAATATGGAATTTTTTTAATACATTGCTAAATTCAATTTGCTAGATTATCTCTAGAATCATTTCTACCAAGGACCTGTAGCTAGAACTTCACAGTTTTTGACCAAATAATAACCCACTTAATTCCCATCAGACATCTCAGTGAACTCAGGCAACTATTTATTTATTACTGCCTTTTAATGATTGCTAACTTATTAAAAAACAGTTTATAGTGATAGTAAGCAATTAATAATACCCTAATAAATAGGAAGCTTATTAACCAATGAACCTGCAAGACCATAATTAATAATTGACTTATTAATTCCTAATTATGAATAATTAACTGACATTAAATGCTTACAGTTAATCTGAAAATAGTTTATAAATAGATAGCTACATCTACAACATCATGGTAAATATATGAATCAGGCATTTCTATGTCCTCTTTTGAATTCACAGCTAATGCTTAATTTTAAGGTCTTCTTAATAACAAGCAGTTATTATCTAGTATCTAGTAAGCAATTATTAATACCCTAATAGATAGAAACATTACTGGTAAGCAAGCCTAATTACTAATAAAACTGCAAACCCTTATCTAATAAACACAATTGATTAATTCTTAATTTTGATATATACCTATTATCAAATGCTTGGAACTGATCTGAGTTTATAGTTTTACTTATAGTTACATCTATAAGATCTTTATTAATATATTTGACCAAACACTTACCCTCTTAATACCTGTCCATCATTTCTATGTACTCTTCTTAATTATGATACATAACTGTTATCAAATGCATTTCTATGTACTCGGTTAAATCTGATTCTTTAAATATCTATAATACATCTATAAGATCTTCATTACTGTATTTGCAATACTATAACTTAAGTAAAATGTATTCATTCTTAATAACTACAGCCTGACTCGATAGTAAGTGCTTATAAATAATATTTCCAGGTAATAAACTGTTACATGTGAACATTGTCTCCCAGATATTTTCAGCAAAATATGAAGAAATACTGTAATTTCACCAAAACATTGTTATTATTCGTAAACATTGTTATTATAAATTGTACTTTAATTTACTGTAAAATTACAGGATTCAAGATTGTTTGCTAAACATTTGGTGATTGTGAATTCAGATTATTAATATCTGATCATATATATATATATTTATAATTTATTTATAATTATGCATTATGCTTTTAACTGAAACATTACATGAAGAACACATTTCCAAACCTTACAAAGTTATGTTTGTTTTTATTTGGGGGCTAGTTTAATTGCTTACTAACAGTTAATAAACAGTTGATAAGCTGACCTTAAAATAAACTGTAGAGGTACTTTGGAATTTGTGTCTCACACATAATGTCTAGAACTTAACATTCGGTGACGTAAACAAGTAACTAGATGTCTAATGTCTATAAAGGACCTTTTGTCCTATCCTTGAGTTCTTTCTAACTCGTTCTCTCCGTCACTCCTTGTTTCAGCTCTGCTCTCCATCGGTCCGTGAACACTCACAGTCAGGCCTGGGCAAACACATGCTGGGCTGGTGGGTGTGTTTGGGTTAGGATGGGCCGTGTTTGTCTGGAGCTGAGTTAGAACACTAACGTGGTCTTGTTTCTCAAGTTGGCCTTTCACTTTTTCTGCTCGGAGGTGACTCTGAGTCTTAAGGCGGATTAGAGCCACGATGTTGAAACGGCCCGCATGTGTGTGCGATCTTTGGTTTCTGTTTGGGGTAATTATCATACATTACAACCCTGTGTGAGCTCGGGCGTGTACGTACGTGTGCATGTGTGGTGTGTGTGCGCGAGTATGTGTGTGTGTGTGAGAGGGACCAACAGTGTAACATGTGTCTGTAGTGGTTGTATAATGAGTGTATCATTATTTGCTCAAAGGAAGGAAATTGGGAATAATGCACTTACAGGAAGTGTGAGTGTGGGTGAGAGTGTGTCTGTGTGTTTATTCTCGTTGGGGGAAAAGAGCCAGACTGTAAAATAATACATATTGTGAACAGCTGAGGCCAAATCGTGAGCATTCACACTCATTTTTTAACTGTACACTTTGTTGGCAGGTCAATACGGGCGTATTGAGGGTGTTCGGACCAGCGGTCATTTTAATAAAGCAATGAAAGACTGCTGTAATTCACTAAATCAGATTTCCAGGGGCCCAAATGTCATTTTCTCACCATATCTGATTTGTTATTGTCAGGCTCTTCTTAATACCTTTCAATAGAATTTCATAATCTGAACAGATTACGCTGCAAAACTGACCCGCAGGCACAAAAAAACGTGGCACGCCCACCCGGAGGTAAACAACCATGACCGACAATGAATGCATGTCAAGTCAAGTTTATTTGTATAGCGCTTTTTACAATAAGCAGCTTTACAGGAGTTTAAAAGCATGAAAACATGAAATCACAACACTTTACCCACTGTAAGCAAGCCAGAGGCGACTGTGGCAAGACCAACTCCCTCAACTGGAGGAAGAAACCTTGGGAGGAACCAGACTCACAAGCAGAGACCCATCCTCCTCTGGTGGAACAGTATTTACAGTTTATTAAACTAAAGCTGAGTCTGAAGGTAGAAGCTTTAGAAGCTGCACAGGTGCTACATCAGGTGAATGATACAGCGATGTAGTCAAGAATGGAGCAAATGGCACGAAAAGAGAGGAGAGCTGGTTGGTGCCGGGTGACAGGGGGGCCCTGGTGGTCAGTCCTTTAACAGTATTGGGCGGGACAGGTGGGCGGTTATTACCTCGGAAACTGCAGTCTGATAGGGAACAACTATCCATCCTACACAGTCTGATAGGGAACAACTACCCATCCTATACAGTCCAATAAGGAACAACTACTCATCATATGCAGTCCAATAAGGAACAACTATCCATCATATACAGTCTGATAGGGAACAACTATCCATCCTATGCAGTCCAATAAGGAACAACTATCCATCCTATGCAGTCCAATAAGAAACAACTACCCATCATATGCAGTCCAATAAGGAACAACTATCCATCCTATGCAGTCTGATAGGGAACAACTATCCATCATATACAGTCTGATAGGGAACAACTATCCATCCTATGCAGTCCAATAAGGAACAACTACCCATCATATGCAGTCCAATAAGGAACAACTATCCATCCTATGCAGTCTGATAGGAAACAACTATCCATCCTACACAGTCTGATAGGGAACAACTATCCATCCTACACAGTCTGATAGGGAACAACTACCCATCCTATACAGTCTGATAGGGAACAACTATCCATCCTACACAGTCTGATAGGGAACAACTATCCATCCTACACAGTCTGATAGGGAACAACTATCCATCCTACACAGTCTGATAGGGAACAACTATCTATCCTACACAGTCTGATAGGGAACAACTATCAATCCTATACAGTCTGATAGGGAACAACTATCCATCCTATACAGTCTGATAGGGAACAACTATCCATAATATGCAGTCTGATAGGGAACAACTATCAATCCTATACAGTCTGATAGGGAACAACTATTAATCCTATACAGTCTGATAGGGAACAACTATCCACCCTCTGCAGTCTGATAGGGAACAACTATCCATAATATGCAGTCTGATAGGGAACAACTATCAATTCTATACAGTCTGATAGGGAACAACTATCCATAATATGCAGTCTGATAGGGAACAACTATCCATAATATGCAGTCTGATAGGGAACAACTATTAATCCTATACAGTCTGATAGGAAACAACTATTCATCATATACAGTCTGATAGGGAACAACTATCCAACATATGCAGTCTGATAGGGAACAACTATCCAACATATGCAGTCTGATAGGGAACAACTATTCATCATATACAGTCTGATAGGAAACAACTATTCATCATATACAGTCTGATAGGGAACAACTATCCATTCTATACAGTCTGATAGGGAACAACTATCAATCCTATACAGTCTGATAGGGAACAACTATCCATTCTATACAGTCTGATAGGGAACAACTATCAATCCTATACAGTCTGATAGGGAACAACTATCAATCCTATATAGTCTGATAGGGAACAACTATCCAACATATGCAGTCTGATAGGGAACAACTATCCAACATATGCAGTCTGATAGGGAACAACTATTCATCATATACAGTCTGATAGGAAACAACTATTCATCATATACAGTCTGATAGGGAACAACTATCCATCATATACAGTCTGATAGGGAACAACTATCCAACATATGCAGTCTGATAGGGAACAACTATTAATCCTATACAGTCTGATAGGAAACAACTATTCATCATATACAGTCTGATGGGAAACAACTATCCATAATATACAGTCTGATAGGGAACAACTATCCATTCTATACAGTCTGATAGGGAACAACTATCAATCCTATACAGTCTGATAGGGAACAACTATCCATTCTATACAGTCTGATAGGGAACAACTATCAATCCTATACAGTCTGATAGGGAACAACTATCCACCCTCGGCAGTCTGATAGGGAATAAGTATCAATCCTATGCAGTCTGATAGGGAACAACTATCAATCCTATATAGTCTGATAGGGAACAACTATCAATCCTATACAGTCTGATAGGGAACAACTATCCATCATATGCAGTCTGATAGGGAACAACTATCCATCATATACAGTCTGATAGGGAACAACTATCAATCCTATACAGTCTGATAGGGAACAACTATCCATCATATACAGTCTGATAGGGAACAACTATCCATCATATACAGTCTGATAGGGAACAACTATCCATCATATGCAGTCTGATAGGGAACAACTATCAATCCTATACAGTCTGATAGGGAACAACTATCCATCATATACAGTCTCATCTGCCCTGACCAACCCCTGTTTGCCTGCATTCTGGACCACTTTACCAACCATGGAGCCCCTGCTGTCCAGCAATTTGTGGAAAGTTTTACCTACATGGTGATTCTGCTTACTTACTTCATCACAGACTTCCTCATCAGTCATTTCTCCTGCCTCACAAACAGACACTGAACTGTGTTTTACTGCTACTCTGATGGGACTTTTCTTCACAACAGTTTTCTTCCTTTATTCTTTTCATTCATTTACATAATCCATGTAACTGTAATTCTCATCCTTTATGCATTGCTGTTGTGCTTGTTTTGCTATCTGGTTCCTCTCGCGGTTTCTTCCTCTTGATCTGAGGGAGTTTTTCCTGCCACTGTCGCCCTCTGGCTTGCTCACTAGGGGCTTGGATCCTTAACTTGACTTCAAGAAGCTTCTAACTAACCGGCTGTCACAATTATGAGCGCATGACAAATGCAACTGTGCTCATAGGTAAGGGCCCACCAGCTAGTGCCTCTTGGCAATTTGGACAGCATGGGAAAATCCAAGCAACTAAGAAACTACTGTGGAGGCTACCAGTTCCTACTTAGGGGCAGTTTCCAAACAGCTGAAAGTACCCCCAGCATCTGTACAAACAATTGTATGCAAATGTAAGAACCTTGAGACCACACAGACACTTCATTCAGGAAAGAGGTTGAACAAAAGGTTTAACAATAACAGACAATAACAAAGGAACTGGTGAAGCAGTCAGAGGCCTCAGGCACCAAAGTATCTACACTACCGCTCAAAAGTTTAGGATCACTTTAGAATTTCATTTCATGCAATTTTCATGCAATTCACAAACAATATTGTCCATTTCACAATTAATGTAAGTGTATCAGATGATTTTTAAAGAATAAAAATGTTTGTATTGGAGACTATTTTTGTATAGAGGCTTACTTTGCATATAGTCCTATTATCAGCAATTCTCAGTCCTCTGTCTAAATCTCCTGGTACGGCCGCCAATCCAAGTTAAGGATGTTATTGGACTAATTGGTTGTTAGGACACTCTTGCTCAATTGTGATGCACAGCTGAAAAACATTCTACTAATAAGTGAGTATAAAAGGGAACAACATTCTAGGTTAGTTTAGTATCTGAAGCATCAGCAGTTGATGGCTTGCTGACCGACTCAAAATGACCAGAAAGAAACAACTTTCTTTAGAGACCCGTCAGTCCATTGTTGTGTTAAGGAAGAAGATGCTCCATTGAAAACAAGAACATTTCATTGTGATCTCAAACTTTTGAGCGGTAGTGTACATCTACCATCCTACATCCCCATAACATGAATATCTGGTGTTCAATTAATATTATTACAAATAGAGCAAACATATCAAGATCATGTGCCAACAAACTAAATACCTAACACAAAAAAACACATGCCGGGGAAAGACTGAGGAAGTGATGACAACATATCGAGCAAACAGCCCCTTGCATCCCCTTAGGAAGCTTACACACAGGAATCTTTTACTTACTCAGCAAAACACTTTATTTGTTAAATAGTAGAGATTTTACATACGTCAGGGTGTTTATTTAACCCTTTCCAAGCTTCTCCTTGTGAAAACAACCCAGTATTATTTACAGTTCTCATCTAATACCTGCTTTGACTGCTCAGTACTTCATTAAGCTAAATCAAGATTGCTGCTGAAGGAACAGAACACATTCATACAATGTCTGGGGCATCCAGGAGAAATCTGGAACTACACTTTGTTCTTTAAACTGGAGCTCAAGATATGATCTACTTCTCTCACAATAAGATATTCATGTTACTTTGTATTGTATGTATGATTATTTACATCTGTTCTAATTAGATCTGCTGTTCTTGCTGGTAACATACACTTATTGCTAATATACTGGGTTTTAAACAATTGGCTTAGGTCAACATAAGTCATAATAAAACAAAGAAATGATAAACAATGTACGTTTAGGCTGTTATACTTAGCCGAAACTCAGGATGTCTGTTTGTTGAACCACTTAATGAACCCTTGTGTATGAATAACAAGTACTCAGATTTAATTATTTACTTCAGTCATTTAGTTATTTGAACATATTCAGTCATCTAATATGTATATCTGCATTGGATTGTTCCTGTAAAGTACCTGAGACCCCTCCACCCTGGTGGTCACATGTCTTAAAGGCCCCTGATGGTCTGAGGCCTCTGGCATTGCCCAGCACTCGATCATTTTAAACACCTAGTCTCTAACCACCTTTAGACAGCCTGCCACTGTTTTAGCTGATTTTAGTTTTTATGTTTTATTTAACATTTTTAGTTAACTTTTTAATCTTGTTTTTTAGCTGTTTTCTTTTTATCTTTCTCCTTATTTTCTTCTTTTGTTCTTAGTTTATTGTTGACTTACATCTTACCCTTTTATGTATTTAGTTTTATTTATTTGTCTGTAGTCTTTATTATTTTTATGACCTTAGATTTTCTCACCTATGATTTCATTGATTCCTACTTTTAAAACATTTGTTTTATATCATATTTTATTTTATAATATTTTGTATCTACATCTTATTAAAATGCTGGGTCTTTTTACTTTATTTTGTCAATCCCCTTACAATGCATAATGCTAGGCTACATTGTAAATGAGGGCCACCCTCAATGTACTACGAGATTAAATAAAGGTTGATTGATGTGTGGTTATGTGTCAGGGGTCTCGGAGAGTCTTGCTCTGAGAAGGTCCTCATCAGTATGTTCAGCTGCAGCCTAGCATCATTTCAGATGTGTTACATTTGTTGTGTCGACTCTCACAACAACATATGACCCGGTTCTAGGTGTGTGTGCGTGTGTTTATGGCAGTGCAGCGTTTGCAGTGAGTAAGCTGTGACTTGTATGTTGGCGCTTTGATTTCCTGCATGGAAGAATGATGTATCTCGGAGCCGCTCCCTCAGGCATTGTCCTTGATCTGAGATGAGTTGTAGAACGGTGTGTTATTTTTAACCCTTTGCCCCTAAATCGCGAACTCGCACACGCCTCTTCACTCTCGTTCTTATAGTGTGGGAATCAGAATGAGTCATTTGAGCATCACTGACGAGCAGATTTTAGGCTTTACAAGTCGAGAACTGTTACTGACATTTAGCTGTGCGCTTGAGTTTTTCCTTACATAATAATTTTATTGTAATTACACAATATATTACATATATATCATTCAAATTCCATAATAATAGGTCTGTCTGATTCCACTCCTCTGACTTCCTTTTGTTTTTTTATTCTCCAAAAATGTAAAAAAAAAAAAAAAAAAAAAAAGGGTGAAATCCTAGAGATTTTTCCTTTTGTGTAATAAGACACAGGACACAACAACTTTTCACCAAATTAAATAATAAGATATAAACTGTTCTACTTGTAAACATAAGCGTGATATTGATTAAAAGTTTAGAATCTGCGTTTTTGACAAAACTTCACAGCTGTGTATGTAGATTTTTGAATAAATATTCACATTTTTAACAGTTCTAAAACTGCAAAACTGCAGTGTCATTACATTTTTAACATTTTCACCTACAAAATTAAAACATATATGTGACTTCAGTCCTGAAATAGCTAAGGGAAACTGAAAAATTCAATTCAGCTTAAATTTACTGTAAAGATTCATTGAATTCAGATAAAATTTACTGTGTTGCTACTATTATATCTACTGTAAAGACAAATTCAATTGACATTAATTTTCCTGTAAAAAAATCAATTCACCTTAAATTTACACTAAAGATACATTCAATTCAGATAGAATTTACTGTAAAGATACATTCAATTCAGATTAAAGTTTAGTGTAAAGATATATTCAATTCAGACAGAATTGACTGTAAAGACACATTCAATTCAGATTAAAGTTTAGTGTAAAGATATATTCAATTCAGATAGAATTTACTGTAAAGATACATTCAATTCAGATTAAATTTACTGTAAAGATATATTCAATTCTGATTAAAGTTTAATGTAAAGATATATTCAATTCAGATTAAATATACTGAAAATACATATTCAATTCAGATAGAATTTAATGTAAAGATACATTCAATTCATATTAAATATACTGAAAAGATATATTCAATTCAGATAGAATTTACTGTAAAGATACATTCAATTCAGATTAAATTTACTGTAAAGATATATTCAATTCAGATTAAAGTTTAGTGTAAAGATATATTCAATTCAGATAGAATTTACTGTAAAGACACATTCAATTTAGATTAAATTTACTGTAAAGATACATTCAATTCAGATTAAATTTACTGCATTACTGCTATCATATTTACTGTAAATTTCAATTGATATTAATTTCCCTGTAAAAACAAATTACATTCAGCTTAAATTTACTGTAAAGACAAATTATATTTAGATAAAAGTTACTGTGAAGACAAATTCAGTTCAGATAACATTTATGTTAAAGATACATGAAATTCAGATATAGTGTAGTGCATTACTGCTATTACATTTACACTAAAAACAAATTAAATTCACATGAACGTTCCTGTAAAAAGTTTCAATTCAGATTAAAATATGCTGTTCATACATTTTAAATTCAAATATATTCAAGTTGAACTTAATTTAATGAAGATTAAATTTACTCTTAGATATAAAAAACTATATGCATCTTTTTATAGCTCAGTTTTTTCCAATATACATTCTAATACACCAAATTCATTTGAGTTGTGTTGTGTTTTCCAAGAATCTGGACACCCAAAAGAGTCAGTAGTTGCAGAAACAACCAAATAAATAATAAATTCTGATACTGTAGTGACCTGCTACTGGCTGTGGATGCACTGGAGGCGTGTCCATGTACTCTGGGAAGCACTGGTCTCACAGTTAGAAAGACTTTAAACCAGACATTTAAACAAACACACTAAATGATGTATACGTAGATCTACTGGCTGTAGTGTATTCGAGTGAGAATTGGTCTGCGTGATTACATCCCTGAAAACGAAACCGTGTGAAAGTGAGAGGAGAGTACACAAAGAGGTAAACATGGGAACGGCTCTTGCTGTGTCTTCACAAAAGGTCATTGCCTAGCCGCATCCTTCTGGTTGCCAGATAAATCCCATCCGGCCATCGGACTTCCGGCCCTGAGGAGCGGCAGAGATCTTGATTAACAGGAAAAAACCTGATGTCAGCGTGGGCATCGTCCAGCAAATAATAACAGCCTCGGCAGGACGCCGGTCCCGATGAACTGTCTCTGTTTCTCTGTGGTCCTATAAACAGTTGAGAAGCGTCAGCGCTTTCTCCCGGCGCTGTAAACATTGACGTCGCTAGGCTAGCCGCGTGTTTGGTCTACGCTCATGTTTGTGGCTGCGAGGCGCTAGATGTTGTTTGGTGGATGGATGACTTGGGGGGCCACAATCGGATTAGCCTGACTGCAAGCGATGAGTAAGATTTTTTTTTCCGGCAGAAATGTGGAAATACGAGAAAGAGCCTTGACGAAGTTGGGGAATGCCAAGCGTCTAGCGCGTCACTTCCCGCCGCCGTTCGTTTCTGATGCAAAGAGGGTTTCGTGTTTGCTAACAGTCGTAAATCTGTAGGGGAGAGAGTGGCCCGAAGGGGTCTTCAGCATGACACTGATACGCACTCATGAGTCATGTACACGCTGGCCTGCTGCCTGTGAGTAAAATACAAAGAACAAGGAGAATGTGTATGTGATACCTGTCTGGGAATCTGGCTGGAACGCAGACGGCCGGAGAGAAAGACAGGTTATGAGTGGAGTGAAGGGAAGAGGAGCTGGGTCCACTGGAAGAGGGTGGACTGTCTGAAAGGGAAACGGGAAGCGAATGATTGTTGGGCGGAAATGACTGAGGAAAAGTTTTGGGAGAAAACTTTGATAGGAAGCCAAACATCCAGAAAGCTGGCTGGGTAGAGCTTTGGCCCTATCAAAGTTGGGGTTCAAACCAGGTGCCTTGTTAGGATATCCACACATTGAGAACTCTTCTGTATGGGAGGGAGGGCCATCTTAAGACAAACATGAAGACCCTATACCACAGGTTCCCTAGTCTACACATTTTAATGTGTGCCCTCCTCCCACAGTAGCTGATCCAACAAATTCCCAAGCCCTTCCTAAATTGAAGTGGATGTATTTTGGCAGGAAAACAGGGCAGGGGGTCTTCCAAACTCTGAAAAAAAAACAAGTGGACCAACAAAAACATATTAAGAAAAAAACATTTGCTGTAGTCTTCAACAGTCTATGACAGATTTAGACTTGGTTGGCTAACTAACTAACTCAAGCACTCACTCACTAAATAAATAAATAAATAAATAAATAACCAATCAACTAGGGCTGGGCGATAAAACGATAACGATAATTATCGCGAAATAACATTTTCTCGATAGGACTATAAGACGTAGTCGATAGAAAATCAATAGAATTAAGTTCCGTCCGTGTTTTGAGAGACAACACGAACAGCCAATGAGAATGAGAATAGCGCCGCTCCAAACCAATCAGGTGGCTGAACCAGAGTTCCAGCCATTTCATGTTTGGTTGAGACACACAGCGCCAAGTGTAGACATAGCAGTACCTTAACCAACGTGCTAGTAACAATTTACTGCAGGCGTCACAGTCAAGCAGAGAGAATAAAATAAGAGAAAATGACGACAGAAAACATTAAACTACTACTGAAAGAAACATGTTACACGTTAATAATCTATAAATAATCTATAAGATAAGATAAACAGGTAAACAGGTGCTGTCCTGCTGCTGTGTTGATGAAGCTCTACGGGATGTTTGATCTTCAAGGTCTCGTGTATAGCAGTTGTGCTGTTGTGATCATCTCCACTGTGCAGAGCTGACAGAGCACCACACTGTTGTGTTTCTGTGTGAAACACTCCCACAACTTTAGATACACGCGAGCGATTGTTTGTAGCTGCAGCTTGCGCTCCGGATAAATCCATGCTTTCAGTAGACGCGGCCACCTTTGCAACGCATCGACGCATGCTATGCTAATCGACGTAATTTCGTGATCGATAAAGATAAATATATATACTGTAGGAGTTTGAGTGAGAACGCTGAGGCAAAGTTGACTTTATAACCAAAATCCCGAGGAGAGAAACTTTATTTTCTACCGAAAACAGAATCACTAAACCAGCTCCCCATTTGAGCAGACAGAGTCGACTCACCGCTACGAATCCTTTCCTCAGCCCGAACTTAAAGGGCCAGCAACAGCCTGCTCAACACAGAAATATTTGATATATATATATATATATATATATATATATATATATATATATATATATATATATCATGATATATATCGATATCAACTGATATGAAAAATCATGATAAGATTTTTTCCCATATCGCCCAGCCCTACAACCAACCAATTTTTAAATGTTTTAACAGATATAGCAACAGTCTATGACAAATTTAGGCTTGGTTGGCTAACTGACTAACTGACTAACTAACTCACTCACTCACTCACTCACACTCACTCACTCACTCACTCACTCACTCACTCACTCACTCACTAACTAACTAACTAACTATCTTACTCACTCACTCACTCACTAACTAAATAAATAAATAACCAACCAACCAACAAAATGTTAAATGTTTTAACAGGTATAGCAACAGTCTATGACAGATGTGGGCTTGGTTGGCTAACTAACTAACTAACTCACTCACTCACTCACTCACTCACTCACTCACTATCTCACTCACTCACTAACTAAATAAATAAATAACCAACCAACCAACAAAATGTTAAATGTTTTAACAGGTATAGCAACAGTCTATGACAGATTGAGGCTTGGTTGGCCAGCTAACTAACTAACTAAGCAACAAACTGAATAACCCACTAACTACCTAACCAACTAATTCACTCACTCACTAACTATCTAACCAGTCCCATGATTTATGGCTCTGACAGAGCCGCAAAGTTAATCATACCACAAATATCATACAAATGTTTCTGATGGATATAACACTCACCCTGTATATGTCTTAAAATATGCTTTAGTGTTTTGTAATTTAATATTTAATCAAACATTTTAAGTTCCAGTTAGGCATCTGCTTACTGATGAAGGATTTACAATATGAAGTATTACATACATGCAGTAAAGTATTTTACTGTAACTTTACTTTTAAAGTAAAATTGGTAATGTGTACTTAAAATATCTTTTATTTTGAACCTTGGGTATATGGGTATATTTAATTTTTTTTAAATGTTTTGCCTCTTAAAGCGTAATTCCAAACTCCAAATAAAAAACAATAGTTGCTAAATTATAAATTAAAAATAAAACAAGCCTTCTTTATTGAAACTGCCCTGATTAAATGAATGAATTAAAACTAAAATGCATAAATTAATTAACTAAATTAATATTTCTGTTGGTCCGTCCTATACACCATTTCTTTGCTGTAAGCCATATGTCTGTCTAAGATGGACACTAAAGACAAATTTAGATTTAGAATTTACTGTGAGGACTAATTAGAGTCACATAAATTTTCCTGTAAAAACAAAGAACATTCAATTTTCTGATAAAATTTGCTGTAAATACATATTAATGAAGCCAAATGTTTAAAAAAGCTTCAAATCTGTGCTTTCCATTTGATCTATCTATTGTTTCAGTGAGCTATGATTTAGAAATATATCATAAAGAATATGTATCAATAACAAATATGTATAAATGGTTTGAATGGGTTCCGATGAGAAACAGTTCTATTGAACTAATAGATACTTTGTTGAATGTACTTAAGGACAGGATGAGCAGCAGGTCGTCACCACAGTGCTGATCATTAGGATGACAGTGATGATGAAGACGTGGTGGTACGTGTGTTTTAGAAGCTGGACAGAAAGTCAGAAAGAGAGCAGTGATGATACCACATCCTTTCTTTCTTGTAAAACGTCACTTCCTTCCTGCTATTTTCTTGTTGATGATAAGACTGATTATTTAGCTGATGACAAAGAGTGTGTAACTGTTGGAGAAGAGAGGGAGAGTCAATTAAAAGAGAAACAAAGGAATTCTAAAACAAAGTCTCCTCTTTCCTGTACACAGTCGTGTCACTGCCTTCCTGCTATTTTATTTATTTGTTTAATCGTTTGTTTGTATTTAAAACTGGAGGGAGGAGTCTGGGGAGTGATCAAGTGATCAGCTGCTGGTCGCCTTGAAATTCATCACAGGCATTAATACATTTTACACCAAACAACATTCGCTGTATGAGGGTAACTTAGTAACTTTACAGGAGAGGCCAAAAACGTCATTAACTTTCAATGTAAGTCAATGCAAAGAGGTTTTGTTTAAGCTGATTTTGGACCATTTCTATTGGTCTGTACGTCATGAAATGTCCAGAGGATGTAAATAGCAGCTGTCAGGTTTAAATGATACAGAAAAATGAAAATTGACCAAAAAATTTGTTTTTCTTTGGACAGCATATTATATATGCTGCGTATTTCAATTTAGTCCTTTGCAGCTGTGTACACTACAACACTCCATCTGCTGTATCTTAGTTATTAAATCAGAGTGGTTTGATGCTGAATGTTCTAGAGAAAATCAATACATCAAAATTGCTCACAGTGATAGGAACCAGACGTCCATAGTATGTGTTGTTTGATGTCTGAGATGTTGTTTTATGATAGTTATGAAAAGGCTTTAGCCTCTAGACATAGAAATGAGTCACTGAAACAAATATAATAGCCCGTGAAATCTCCACAAGCATAAATATCAGCTGCAATTCGATTTGGCATGAACTGGTTTTTGGATGTGGGTAAAATCAACGTCAATGTTCAATGTATATATATATATATATATATATATATATATATATATATATATATATATATATATATATATATATATATATATATATACTACCGCTCAAAAGTTTAGGATTACTTTAGAATTTTATTTCATGCAATTTTCATGCAATTCACAAACAATATTGTCCATTTCACAATTAATGTAAGTTTATCAGATGATTTTTAAAGAATAAAAATGTTTATTTTGGTTATAAGGTTTATTTTGCATATAGTCCTATTATCAGCAATTCTCAGTCCTCTGTCTAAATCTCCAGGTACGGCCACCAATCCAAGTTAAGGATGTTATTGGACTAATTGGTTGTTAGGACACTCTTGCTCAATTGTGATGCACAGCTGAAAAACATTCTACTAATAAGTGAGTATAAAAGGGAGAACAACATTCTAGGTTAGTTTAGTATCTGAAGATCAGCAGTTGATGGCTTGCTGACCGACTCACAATGACCAGAAAGAAACAACTTTCTTTAGAGACCCGTCAGTCCATTGTTGTGTTAAGGAAGAAGATACTCCATTAAAACAAGAACATTTCACTGTGATCCCAAACTTTTGAATGGTAGTGTGTGTATATTTATATATATATATATATGAAGATCAAGATGAAGATCAAAGAATTGCACAGTGTGGCCAGGTTTTGTGGACGCCTTCCCTGGCGTCTGCTCGTTGCTCCAGATACTGGGATTTTGCTGGTTAGTCCATCTGTGTTAGATGATGAGGCCAAACCGGTCTGTCCAGCAGCTCAATGTAGGTTCAAATTTACTGTCACCTCAATCAAAGGATCCATTAGTGCATAATTAAAACACCCCCAGAACATCACAGAGCCTCCTCCAGTTTGAACCACACCTTGAGCATGCAGACCTCACTGAAGGCTTCCTGAGGTCTCCAATGAACACGACACCCAGCATCACTCACATAGAGACGGAGTAATCTGAGGAGATAACACGCTTCCAGACGTAAACAGTTCAGTTTTTATGTTTTACATTGACTCTTTTAGTAGAGCTGCTGCTACTTCCCACTTCCCACAGCCTTTCTACTCACAGGCAGTGGCATCTCTAGAACCTCTGAAAGGCCTAGACTGCTGTGTCACTTTATTATATGCTGGTGTTTAATGTAATGCATCAGAACTTCTCTTTAATCCATAAAGTTAAAAACCAATAGTAGAGTTTTATGGGCTATATTTACCTACACCCCACCATTTCTAATAGGCCAATTAATATAGGGGTATGTTTCCAGTTCCCAGACATTTTTAGGCTGTCAAAGGAGGCCTAGAACAGGGGTATTTAATTAGAGTTCAGTAAGGTCCAGTTAGAGGAGATCTCCTCAGGCCAAGGTCCAGACCATCATCATTTCTAACTTGTGTTATGATTCAGTGCCATATCCTGTATATTTAAGTTACCTAGTATCAGCATCTTATACCATCAGCAACTGAAACACCAACACATCACACATACTGTTCAGTATATTTCAGTATATTTACTGTTTAAATGCTGAACTGAATGAATTATTTATGAGCTTCTAATAATAGTTTTTTTCTTCACTTCAAGTAAAAAATATGGGCTACATTTAAAAAAACAGAATGCTTTTGAACAAAATAGCATCTTAAAGTGTTTATTAATAGAGAAAGTAAATAAAAGGTGTGTCTTCTTGTTAACTCAGCTTCACAGATTAACATGTTGGTTGTACAGAGTGGTATTCTCCAAAACTAGACGAGCAGGTCCATTCCAGAACCGTTCCTGTTAAACAGTCAGTTCTCTCTGTTCACTTTTATGATTTTAGAGCTCCTTATTCTTTCTGACTCGCTTTAGTCTCCGGCTGCTGCTCCTCGCTTCGTACCTCGCCTGTGTGCACGAGACGCATCGCCCTAATGTGCACAGATCTGATTGGCTGAGGAGCCTTCAGTGATCTTACAGCGCAGATGATTGGTCTCTGAGTTTACTGTGTCGCAAAGCCCGTATACCGTAAAGACTAGAAAAGCTCCACCGCTTAAAATAAACACAGTCTAAATTAAACCATTCTTGATAGTTTATTCAGACCACGGTCTGCCTATTAGTGACCCTTGGCCTAGAAGGTTCTGATGGTTCCCCTCCTTACACAAATAGACAACTGTCGAGACCAGAGGTCACTAATAGGCGGGCCGCGATCCAGGTTCAGACCCAGACGTTGTCCAGTGTGGACTCAAACCGATAAACTATTGAGAACTACTTAACTGGGGCTTAATTTTAACAGTGTTTATTTTAAGTGCCGGAGCTTTTCTTGTGTTTATGGTATACGGGCTTTGCGGCGCAGTAAACTCACACACCGTGCATTGTAAGTTCACCAAAGGCTCCTCAGCCAATCAGATCTGTGCTGATTCGGGAGTGCGGCGCACACAAAGGCGAGGTACAAGGCGAGAAGCAGCAGTCGGAGAATAAAGCGAGGGAAAAAGAAAAGTAGATGGTGAAAAACACTTTTCAATCAGTAATGGAGAGACATATCGTCGCTGTCCAATGAAAAACAGGTCTCAAAAATTACAACTCTACAGGAGAGACCAAAAACTTACCTTACTTTCAATGTAAGTCCATGGAACCAGAATTTTTTCCAAGCTATTTTGGAGCACTTCTATTGGTCCATTCATCTTGAAACTTTCTCATAATGTTCAAACAATACACAAAATTCAAAATCAACACGTTTTTTAATTGAACAGCAACGATATGTTTATTCTTCCCACAGGCACCAACAGGTCAAGATTTGAAACAGAGTTAACAAGAAGCTGCACGTTTTATTACTTTTTCTATAAATAAACACTTTAGGGTCCCCTTTTTTTTTTACTCTCTTTTTTAATATACACCTTTTTATTTGACGTTCTATAAATAATTAAGTTCCGTTCAGCATTTAAAACAATAAATATAGTCAAAATATACTGACAGTATTTGTAATTTGGTTTATCTTTCAGTTGCTGATAACATAAAATGCTAATAGACCTACTATGCTGTTTAAAGGGAACCCCGGCTGGTAACACTTGTAAGCCTTAATATGGTGTAATGACTTAAATTGTTAAGACGTGTTGTAAAAAAATCACAAAAGTATCAATAAATTAACTCTTTTATTCTAAATATGTAACATATGGACGCAGCCATCATTCCTGACGTGCAAAGCCTGCTGGGTAGAAGACGTCAAATGGTTTCAGTGCTAAACTGGACTGTGGTGTGAAGGAGTGAATGTTAGTTACTAACCTAGCTTAAAGAAAACCATGTACATTGTGTTGTTGGTGTTGTTTCAGTGAAAGGCAGTGTGAAGACTGATATTAGTCTAAACAGCTTCACAAACATAAACAAGGAGAATAGTTCGTGAAGCAGCGTGTGGACCAACACAGCTACCCAAAGACCCCCCCGCTCTGCTCTCCTCACTTCAGTCTGGATGAGTTTGAGTGGTTCAGTAGACCACCACTGGTGAGAGACTTGATGGAGGCTGTTGGTTTTAAGCGTAGACTAAAACACAATGCAGTGCCACAGTTTCCCCACACAGGAAGTCCAAAAGCTCCAGATTATGGAGAACCGCCAGAAGAACCGTGAACGTAAACATGCGCTGGATTCTCTCCTGAGAGCGTTTAGCGTTAGCGTCAGCTGCTTCTCCTCGTTTGTGGATCCTGAAGGTGAAAGTCCAGTCTTAGTAGTGAACATACTACTTCACTAATAAAGGAGTGTGAAGCTCAGAGGCACTCCCGTTCAGTGTATCGAGCTGTTTACTGAGTGTGAATGTTTCCTGCTAGAAAGCGGAGCTCCTTTAACAGACACTCTCCTTCTCCGTCAACACCAACACACAGCTTCACAACAACTCCAGCACTGTGTCCACTCTCTCCTCCACCCTCTCTGTTCACCATTTACACTAACGTGGTGTGTGATGTCACTGCTGATGTCAGAAATGTTGAGTTCTAGCTCAAACTGTAAAGACTGAACAGTAGCATGGTTAGCTAGCTAGCTGTGCTCAAGCGTGACGGCCGGTTACTGCAACCGTTTGCTGTCACTACCCGCTGATCACGTCAGTAGATACAACAATGGAGACCCACGAGCAGCGGATTTTACACAAAATCTAATAAATCTGATACTTTCAGTGATTTTTAATAAGGTGTCTTAACAATTTAGAGTCATGACACCATTCCAGTCATTATTAAGGCTTACTTATGTTACCAGCCCAGTTGATCTGATAAGGGTTATTATATATATATTTGGTTGTATTGATTCTCATTATGGTTATTAATTAGCTGCCTTCGTTTCCATTCCACCAGCAGGACGACCAATCAGGAGCCAGCATAACGAGACAACCTGTTTTTTCTGCTCTTGTCTACGTGCTCTGGAAAAAAGTGAGTCAAACTGTTTGAGAAAGCTATCTATCTGATACACGTCCATCAGCAAAGGTTAAAAAACTCCAGGGATTTTCCTTCAACGCTCCCCGTTGGTGAGTCGGCCAAACTTCCCGGGTGCGAGCGTGAGCTCACGGTGGGCAACACTTCTTCCACAGCGAGCCCACGTTCGTTGGCGTTACCTAATCCCGCGAGTGAACACATCTTGCTTTCACTGTTTTTCTTGCTTGTCGGATCACGTCCACGCCCCGAGGAACGCCCGTGCCTCCCACACGACCAGGATGAGCGAGGCCCAGGACAAGACCAGACAAGCGAGCAGGCCTTGCTGTGTGTGACCCTGCGGTCACAGATTGACAAACCCTTCTGAATTGCGGGAATGACACGCAGCCACGGGATGAGTCCCGGCGGTCGGCGCTAATTTCAGAAATGAATTGAGAAAAGCGCTGTTTCATAATGACGCACAGGTGAGCATTTTCGCCCATTGTTCACCTGCGGCGACGTCATGGGCGTCGGGCACAACGGCCCGGCCTGTTCGCCTCCATTCGGGCCCAGTGGCCGTCAATGGAGCGTTTGATGGCGTGCTGGGTTTTGTGTGCGCGCCCTCTATTTTTTTCCCCACTCGAGCCTTGAAGTGTAGATCTGTTGTTTACAGTAAATACGTGTTTGTGTGTGAAGCAGCTGTGAGTCAGCGTGAGCAAGGCTTTGTAAACACCAGCTAATGTGCTAACAAACCTCAGGTGAGTTTTTCCTGTCGCAACCTTTGAATGGCAGATATTGCCCCACGCTAAGCTTCTTCTTCTTTTTTCTTTTTTTACTGGATCTCATCACCGCCCGCGATAAACACCTGTTTGACGCAGCCTTGTGAGATGGTTTTTGTTGTTGTTGCTATAAATGCTATCTGTACTCTCTCTCTCTCTCTCTCTCTCTCTCTCTCTCTCTCTCTCTCTCTCTCGCCAGCGACTAATAAACAGGCCTATAAATAACATCAGAGCTCTGCGCAAACAGGGGGGGGAGAAAACTTTTGTTGTGGTTTTTTGTTTTGTCGCTGGAGGATCCTGCAGACACACAAACATCCAGGCCAGTAATTAGCGTCTGAGGAGATGGGCCGAGGAGGCCCAGGGCGCGGAGGGGCCACTCGGCGGTCTCTCCGTTAAACCCTCCGCTCCATCAAACAACGAACAGCGACGTCTACGTCCCAGCCAGCACAGGCGCGCAGAGCGAGTCGGCCGTGCGAGAGAGTGAAAATAAGCATTTAATTGGAGTCGCAGACACAGAGAGCGGTTTGGGCTCCGCTTTCATTCTTTTCCGTTGCCGGGGCTAGCCGCAAGCGTTCCTCGAAGTATTTATGCTCTCAAAAGAAGCAGAAAACGATCGTCAACATGAACATCTGCTCAGAAAGAGCGCTCGGTGCAGATGCAGCATGGCTGAAAGGGGGCGAAGGGCTGGTGAACAGATTCCAGAGGAGCTCTGGTTTGCTTTATAACCTCCATATGCAGACTATCATAGGAAAAACCCTAGAAACCTGAGAAATCAGGAGTAATTACTGTAGCTTTGCAACACTAATCACAAGTAATTACCTAATTTCATAGTCAATAACATAGTTACGTAACTCCTTATGAACAGGTTTACACTTTTTTGGCTCATTTCAAGGTCAAGAAATGTGTGACGTGTACAAGCTGCCGCCCTTTCTGTCCACTTTTCATTACATTGAAATCATAGTACAATTGAAAATAATGAAACATTAAATAAAAATAGGTCACAATTGATGTTTGAAGTTTTCCCCTCATATGTTCAACATATATGTGTATATCATATGTCCAACATATGAGGGAAAAACTTAAAACATATATATATATGTTTATATATGCTTAAGCATATTAGAACACTTCCCGCTGAAGGTTCAAGAACACTACCAGTCAAAAGTTTTAGTACACTACCACTGGAACTGTTATATATTTATATAACTGCTATATATATTTGATCACTGTCCAATGAAAAGCAGGTATCTCCAAAATGGCACGTTCAATGGAAGTCCATGGAACCAGAATTTTTTTCAAGCTATTTTAAAGCATTTCTATTGGTCCATTCATCATGAAATTTGCCCATGGTGTAAACGGCAGCTGCTGCATTTAATTGATGTAGAAACATAGAAATTGACAAAAATGAATAGTTTGGAAAGTTTTTCATTGGACAGCGATGATATATATATATTAGTCTTAGATTATTATATATATATATATATATATTAGTCTTATATATATATATAGTCTTAGATTAACCTTGCCTATTCACAAATTGTCTAGTTTCTACACACATAGTTCACATAGTTTCTACATAGGTCCCTCCTGTATATTTTGTGTATATTTTGTGTATATTTATATTATTATATTTCAGTATATATATATACCCGGAGGAAACCCACTCCAGCACGGGGAGAACATGCACACTAACCACTACACTACCGCCCTGCTGTAGAGTGATTATCTGAGCCTCACCCCAAGCATTTCAATGCATGTATATCCTGACATGATGTGCAAATAACAGACAAACTTAATACTTGAAACTTGAAACGTGAAATAAACAGTAACTGTGTATTAAACTGTGCAGAAGTGAGTTCTCTGTGAAGGAGGTGTTCACTCATCACTCATCATTTCAATGCGGAACCCAAAATCTTTAATGTAACTGAATGTGACTCCTCTTCTGCTTACAAAGCCAAATGTGGACTGATGTTAAGAAACCCACTCCACCCAATTTCTTCACCTGTCTTTATGAGTGATAAATACAAGGAAGTGTGGTCAAACTTAACTCATTAATAAATAATTAATAATTAGCATTAGCAGTATGACAAGTTATTAGTGTGTCATTCTTTGCTCTTCATGCTATAAAGACAGAATGGACGGTTAAAGCTTCAAACATGCCCACTATATTGCACTATTACATTAGAGTGCTCTGCATGTGCAGCTTCACTGGTGCGCCACCATCACTCTCAGTCCATGTCACAACAAAACACATTCAACAAAGATTCCAACTGTAACAATTAGCCGCTGTCCTATATGGAAATATAATATATGATAATATATAGATAACAATCTTGGTGTATAGAAATACTTTAGAGTTTATTTAAGTGCTAATATATTAATGTACTGTATATCGTTGCTGTCCAAGTATCTCCAAAATTGCAACTTTTACAGGAGAGACCAAAAACATACTTTACTTTTAATGTAAGTCAATGGAACCAGAATTTTTTCCAAGCAATTTTGGAGCACTTCTATTGGTCCATTTGTCATCAAATGTTCACACAATGTAATCGACCATTGGCGTGTTCAAATGATGTAGAAAACTCAACAAAAAAATCAACAAAAATGGAAATTCATGTCTTTCATAGGACAACGATGATATGATATATATTAGCACATCATTAATGTTCAATTTAAATCAACTGAGGAGCACTTCTATTGGTCGAATCACGAGGATTGCACCAATATACAGATTTTCCTTTATACAGCTTAAGTACATGAGGTTTTCTTAAACGCATGCTTGTGTATCTATGTGTGTGTCCATGACATAAAATTGACACATATTTATGATATATATCAATGTATTATCACATCATTAATGTATGATATATATTATCGCTGTCCAATGAAAAAATATATTTCCGTTTTGATTGATATTTAGTTTTCTGTTTTATTTGAATGCAGCAGCTGTTGTTTACATTGTGTGAAAATGTTATAACAAATGATCCATAATAGCTTGGAAGAAATTCTGGTTCCATTGACTTACATTGAAAGTGAAGACAGTTTTTGTCCACTCCTGTAAAGTTGCCATTTATGAGATACTTGTTTATCGTTGGACAGCAACAATATTTATAGGATCCATATATTTTGTGTATATGTACAATATTTGATACTGTCGAATCACTGATGTTTTGATACTGTCGAATCACTGATGTTAAATTTCTGGTCCTGTTGTCTTCTTTATGCTTTGTGTGAGTTTCATGAAGACAGAACATAAGAAAATGGCCAGAAACTAGTCTGGTTACCTTAACTTACATTAACTGTTGAGGATGTTTTGTCC